>CM067168.1:119471683-119509183 GCA_034093135.1 Erigeron breviscapus
CAGTCAAGGCCTTTGGGGCGGTGGCATATCATTAGTCATTCTCATTAATGTTGGGCGAATTAGGGTTTTTAAGAACCCTAATTACTTTCGGTTTTTCGTTATCACTCATCCACTTATTTTCAAGATGTTTTAATCTGTTCAAACTATGAAATAAAGAAGAAGAATCTAAAGAAGAAGAAGACACAACTCTCTTCATAAAATCAGATCACCATTTTACCATGCATGCACAAGAAAAAAAAGAACAATAAACCCTAACCCTAGAAAATTTTCTGACCTTGGACGATCTATAAGAGAAGATAGAATACCAGGTTAATTCAAAGAATGCTACTTCTAAAGCAACCAAAACCTTGGTGCCTGGCTTAATTGTAACATTGACACTAGTAATAGTACCACCATGTCTTCTGGTTGACATGATCTGGGAGTAGTAGTTTCTTGCTTCAGTTTCATTAGTGATTTTAATACTCCCAGCACCAGCAGCCAGTACAGCGGACTTAATGTCTTCATTTGTGACATCGCCAGTTGGTTCAACGAATGTTCTAAGGTCAGCATCCCTAGCAGCTTTGGTCAGTGGTCTTCTAGGTTGTGGAATCCTTCTTCTTGGTGGATTCATCACTTCCATCACAACCTTCTTCACATTGGCAATTCTCTTCAGAATCCCACTGGCCCTTAACTCCTTAGCCCTCTCCAAAGAAATGTTCAAGCTTCTGGCATCAAATTCAGCCTCATCCTCATGATAGTGTCTTTCCAGTTCAACATCTAGCATTTCATTTAACTGGTCAACTACCCTAGGATCATTCTTAATTCTGAGATACTCCTCCTTAGTGATACCTAGAAGATTGGCATCACTCATATCTAGCAATTTCAGTTGTGTGAGATGTGCCCTGGCTTTAGCTTGGTTCATTTGTTTCATTTTCTTTCTCTCTTTAATGTCATCACCAAGTCTGGCCAGTCTTCTACTATCACTATCTGAAACTGGAGGCAGTACATCAGCATTACCAGTTTCAAGCATTTCCATTTCAGTGGCCGGCTGGGCTTCATCAGATACTTTACCCTTTCCCTTATCTAACACATTCCCCCTTACACTAGCCTCACCAGTTTGCTCACCAGCATCAGTACTGGTAGCTAAGCTCAATTCCCTTCTAGGTACAACTGGTGGTGCAAGGACTGTACTTCTTTCCCCCTTGGCAGCATCTAGACCTGCCCTAATTGCTTCCCATTCAGAGGGTTGTGATAGCAACCGGTCAAGAGGCTGCCACGACTGTACATCCTTGCACTCTTTGAAAATCCCACACATCATTCTGAAGGACCTCCAAAGGTGGTTGGTTTCAGTAGACTGGGCCAAGATATTTGCAACAACTTTGTCTTGACCAGTTTTCAATGCATTCAAAACCTTTGATTCTTCATCAATACCAGCAACCACCTTTTCCTTCATATCATCATTCCTCTTCTTCAAATTCTCCACTTCATTGGTCAGTTTATTCAATGATTCAGTATGTAGAGATACTTGGGTGCTCAAACCTTCAATGCTGCCCCTCAACTGGTTGATCTCACTGGTAAGTGGGGCCAGATCAACCTGAGGAGTGGCCAGCTTGGTGATCTCAGATATCACCCTTTCAACCAAACGCTCTTCTCTAGCACCCAACGTATCCTCTATCTTCTGACCAACTGAAGATACCAACTGCTCTCCAAGGCCAGTTATATCTAGGCCAGGTCTCTCAATTAGTTCCTTGACCTGCCTTTCAATCTCCTTCAAATCTACTTCAGAGGTTCTGACAGTGTTGGTAAGTAGATTTGAGATAGAACTGGTGACCTTGGAGTGAGTTAGGTCAAAGGCTTCCTTCAATGTACCAGCCAGATTGTTACTGCCAGTGACCAACTCATTCAATTTATGAAACACCAAGTCCTCATTTGATGAGAACTTGTTTATCCCCAGATCAACCACCTTGATATTTGTCAAAGAGTCTTTGTGGTATCTGGAGAAGGACTTGGTGTTCTTATCAAGTGTCTTCTGAATCTCCTCCACCCTGGTTAGAAGGTTTTGGAGATCGGATTGTATGGAGACAACTTGACTGTCCAGTGACAAAGGAGAAGGTGTCACTGGACCACGAGCAGTTACTACTGGAGCAACTGGAGGAGGCAAACTGATGGAAGTCTCCCAGTTGTCAGGCCAGCAGTTGAATATATATGAGGAGTGGTAGAAGAAGAAAGGATTGGAAATTCAATGTGTTGTTCATGCTGAGAATGCTCAGGTGTGAACAACGGCGACGGTGGTGGGGGCATTTCTCGAGCAAGTGAGAATTGCCCAGTGGGTAAAGGAGCGGTATATGTTGGTAAAGAAATATCTATAGGCACATTTTGCTCAGGTGGTGAAAGTGAAATTGATGCGTCTGGAGGGCAGACTGGAGATGAAGGGTCTTGTGCTTGTACAAAAGCATCAAGAATCTCCATGTCTGTTTCAGTACCTTCTGAATCCGAAGATTCAATAAGGATTTCCTCGTCGTTAACACCCATGTCCAGATCCATGAATGTGACAGAGGGCTGACCAGTTACCTGGTCAGTCTCCAGATGACCTTCCCCAGTTTCCTGGATGGGTGCATCTGTTGATGGATCAGATACCGAAGTATCTTCACCAGGGATAGATGTGATGGGGGTTGCTTCAGTTATGGTTGCTCTATCCTCAACCACAACATTAGACACACTGGAGGGTCCCTCATTATTTTGAGGCCCGCCCAGTTGCCTTTCTGACTCACCTACAAGAGGTGCATCAGTTGAAGCGAATGCCAGCTGCATTCGTTCAGGAATTTCAACCTCACCAGCTTCAGATACTAGTGAGTCTAGATTCCTAAGCATATCTGGAGCATTGAATGGTGAATTTGTATCATTATATGCTTCCCTGCCCAGAATTTGCTTAAAACAGAGTGAGAGGAACCTTGAAAAGGGGATACATACACCCCTGGAGCCCTTCAGTTTTTGTACTAGGCTTCTGTACAAAATGTCTGCAAAGTCCACCCTCAAACCGTTCCACAAGCAATAAGCCATCTCTGCTTGTGAGGAGTTGATCTGGTCAAGTCCACCAGAACTCCCACCCATGCTTTCCACCAGGTGGATGAAAAAATACCTCCATGAAGGGGTAAGACCCTTCATGGTCATCGCACCTTTTGTCTTGAGCACCCCATTCTCCAAACACTCCTTGTGTCCCATTTCCAGGAGCACTTGGCGAAAATTTATATTAGGGGGCAAGACAACTGGAGATTCATTCTCTCTCCAGTAGTTAAGGCGTAAGGCATCCCTTAACACTTCAGCGGTCAAGGTACACTGGATTGTTCCATCCTTTAAAGTGAAACTGATGGAGGAACAATCAGAAGAAAGAACGGCAGTGTACCAAAACTCACATAAGTAGTTGTGAAACAACTTACGTGGGTTTAGAGAGAACGAGGGTCCTATTGGAGAATTCTTTAAAAACTTTCGAATTCTACCAATAAGGGTATCGGACCCTTGATTTCCTCGTAGGCTGGCCATAGGATTATTTGGATTTAGTTTTATGGCAGCACTACTTGGAGCACCAGGTGCCTGTGTGGCATCTGGTGAGGGATTATATGGAACAGTCAAGAGATTTACATCTCTTGAACGGGATGATCTAGGAGCCATAGAATGAAAGTGAAATTTAGGATTTAGGGCTTTTGATTTGTGAAGCAAAGAGAAGAATGAAGCAATGTTTATGATTGGAAGTAAATGAAGGAATGTAAGAGAAAGAAAAGTAAATGAGTTTCGGAGTAAATAAGGGTATTTATAAGGGGTCCTATTGGAGAATTCTTTAAAAACTTTCGAATTCTACCAATAAGGGTATCGGACCCTTGATTTCCTCGTAGGCTGGCCATAGGATTATTTGGATTTAGGGCTTTTGATTTGTGAAGCAAAGAGAAGAATGAAGCAATGTTTATGATTGGAAGTAAATGAAGGAATGTAAGAGAAAGAAAAGTAAATGAGTTTCGGAGTAAATAAGGGTATTTATAAGGGGATTCAAGATCCCAATGTAAAACCAAAATTATATTTTATTGAACCAAAACAATTTTGAAGATATTTTGACAAAATGATTTTGAATTTTGAAATAAAAATATAATTTTCCATGTAAGCATTAAATGTTACCATGTCAGCATTAAATGCTACGACGGCTTACTTTACCCATGACCCCACACACTTTTTGTTTTCCCAATACAAACAGTTGTCAAGTACTTAAAATGGTTTTAAACACGTCAGATCACGATATCAAGTGGTTTAAAACACTCGAGTATCATCACGTGTCACACATATTGACCAGGTATTTGTAACGTTATAAAAATTTAGACAAAGACTGAACCTGGTAACTGGAGGATCAGTCCAGTACCAGTTTCCAACTGAAGAGTTCTCCAGTTGCATTTTCAAACAAAAACGAATTTTAGTCAGAAAATTATTTTGAGTCTTTCCCCCTAAAATGATGATCCAGTAATCAATTAGTGCCAAGATAGTATCACAAAGGCGTTCGATAGCCTGGCGAGCAAAGATTATCTGGACCTCCTCAACTGGAGAACTTCATCAGTGTCACTGACGCGTTCAATAACAAAGAAAGCTCCAGTTAAGGGTTTAACATTCCCAGTTCGCTGATGAGATGTTTAAAGGTTTTCTCATCGAGAGGTTTAGTAAAAACATCAGCTAACTGTTTGTCAGTGGGGATGAAATGAATTTCAATATCACCTTTCATAACATGATCTCGAATGAAATGATACCTGATGTCAATATGCTTTGTTTTCGAGTGCATCACTGGATTGTGAGAGATAGCAATTGCACTGGTGTTGTCACAAAAGATTGGGGTCTTGGTATACTTCTGACCATAATCTAGTAACTGGTTCTTGATCCAGAGAATCTGGGCACAACAACTGGCCGCAGAAATGTACTCTGCCTCAGCAGTGGACATAGAGACTGAAGTCTGCTTCTTGCTGGTCCAACTCACCAGTTTTCCTCCAAGGAAATGACAACCACCAGTTGTGGATTTTCTATCAATCTTACAACCTGCATGATCAGAATCTGAATAACCCATTAGATCTAATCCTGAGCCTTTAGGGTACCAAAGACCAAGATTAGGACACCCTTTCAGGTATCTAAAGATACGCTTTACAGCGTGCAAATGTGATTCTTTAGGGTTAGCCTGAAACCTGGCACATAAACATGTTGCAAACATTATATCTGGTCGACTGGCAGTTAAGTACATCAGTGAACCAACCATACCTCTATAGTCAGTTATGTTAACTGGTTTGCCAGTTGGGTCAGAGTCCAAATTCAATGGTGCTGCAATAGGTGTGTTTTTCGATGGGATTGAATCATATTTGTATTTTCTTAACAAATCTCTGACATATTTTCCTTGGTTTATGAAAATTCCATTTTCAGTTTGCTTAATCTGAAGACCTAAGAAAAATGTTAATTCACCCATTAAACTCATCTCATATTCAGATGACATGATTTTAGAAAACTTTTTACACATTGCATCATCAGTTGAACCAAAAATAATGTCATCAACATAAATTTGTACCAATAAGATATTACCTCTTTCTTTCAAGATAAACAAGGTATTATCTATTGCACCTCTTTGAAAGCCATTTTTAAGAAGATGTTTAGTTAAAGTATCATACCAGGCTCTTGGGGCTTGTCTTAGACCATACAATGCTTTGTTCAGTCTATAAACCCAATGAGGATGCTTCTCATCGATGAAACCTGGAGTCTGCTTAACATAAACTTCTTCTTCCAATGTTCCATTAAGGAACGCACTTTTGACATCCATCTGGAAGACCTTGAACTGCAGATGGGCTGCATAAGCCAAGAATATTCTAATGGCTTCAAGTCTTGCAACTGGAGCAAAAGTCTCATCAAAGTCAACGCCCTCTGCTTGACAATAACCCTGGGCAACTAGTCTGGCCTTGTTTCTTACGACATGGCCATCTTCATCCATTTTATTTCGGTAGACCCACCTGGTACCAATAGGTTCTTTCCTTAACCCTGGTGGACAAGGAACAAGCTCCCAAACATTGTTCCTTTCAAACTGGAGGAGCTCTTCTTGCATAGCTTCCACCCAGCTTGGGTCTGCCAGAGCCTCGTCAATCTTCATTGGTTCAATTAAAGATAAGAAGGTGACGTTTAAGCATTGCTCACTGGTGGCTCTTCTAGTCTGAACCCCACTAGTTGGATTACCCACAATCTGTTCAATTGGGTGGGCTTTAGTCCATCTAGTGTATTGACTAGGCTGGTGAACTACAATATCAGTGCAAGTCACCTGGAGATCTTCTTCAGTTGCAGTAGCTTCTGGAGAAGGATCAGTCCAAACAACTTCTACATCCTCATCAGAGTCAATGAGGTCTCGATTAGCATCATGAAATTCCTCAGTTGAAGGTAATTCATAAGTAACTGGAGAAGTAGGTGATTGAACTGGTGCTGATATTGGAGTGGCACGTACATCTGATCCAATCACCAATTCTTGTGGTAAGTTAAAATTGATGGAGGGATAAAATGATGTGTCACTGGTGCTTTTCTTCTTCTTGACTGGTTCCAGTTTGTTGTAACTGGAAGCATCTTCTGGTGAAACAACTGACCGATGAACTTGGTCAGTTTCACCAAAGTTGATTGGAATGACTGGAGAAATATCAAGGCTTGGTCTCTTGTTGATTGCTTCAGTTGATTCATCGAATGTGACATGAATTGTCTCATGCACCTTTTGGAGTCTATAATTATAAACTCTAAAGGCCTTTCGAATATCTGAATAGCCTAAAAATACCCCTTCATCAGCTTTAGCATCAAACTTTCCAAGCTGACTGGAATCGTTCAGTATATAAACTGGACAACCAAATACATGGAAGTATCCAATATTTGGTTTACGATTCCTGAGTACTTCGTAGGCAGTCTTCTTATGTCTCTTGATGTAGACTGACCGGATTTGGGTGTGACAAGCAGTTGCAACTGCCTCAGCCCAAAAACTGGTGGGAAGACCAGATTCAGATAGCATGCTTCTGGCCGCTTCTATCAGTGTACGATTCTTTCTTTCCACAACTCCATTTTGCTCTAGAGAGTGAACTGATGAGAAGTTTTGAGAAATGCCAGTGTCAGTGCAAAATGTTTCAAGTACCTTATTTTGGAATTCAGTACCATTATCAATTCGCAACTGACAAACTTTTCGAGTGTACTTGAGCTCAATTCTTTTGATAAGCGAGATGATTTCAGCAGGTGCATCACTTTTGGACCTGATGAATACCACCCAGCAATATCTAGTGAATTCATCAACCACAACTAGAGTGTATTTCTTTCCAGCTCTAGTTTGAACATTCACTGGACCAAAAAGATCCATATGAAGCATGTGAAGAGGTTCAGTGATGCTAAAATTTTGCCTAGTTTTAAAACTGGCTCTTTTCTGCTTACCCATCTCACACCCTGGACATGGCTTTTCCTTATTGAAGGAAATCTGGGGTATCCCATCAACCAGTTGTTTGCGAGACAACTTGTTAATGTTCTTGAAATTAAGGTGGGATAACCTTTTATGCCATAGCCAGTTGGTGTCCTCATCAGCTTTGGTATAGAAACATTGCTCTTTTGGAGCTGGTTCCATATCCATGATGTACACATTCCCTTTTCTTGGTGCAATCATCACCACTTTCCAATCCTTGTTAAATATGGTGCCTTGTGCAATATTGAACAATACTCTGAAGCCATCATCGCAAAGTTGGCTTACACTGATCAAGTTATATTTCAAACCATTCACAAATGCAACTCTTTTGAATTCGACTTGTCCATTATTGAGCACACCATATCCTTCAGTCTTTCCAGATTGATCGTTACCAAACGTCACTGTCGGTCCATCTTGGACAGTGAACTCTTCCAGTAGGGGCTTACATCCGGTCATAGTCCGGCCAGCAGCACTGTCCAGATACCAGATATTTTTCTTTCGATCGCCCTACACACACACAAAAATCATTAGTTATTTTTGTGAACCCATCTTTTCTTGATGGGTCCACTGGACTTCTCTACAGAAGCCACAAATGATTGTTGAGGTGTTGAACTGGAGGCTACATCTGGAGCATTATCACCAGCTCCAGGTGCAGAAGTAAAAACGATTGGTATTTGATACTTACTCACCTTAAGTTTACCAGATTTTGTTCCTGAAGGAACATTCTTTTGTTTAGGTACAGAAGGAAGTGATTTAATATTTTGTTTTAAAACTGGAGGTGGTGAACCTCCTTCCAGATTGTTAATCCGGGCAGTGCAACTCTGAACCTGCCGAGACAAAAGTTGGAGTTGCCTTTCCAGATTAACCAAAATATTGTTTTGTTCAGGCAGTTGAACCTTGGACATTGGTTCAACTGGAGATTTAGTCTGTCGGGTCTTGGGCTCCTTAGACTTATGAGGTAAAGGCTTGTTACCAGTGGCCTTTTTGAATGGAGCTTTAGCCTGTTTGGCTCCAGTTCTAACCTCAATGGGGGTGGTCTCATTGGTTTCAGTTTCAACAGCTTCAGGTTGATCATAAGGTGTTTCAACCTGGAGAGCTGGAGGCAATGCATGAAGATCTGGTATAAGAGCTGCCATCTCCAGATCTTCAGATTTCCATGCATTTTTCTGGGCATCGATAGTTCTTGAAAATGCATCATAGTTTTTGCCAGATGCTTTTACCCAGGACTTGATAATCTTTTGAGCCTTTTCAAAATCATAAGATAATTTTTGATTATCAAGTTCTAAAGCCTCAATCTTTAAAACTGACTCCTTCAGAGCCAACTGGACACTTTGCAAATCATTCAGTTGTGGTTTGACATTGTTCAGTTCAATTAAGATAGTGTCAAGATATTGTTCACTATCAGCTCTAACAGTTTCTACAAATGCCAAATCACCACTTAATGATTCAGCCAGGTCCAGTTTTAATTCAGGGTCAACCTGGTGATCATAATCACATACCTTTTTCAGTATGATGTCCACCCATCTTCCAGAGATGACATCATCTTTCACCACATGCTGCTGTTGTTGATCTTCCAAGGCCATGAAACACATGTCCCTTTCCTCTTCTTCATCATCAGATGAGTCATCAGAGTACTCCCATTTTCCCTCAGTTTGTGCCATTAAGCACTGATCCTTTTCCTTTTGCATGGACAGGAGGGCAATCTGGGCCTTAAGCTTCTTGTATTTAGCTTTGTAGCTATCATCAGGCCGATTGTAATTAGGGACAGAGGGGCCAGTTTGGTTATTCAACTGACTAGATCTGCATTCCTTCATAAAATGACCTTTCTTGCCACACTTATAGCATGTAAGATTGGTCTTATCCAGAGAGCTGGAGCTGGAAGCATTGTTGGAGCCATTAAATCTTTTAGATTTATGCTTAAACCTATTAAAGGTTTTAGCAATCATGGCGACCAGATCATCATCGTCAGTTTCATCATAACCATCACTGTTTTCAGTGGTCAGCCCAGAGTTTAAGAAACTGTTCAACATCTCCTTCATCGAGTGTACCTGGACACTCTCAGCAGACATTAAAGCAGCACAAGGTCGCTCAATTGTATTAGCAACCTTGGGACTCTGGGCATGGTTCATGGCATCTTGCTCAGCCACAAGTCTTGCAGCATTATTATCTTCAGTGAATCTGAAGGCTCCATAGAGCGATGCAAGAGTGTGAGTGTGCAAGGTTTTACCTTGTCTCAAGACAAGAACCATGTTTTCCCATTTGGAAGGAAGAATATCACAAAACTTCTCAAGAAGAATATCCTTATCCTTCTCTACACCCAAACCTCTCAACTGATTGATGAGGCTAGAAAATCTGGTGTATGTACCAGTTAAACTTTCATTGGGCAAGGCAAAGAAGGATTCATACTTCTTGTTCAAGGCAACTTTTCTGGTGACGATTGTGTCATCACCTCTTTCAAATTGAATCACTAATTCATCCCACATAGACTTGGCACTGGGAAACAACACAAGTGTTGGAATTAGGTCTTCAGGGACAGCCCCAAGGATCATGTTTTTCAGTCTGGTGTCCAAGTCCACCAGTCTGCGATCCTCATCAGACCAATGGTCTTCTGGCTTTTCCCTTGAGCCTCTTCTTCCAGTAGGATCAAGAAGAGGACTCACCCCAATGGACATAGGTATATATGGTCCATCCTTAAGGATTTTCAACATATACCTCTCAATACCACCAAAATGCAACAGCATTCTAGCTTTCCATGTACCAAAAGTCTCACTGTTTCCATCAAACTTTGGAACAGGAGTGTTGGAGTAATGTACATGGACGTGGTTTGGGGCAGAAGGAGGAGAAGGGTTGGTGTTAACGTTTTGAAAAGGTTGTGCATTAGTGTTCGATGGGTTTTCACCTGAACCAGAACCATCTCCACCTTCAGTAGTGTTCATCTTTGCAGATCTAGGCAAGTTTATTAGCCTTCTGCTCTGATACCACTTGTAAGTCCCAACTTGTTAGATGGTACTACTGAAGACACCTCTATGTCGATGGTGGAGTTACTTTGCAATATACTTACTGAACTGGAGACGACCAGTTGCAGAGGTATATACCAAGTTCTAGATAGATTACTTATATGAAAGACAATAAGTAAAGAACAATGCAATAATACAAATAACTTGTAAACAATCTTGATGAGACAATATGTAGTTTTCAATGTGTAATTTATTTATTGATATTAAACAAATTACATGGTTGATGCGGAACCAAGATAATACATGAATGTAAATATCCTAACAACCTATGAAATACAATTGATCTACACTCGGAATTTCTCTTCAACAATCGAAACACTTAAAGTAGTGAAATGTTCCTTTTAGCGATTGAGAGAATATTGCACAAGTTCACCAAGAATATTGCAGGTTTGCAAAGTGTGAAGTATTCAACTTGAGAGCACGAATACTTTGTATTCTGAATACTTAATATTCTTGGTTGTGCAATGACTTGTATTTATAGGCAAAGTTAACATTGGGATGTTAACTTTAGCCGTACAAATGTGGTTGAGAGCATTTAAGGAATAGCATTTAATTCCTTAAAAAGCATTGTAAAGTCGCATGTTAAAGTGACTTTACATAACCACCTTTATGTACCTTTTAATACTTAAATAATAAGATAAGGCTTATTATCCGGGTAAAGGTACATAAAGCACACAAGTCAATTCCTCGTAATCAGTGTAAAGCTTTGTAAGGGCTTTCCACTGATGGTCTCCAGTTTGTAACTGGCTAGAATGCCAACTGGGCTTCGCTGCCATTGCCATTCTCTTTCTTCCATTTGTTGTCTTCGACTTCAACTGGAATGCTTCTTCAACTTGGTCAGTTCTCAACTGGAGGAAGTCTTCAGTTTCGTTGACTGTACGGTGCAACTGGACTTCAATATATTTCTCGACAAATCATCTTGGTCACCAGTTTACTGGGTCACCAGATGCAACTGGTGAACTGGTCAGTGTGAACTGGTGACTGGCCAGTTCTAGGTGAACTGGTCCCAACAATATGTCATAATATTTTCTAAATACTTGGTCATTGTGTGTGCCACGTAAGCAAATCTTTTTGAAGATATTTTTATCCTACGTGGCATGTAAATTTTTCAACGTAATGATGGTATTTTTACCTTGGGAAATCAAAAAGAGCAACTTGTTAGTGTTTGTGGGCTGTAAACTGTCACACATTTATGTGTGATGTGATGTAATTAATGCGGATCTCAGAACCTCGATCAAAACTTTATTTGATAATTTCAAATAAACCGTTTGAGTTCCACATTGTCTCTCCTATAAATACCCACTTTCAATTTCAATTGCATTTACTTCGAACATATTTACTCCCAAATCTCTCAAATTCCTTCATTTACTTCTTCATTCATTTTCCAATCATCATCATCTCTCTTATTTACTCCATTTACATTCAATTCCTTCATCAATTCTTCATCATAACCTATATATATATTCAATTTCATCTTCATCAATTCTCCTTGCCGCTGAATATGCTCCTTCGGAAAATGTTAGCAGGGCACCTCATATCAATTTTGAGGCAAGTGCCATAAGAATCAATATGAATAACTGGATGGCAAGACTCTCTCTTTCCAGTGTTCATGATGCCCAATCGATTATTGGGAGATTAAACTCATTCTTTCTCTCTTGCCCATTATATGGTGCGTTAACACTTAATCCAGGAAGGATGTACCACGAGTACCTATGTGAATTCTGGTACACTGCTCAATATGACGATGAAACTTCATCGATCAATTATACCGTTTTTTCAGTTTTTCTTTAAAAATATAGTAAGTGTTATGCGGGGGTGGGGATTCAGACCGATGAGGGACGTAGGAATTGCCCTTAACTGTCCGGAAGGCTGAAATAGCTTTCTCGGGAGCCTCTGGGAGGTCGGGGTATTCAATCCCATGATACTCAAGGAGCAGGGCGTCGTATCCCAGGGATTCTACTAATACATCGTATAGCGGGTCCAGGCTTGAAGTTATACCAAAAATGGAATGGGACAGTCATTCGAAAATGATAAAATAAAATAAGGGTGTCAAGACATCTATATGACCAAGATGGCCATCTCACGAATTAGCTAGTTAGTCACAATCTTACGGTATGAGAAAGATGATGATAAGCCTAAAGCAGGTGAACCAAATGGGTGTACTGGAAGCTAAACGAACCAAGGTATGGGGCTAAACAACATAGGCCAAAGCGTTACGGTAGTCCCCGGCATCCATACAGGGTAAGGAGCAAAACTGTTTCAGAGTTTCATTTCAAGCACCTTTTCTCCGTCTCTTTGGGAAGAGTCCAGCTCCAAGTACGCGGTTCAAGCACAGCTAAATGCACAGAGACAACAGAGCACCCGGAATCAGCAAGCCATCCAGGGGCCGGGGCCGTCCCCCACTTAACAACCTCAAAAACCTCCTAACCACTCCCTTGGTTGGGGGCTGTGCCGCCCCGCCTTTCGATCGATACATAGTTGAGGAGGCCGATCACGAACGCTATAGGTGTGGGAGCGATCCTGGTCAGGGAAGGCTAAGACGGCGCCTCGCATATGGGTAGCAAGAGGGCGCTTATGCCCCGACGGTGGGGCCTTATGGGGAAGGGCCCAGCCCAATAGGGACATCACACCCCCCACTTCAAGCGCACCTCTGTATCGACTGAATCACTCTAAGGGTCTAATCGGTGGAACCGGTGAACCACGCGAACTGGTTAGATGCGTGGGGCAGAGGGCTCGTAGTACCCCCTTTTCTTGATCCAGCCTTTTCTTAGCTTCGGTAGTGAATCACCTACTAAAAAAAGGGGCAGGCCCGCACGCCTTATTTGAGACTACTAAGGCAGGCGGTGGACTCTTTTATTAGGGAAGGGAAGAAGGGGCCTAAGCACGGCATATATGAATATTGTTGCACTATAGACAAAAGAATACGTCTTTCTTGACATTTTGTCTGCAAGTCTTTTTCTTCTGTCATAACAGGAGAGGTTGGCCTTGAAAAACAGTAATCTTTTTTCATCTTCTCTGAAATCGTAATTTTTCTGATAGGAACAGGCTAAACAAAAAGAAAAGGGGCTGTTTTTCGTCGGAATAGGGGCCTGTTGACACAATCCCATTTCTTTCCGTTGGTCAACAACCAACAAAACAAATTTAGTTCTTCACTACTCGTACAGGAAAAAGTAACTTTCTGTATGGGGGGAATCCTTTATTCTCAATCAAGATGCCTCAACTGGATAAATTCACTTATTTCACACAATTCTTCTAGTTATGCCTTTTCTTCTTTACTTTCTATATTGCCATATGCAATGATGGAGATGGACTACTTGGGATCAGCAGAATTCTAAAACTACGTAACCAACTGCTTTCACATCGTACGAACAACATCCGGAGCAAGGACCCCAACAGTTTGGAAGAAGGGAGGTACCAGATCCCTTGGTTTCACTGCAAGTCTACTCAGGTCTGTTCTACAGTTAAATTATTTTGAACAGAATGAGTTGCCTATTGAGCTTCCCACTGGTATAAATACAAGGGAAGTATGCAGACTCATGGGGCATACGGATATCTTGGATGAGCATGGCCAGCTATCCAGAAAAGGGTCTATCTACATGAGCAAGCTGTCACACTCATGGAGATATTTCTTCACCCATATTGTTGAGTGTCTGGGAGGCAGTTCTGGAGGGTTAGACCAGATAAATCAAACCCACCTCCAGATTGCCTACTGCTTATGGTTTGGGCTTAGAGTGGATTTTGCCCAAATTCTTTTTGATGACCTGGTTGAGCGCCTAAGAGTGAAAGGAAGAAAACCATTTGTTCCTTATATTCGTTTCCTTTCTCTTATGTTTAAGAATGCTCTTGGCGACCAGTATGATATGGATACTACTCACTTTTCTGTGAGTGAGTATATGAGGGACCTGGTCAACCTAGGTCTCCACTGGATGAGGTAGATATTCCTCAGTCCATGCTTTCTTTCCAAAGGGAAGAAGCTGAAATGGGTCCAGATAGAGGTCAAGCTGTTGAAGGACCATCTGGTGATGATGTACAGATCATTGAGGCTGTACAGCCCATTAGACAAGTTGCTCCAGAAGGTCAAGGTACAGAAGTTGTTGAACCTTCCAGACGACCTAGAACTAATAGGCGTCTGATGAAAGCTGGACTCCAGGTGAATCCAGAAAGACATCCTGGTGATGTTATGAATCTAGATGGATCACCATTTTTTTAACAAGAGGTTGTTGAGCAAGTTGTTGAGGAAGTTGAGTAAGAAGCTCCACTAGACTTGAATGTAGAGGCTGGTGAACAGGTTAATGTAGAAACTGGTGAACAGACAGTTGGGATGACTCCAGAATGGGATGATGTTGATTCCCCAATGTCTGAAGGTTTTGATGTTAACATGAATTTTCTGGGTGAAGATGTACAAGAAGAAGAAAATCTACCAGAAATGCCAACACCTCCACCAGAAATGCCACACCCACCAGAAATGCCACCACCACAATCAAACATGCCACCACCACCACCACCTTCAATTCTAGAACACACTCAATACTTCACTCCAGCAACCACTCAACCTTCAGAATCTCAACCTCCACCTCATGCGTCGGAGTCACCAGTTGCAACATCTGAAGCTTCAACTGAAGAGGACTGGGCACAAGTTCCTCTAATGACCAGATTACCTTCAACTCTTGAACCTCCCAGTGGTCTCTCTACTTCATCTTCTGTCGAGGTCCAAGGCCTTTTAAGTAAGGCGGCGGACCTGGAGAGATCACTCCAGACTTCATCTCAGGTTATTTCAGACTTCAAATCTTTATTATCAAATAACCTTGCTTCTGAGATGAATGTCTTTGCTGGGAATGAGAAGCTGGTTTATGAGAAGCTTGATGAACTGGTACTGGCCACAAATAACAACACTGAAAAGACAAAGAGCATATGGCACTAAGTCGGGCTAACTGAAAGACAAAGAGCATATGGCGCTGAAGTCGGGCTAACTGAAAGACAAAGAGCATATGGCACTGAAGCCGGGCTTACTGAAAGACAAAGAGCATATGGCACTGAAGCCGGGCTTACTGAAAGACAAAGAGCATATGGCACTGAAGCCGGGCTTACTGAAAGACAAAGAGCATATGGCACTGAAGCCGGGCTTACTGAAAGACAAAGAGCATATGGCACTGAAGCCGGGCTAACTGAAAGACAAAGAGCATATGGCACTGAAGTCGGGCTAACTGAAAGACAAAGAGCATATGGCACTGAAGCCGGGCTAACTGAAAGACAAAGAGCATATGGCACTGAAGTCGGGCTAACTGAAAGACAAAGAGCATATGGCACTGAAGCCGGGCTAACTGAAAGACAAAGAGCATATGGCACTGAAGCCGGGCTAACTGAAAGACAAAGAGCATATGGCACTGAAGTCGGGCTAACTGAAAGACAAAGAGCATATGGCACTGAAGCCGGGCTAACTGAAAGACAAAGAGCATATGGCACTGAAGCCGGGCTAACTGAAAGACAAAGAGCATATGGCACTGAAGTCGGGCTAACTGAAAGACAAAGAGCATATGGCACTGAAGCCGGGCTTACTGAAAGACAAAGAGCATATGGCACTGAAGCCGGGCTTACTGAAAGACAAAGAGCATATGGCACTGAAGCCGGGCTAACTGAAAGACAAAGAGCATATGGCACTGAAGTCGGGCTAACTGAAGAAGCTACTGGTACTGAAGCCAGTGAGCCCCAGTTTGAGACCTTCCCAGATATTCCAACACCTCCACCAGAAATGCCAACACCTCCACCAGAAATGCCAACACCTCCACCAGAAATTGCCAACACCTCCACCAGAAATCCAACACCTCCACCAGAAATCCAACACCTCCACCAGAAATCCAACACCTCCACCAGAAATCCAACACCTCCACCAGAAATCCAACACCTCCACCAGAAATCCAACACCTCCACCAGAAATCCAACACCTCCACCAGAAATCCAACACCTCCACCAGAAATCCAACACCTCCACCAGAAATCCAACACCTCCACCAGAAATCCAACACCTCCACCAGAAATCCAACACCTCCACCAGAAATCCAACACCTCCACCAGAAATCCAACACCTCCACCAGAAATCCAACACCTCCACCAGAAATCCAACACCTCCACCAGAAATCCAACACCTCCACCAGAAATCCAACACCTCCACCAGAAATCCAACACCTCCACCAGAAATCCAACACCTCCACCAGAAATCCAACACCTCCACCAGAAATCCAACACCTCCACCAGAAATCCAACACCTCCACCAGAAATCCAACACCTCCACCAGAAATCCAACACCTCCACCAGAAATCCAACACCTCCACCAGAAATCCAACACCTCCACCAGAAATCCAACACCTCCACCAGAAATCCAACACCTCCACCAGAAATCCAACACCTCCACCAGAAATCCAACACCTCCACCAGAAATCCAACACCTCCACCAGAAATCCAACACCTCCACCAGAAATCCAACACCTCCACCAGAAATCCAACACCTCCACCAGAAATCCAACACCTCCACCAGAAATCCAACACCTCCACCAGAAATCCAACACCTCCACCAGAAATCCAACACCTCCACCAGAAATCCAACACCTCCACCAGAAATCCAACACCTCCACCAGAAATCCAACACCTCCACCAGAAATCCAACACCTCCACCAGAAATCCAACACCTCCACCAGAAATCCAACACCTCCACCAGAAATCCAACACCTCCACCAGAAATCCAACACCTCCACCAGAAATCCAACACCTCCACCAGAAATCCAACACCTCCACCAGAAATGCCAACACCTCACCAGAAATGCCAACACCTCACCAGAATCCAACACCTCCACCAGAAATCCAACACCTCCACCAGAAATGCCAACACCTCCACCAGAAATGCCAACACCTCCACCAGAAATGCCAACACCTCCACCAGAAATGCCAACACCTCCACCAGAAATGCCAACACCTCCACCAGAAATGCCAACACCTCCACCAGAAATGCCAACACCTCCACCAGAAATGCCAACACCTCCACCAGAAATGCCAACACCTCCACCAGAAATGCCAACACCTCACCAGAAATGCCAACACCTCCACCAGAAATGCCAACACCTCCACCAGAAATGCCAACACCTCCACCAGAAATGCCAACACCTCCACCAGAAATGCCAACACCTCCACCAGAAATGCCAACACCTCCACCAGAAATGCCAACACCTCCACCAGAAATGCCAACACCTCCACCAGAAATGCCAACACCTCCACCAGAAATCCAACACCTCCACCAGAAATGCCAACACCTCCACCAGAAATGCCAACACCTCCACCAGAAATGCCAACACCTCCACCAGAAATACCACCACCACCACCTTAAATTCTAGAACACACTCAATACTTCACTCCAGCAACCACTCAACCTTCAGAATCTCAACCTCCACCTCATGCGTCGGAGTCACCAGTTGCAACATCTGAAGCTTCAACTGAAGAGGACTGGGCACAAGTTCCTCTAATGACCAGATTACCTTCAACTCTTGAACCTCCCAGTGGTCTCTCTACTTCATCTTCTGTCGAGGTCCAAGGCCTTTTAAGTAAGGCGGCGGACCTGGAGAGATCACTCCAGACTTCATCTCAGGTTATTTCAGACTTCAAATCTTTATTATCAAATAACCTTGCTTCTGAGATGAATGTCTTTGCTGGGAATGAGAAGCTGGTTTATGAGAAGCTTGATGAACTGGTAAGTCTCCAGAAAAAGATAAGAAAGAATGCTGGTGCTCTGGAGATAGAGTACAGGAAGAGACTTACTGGTTTACCAAAGTTGACTGCCAGACAAATCAAAGCAATCAAAGATGCTGATGTAAGCAATTTCATTCCCCTGGACACTTCTCGAAAAATCAATCGTCAAGAACTCCAATCTGCTGTAGAGCAAAGGAGAGTGTCCAAGGAAACTGAATCATTGATCCAGCAAGCCAAGCTAAAAGAAAAATACAATGAGATGTTGAATTTCAGGGCTGATGCCAGAAGGATCACTGGTGCTGAAATCAAATTTCCTGAAAATAATGAAGGCATGTCTAAGTTTGAAGTATAGTTGACCAGGGAGGGTAACTTTACTGACGAAAGGAAAAATACTTCAGTCCAAGCTTTTGGATGGAGTGAACTGAAGGAAATCGCTATAACGTTCAGGGGGAAGACAGATGTGTCGACTGATGTTAAAGCATTTCTGAAAAGGATTGAAAAGGTATGGAGAAGAAAGCAACAGATGGAAGTTGCAATGGGCATAAGAACGCCAGAATCAATACCATCTTCTCCATCACCAAAGAGATCGGCTACTGAAGATGCTCCAGGACAGACATCAAAAAGAAGGGCCTGACTCTTATCATTTACTTATTGTAAATTATTGTCTTATGAAAATTGTATACTATTTATCAATTGATGTATGTAATAATAGTTGCAATTTTTTATTCTTATAAGTAAATGATCAGATTTAGTCTAAGTTAGAACTTAAAAGATGAAACTGAAAACACTCATGATCTATAAAGTGTTTTCCAGTAACTTAGATTTTTTAGACAAATTGAAACTTGTGTTTTTCAAGCATACAAAATGTATAGATTCAAGCTTGAAAACACTTGCATTATTTCTAAACAAATAGGGGGAATTTGTTAGGTCCAGATTTAGTCCAGATTTACTGGACTCGCTCCAGACTCGACTACTGGAGCCTTACTGAAGATCTGTCCAGAAACGTGTTCTACTGGACCTACTCCAGACTTGGAATCTGGAGTCCCTCTGAAGATTTGTCCAGAAATAATGGAAGACCAGTGAGCAAATATTTGTATAGGAAATCTGGAGTATTCTCCAGATGAGCTCACTGGACTTCACCCCAGTCCAGATCAACTCTACTGAAGACATTCTGACTGAAGTCAAAGACTGAAGTCTGAAGAAAGAAGACTGACAAATGGCGGAGTCCACTGGAAAGTCTTACCAGATCTATACACTGGTGGATTGTCAGTGTTCTAGACCCTACAAGTCTGAACACTGATATCGAGGATTGACTTTTCCCTTTACACACTTTCCAAAGAACAATCCACTTGTTCTTTACCAAAGTTTGTGTGTGTAAAGGTGGTTGGATAAAAGGATACAAAGTCATTTGATGTGACTTTATCCTTATTCCTTATCCAATACATTTAATGTTCTTGTCGGATCATTAAATGTATGCAACCATATTTGTACGGCACAAAATTCACTGGTGAATTTTGTTGCCTATAAATACAAAGTCATTTCCTTGACATAAATACTTTTTAAGCATACACTTTGCATGAAAGTGAATTTGTCCAAATACTCTCGATCTTAAACTGGGATACTTCACAACTTTAAGTATCTCGATCCAAAAGAGTTATTTGACAAATATAGATCATTTGTAATTCATAGGTTGTTAGGATACATACTTATTTGTATTATCTTGATTTCGCACAACCTTGTATTTTATTTAACATCATAAATAAAATACACAATTGAAAAATACATAATGGTCCACTTTACTTGTTTATTGCTTTAAGTCTTGTATTACTTTGTTTATATATTCTTGCATTTATTTACCAAAGTAATACTAGTCCATTCTAGTGGTTATTAGACTTGTTGTATTATACACTTTCCTGGTTAACCATCGAACTTAAAGGGACTCACACATCCTTCCATCCGTTTCTTCCCTAATTGGAGGTTTTATCAAAATCAGATCCTTGATGCAGAAAATGTGTTATGTGAAAGTTATGAAAAGCGATATCTTTCAGGACCAATGTTTGGTTCATATTCATTTATAAATATTGTTGGAGGAAGAGAAGAAAAGGATGATGATGGACAGAGCAAAAGAAATATGGTCGAGGTGGCTATTGTGATTAAGATTGTAAAAAATCTCTATAAAGGTGCGTATATCGGCCATATTTTTATACCAGAACATACAAAAGCATACAAAAGCAGAGTGATATTGTTGTAGCACTAGAAGCATAAGTTACATTTTCAAATCATTTAAAATTATATATACCTTTTCTATTGTATGTATCTGAGTATACATATAACCTCTCTTCTTTGACATTTATAGCATGGAAAGACTCGAAGAAGAAGCTTACTATAGGTGTTGTGTCTCCTTATGCCGCCCAAGTTGTTACAATTCAAGAAAAACTTGCCCACAAGTATGAGAAACTATGGTATATATACACACACCTGAAAATCACCATCGCCGGGAAATCATCTTCTTCTTCTTCGATTGTCGCTGCCTTCTTCGATCACCGTCTACATATCTATATATAGATATAGATATGGACAGATATATATATGTATGTGGATGACAACTCCGGCCGTTTTTTGACTTTTCCGATGAATGTGTTGCCGTTTTTTTTGTTGGTGGTGGAGTGGTGGGTGAAAAAGAGAGAGGTGGTGTGTCTGTGTGGTGTGTGTATGTGGTGTGTACATGCTTATATATATTATTACTAGTCTTCAGAACCGTCCATTAGACGGGTAGTCTCAAAATATAGAAATCAAAGGTTATAAAAAAAATCGAAGTATGTTAAATAAAAACTAAATAAAATTCAAATAGATAAAGTAAAACTTTAAACGATCCAAATAAGGCAAAAAGTTGAAGAAGTATTGCGTAATAAACTAATCATTTGGAGAAGAGCTATCATACATATCGGAATCATATTCATTATCAGAATAATCGCTATCAAACATAGTATCGTCTTCTGATTCATCTGAATAGTTCCATTGACCTTCATCATTGGATTCATCGCTATGAAGCATTTCATTATCAGCATCAGTATCGTCAAAATCTTCATCATCAGCATTTCACACATCAAAGTTCAAAACTTTTTAACTAATTTCATCCCTATGACCAATATCAAAACTTAATCAATACAAAAACTACTTATACACGCATATGTAAAATACTATTTAAAAATAAAATCATACAGTGTAATTGTCAGGTTTGAAGCTGTAAAAGTAGTACTTATATCTAAATCAATCCCAAAGTTCAATGCCAAAACCTAACAGATAATTAAATCAAATTTATGCTAAAACTGAATTTGAAAAGAAACACTCATGAAAATTGGACGAAAATTGTGTGGAATGCATCAAGAATAAATAAAAACTTATATATTAAAGAACAAAACATATGAAGATTAACTCCATATCAATATCGATTCCAGTTAACCATTTTTTTCAAAAAAATTTTTATTGGCAAATTTGTAATAATTAGTTAAATAAAAAATTTGCAGTTTGTAAAAAGAAAGAAAAAAATATGTCAGATGATGAAAGGGGTTCGATCTCCTGAATTTGTAACCAAATACAAATTGTTACCCTTTTATTTTTAGGTTATATATTTATATGTGTGTCAAAAGAAAGAAAAGAAGCCCAAAAACAAATATGTAGTATGTTTAGAAAAAAACCCAAAAACAAATATGCAGATATAGTAGAAACTTCTAAAAAGTTATAAAAATAAATACCAATTTATCAACAAAGGCCATCTCGAATGTTTTGATTTTCTTCAGGTTGTTCCAATCCAAAACAGTCCATACATGCACAACACGGAGTCTTAGATGATGGTTAACATGTGTTGACTTAAGATCTTCAAGATGAACTAACGTGGGCTTAGTTTTTGTAGTTGAAGAAAAAGACATAATGAACCTATAATGGACAAATAATAATGATTAAATATGAACAAAATATATTTTAAAAAAAACCCTTTTTGTAGTCAAACTTTTTTTTGTTGAGAATAGTCGAAGCCTTTTTTTTGTTGAGAATATGTGAGGGTTTTTTCCTAGGTTGTATATATATAATAATTTTTGGGAGAGTTTTAAGGATAAAAATATTTGTTTTTTAATTAAAAAAATATATAAAAAAAGAGGATTAGTTAGGGGGAAAAATTAGGCTCAAGGAGGAGATTAGGGGTGTCAAGTGTACCCCCAACCTCCTCTTTTAGTTATAATATAGATTGTTATTATTAGTTATTATTATATTATTATTATTTTATTATAGATAAATGAAAGGTTTTTGCCGATTGGAACCCAATGGATTACTACACCCTTAAATTTGGCTATTTTTGGCAAAATTTTGCAAAATTTTTTAAAGCCACGTGTCGTAATCTTATTGGCCAATTTCCTTGCCAAAGAGCCAATTTGTGGCACTACACCCTTGCCCCTAATAGTATAGTTTACATTGAAAAATATAAGAATTTTTGTCAGCTTCTAGTAGCAGGAGATTTAGGTAATTGTGTTTACTTTTGAACCGAACTTTTATGAGATTTAGGTAATTTTGTCAACTTCTAAAGCAATCTTTGTTATGTTTTTTTGGAATGATTAATCCGCCTAATATAATAACCTAAAAATCATCCTAACTTTTAGATGAGGACATGTGGAAAAATCAGGGGTGAGATTAGAAAAGATAATTAGTGGTATCCTCATATCACCATCTAAAGCTATTAGGAGGATTTTTAGGCTAATTTTTTAAGAGGATAAATCATTTTCCTTTATTTTTTGTTTTTTAGTTTTGTGTTTTGTTTATTTTTTCTTTGTTTTTTAACCGTATACCACTAAACATGTTTTATATTGTTGTACAATACAACATTTTAAGGCATGATTGATGGTATAGGGCTAAAATTTAATAGTGTACAGATCATCACCTATATATTATAATTTGTTTAGTTTCCAAGCATGAAAGTAAAAGTGTAATTAAGTTTCCCATTTGGTTATTGTGTGATCAAACTTTAAAAACCTCCATTCTATGCACTAGACAGTCTCGACTCTTGATTAATGTCTCATAATTTTGTATATGTTTGATGTAACAAGTTTTCTAGGTGTGAAATTATACAAACAATAGCAAAGACAAGGTTGGATATACATGGTAGTCAAAATAGGCAAAGTTAGATAAATACAATAGCAATCTTTTATTGTGTATACGATATTATTAAATTATTATTTTTATTTATATGATAATGTATACAAAACCATGAACGTCAATGAATTTGAGGCCTGAATAATTAACTTTACGAGTTTTATTCTTGAGAGACTCTTATTTTCGTTTTCGCCACAAGAAACATGTAGTGTTAGGTTGGTATGGATGGCCATGATAGGTAGGAAAGTTGTAGAGAACATGCAGATCGAGACAGGTCCAGGACATACTTGCATGTTATTCAAATAACATTAACAAGTAATTGTTGTAAATGGTCATATCATTTACTTAAAAGCTAAAGAGTGAACCTCTTAGAAAAACCCTCGTCGACTATATATAGTATGCATGTGTTGATGCTGATTATAGAAAGCTACAATACTGATAACATGTATTAGCTATGGCTGTTGCAAAACTACATGTTATGGTTGTTTCTTGTTTGTTAATTCTTACAAGTTGTTGTTGTAGTTCTTCTCATTGCAACAAACACTCAACACCTCTCTTCATTTTCGGCGATTCTATTTTCGATCCTGGAAACAACAACTACATCAACACTACGACCAACTATCAAGCAAACTTTACTCCCTATGGCATATCTTACTTCCATCCTCCAAGTGGTCGGAATTCCAATGGTCGTATCATTCCCGATTTCATCGGTTAGATTAATTCATCACCTCCATCAAGCAACCAGCAATTTTATCGCGTTTTTTTTTCTTTTCCTTTCTTATATGGAGAATATTCTTTAATAACTTGCTTTGCTTCATACGTAACAAACAGCTCAATTTGAGGGCCTACCTCTCATTCCAGCGTATTTCAATCCCCAAAATACTGACTTTTCGTATGGAGCAAACTTTGCTTCGGGAGGATCTGGTGCATTAGTTGAAACCGATACTGGATTAGTATGTGCAGAGGCGGATGTAGGATTTTTGTATACAGGGGCCACGATGACAAAGGTGGTAACACGAATACGATGAGTTATGGACAGGTTTGGTCATGAGATTTTTGATGCCCAGAACGAACCGTTTTAAAAAGGCCCCTATAAAATTTTGTTAACAAACAACACACTTATATTCAATGTTGTAGAACTCGTGGATCGGATCGGATCGGCGAGGTGGGTAGACAGAACACTTTGAAAAATCAGGGAGATATCGGATTGGATAATTTATATATAAAAATAATAATTTATTAAATTATAAGTATAAAAATAAATTATAAACAATAAGAACATAACAAATTATTATATAAAAATAATAAATTTTGTAATTTTGTATAATTTTTAACCAAAAAACAAACAATCCTAAATAGATAAATATAAATATAAATATAAATGGGAATGTAAACTATATGAATAAAAAGTTAAAAACTATACAAATTAACTAATGTGGAAGATCAAAATCTCTATAAAATAAAGAGACCTATTAAACCCCATTCTATGCACCCATCCTGATTGTAGTTCGTACTATCTAATAAAATACAACAAAATATATAAAAAAACATGAAAAAGGCTGTAAACACACAACTTTTATCATCTCTCTCTCCTCTGTTTATATCTATATGACTATATCAGTTTACTTTTCCATCTTCTCTTTCAAGCAATCAAGCCACCATGACCGACTGTTGAGTCAAGGATTCGCTGACCAGACTTGGTCGCTGACGTGTGTCGTCAGCGAGTCATCAGCGAAGTCAGTGACTCTCGTCAGCGGGTGGTTTACTTCCAAATTGTGTGTCAAGGCGGGAAGTTTTCAAATCACAAGAAGACAAGAAGTCACATGGTGGTTCTTCCAACTGAAGATTACCTTATATGGCAAAGATACAGTTGGAACCAAAACAAGGGTTTTTCTCTTTCATACCCGTTTTGGTAAAGAAGACAAAGGCTCCTGGATCCAAGTACAACGAGCCTATGAGAAGTCGACAACCACCATTCTATCACGATCATTGTAAGGCTGTGTTGCCCTAATTCCTCCCCTGTATAAAGCAACACAGCCGCATCATTTATACTGTGTGTTTGTCACCACAAAGTGTGTGTCACTTTATTTTCTCTTGTAATTGCTTAAGTTTTTTTGTGTGTCTAGACTTAGCAATTATTTAGTTTATTTGTATTCTTGTAAGACAAGTTGTAATATCGACCATGTATTCATCGTTTAATCAATGATACATATGATTAGACTTGCATAGTTTCTTGCATTTGAACTTATTCTTGTTCTTGTTCTTTACTCTCTATTTATTCTTTCTTGTCTAGATTAATTATATCATAAGTGTGCAAATCGTGGACTGTCAAATGGTATCAGAGCCAACGTTTCTAAATTATTGAAACAAAGATCCGTTTGCATACTCATTCCTTTCTAAATTCTTTTTTTACAAGAACATGACTACTGTACCAACTCTTGTGAACACACGTGACTTTGGTTACGTGTCTGTTCTTCCAAGATTCGAGCCTGATGACTTTGGATCTTGGAAGGAAAGAATTCTTCTTAACATAGTTGGTGTGGAACCCTATCTTATAACTATAATGACTAAAGGTCCATACGTACCTACTCTGGTACAAAGAACACCAGGAGCAACTGCTGATGCTCCTGAGATTGTGATTGACATTGTCAAACCAGAGGTACAATGGACCGATGATGAGCGTAGACTGGTAAATCTTGATTCCAGACTCAAAAACATGATTGTCTCCACTCTTCCCACTGACATCATGAAGCTCATCATCAAATATCTCACTTCTAAAGAAGTCTGAGATAGATTATGTAGCATGTATGAGGGCTCTGCTGCTACAATAGCCACTAAAAAGATTGATCTTAAAAGAGCCTATGAAAAATTCTTTTCTCTCCCTTCTGAAGGTCTCAATGGCACTTATACCCGATTTAAAGGGTTGCTAAATGACATGACCAATGTTGGTATCTCCCATGATAACTTTGAGGTATGCCACAAATTTATTGATAGTCTACCTATCAAGTGGCAAGGATTGAGACAAATCCTTAGGACCACTGAGCGACTCAATGGTCTTGATCTTGAGTCTCTCTTTGGCATGCTTCAGTTTGAAGAGAGAGCTCTTGCTTAAACTCTAAGAGGAGCTGCTGACGCACAACATAGTGCTGGTCCCTCATCTTCTACCTCTTCTTCTGCTTATTCTGTTCTTGACCCCCTTGCCCTTGTCTCTGCTGAGCCCATTAATCTTAATAATGGTGCCAGCTTCTCCCATCTCCCACCTCCTATTCAATCTCTTGTTAATGATCTCGATGCTGATGAGAAACAAGAGATGTTCAGCGACTTTATGGACTTTGCCCTGGTCGCTGGCAAGAGGTACTCTCGTAAATGGAACAACCGTAAGTCGGTTGCTCCATATAAGCCTCCTGTTGACAAAACTCAAGCTTGAAGTTACCAATCTTAAAAAGATTGTGACCTCCTGGTCAAAAGCTTCCAGGTTTCATCATCAGTGTCTAAATGAACAAGTCCCTGCCCAAGTTCAGGCAGTCATTGGCGGTAACTTTGAAGTCGCTGCCACTCTCTCTGACTTGTTCAATGACGACGTGAAACCTGAAATCTCCATTCCTCCTTCTGCTGTCATTTCTCCTGAAGAAATGAGAAAATGGTATTTCGTTAGGGGTCGTAACGATTACCATAATGAAATGGAAGCTGGTTCTACTTCTACCACCACCAGCGACCCATCTACTCCTGCCGAGGAAAATGGTGTTAGCCCCTCAGCAAGCACCAGCAATCCTTATCCTAATCTTCCCATTAGTGGCATGATGCTTAATGAAGGAAGAGTTTAATACTCTTCTGGGAATCTTTTGAGGGAGATATTGGCATCGATGGTTTTAAACCAGTCGCTCCTCAGCAACTTACTCTTCAAGCTGCTGAACCTTTTAAGAGAAGCACAGTTGTTGTTCCTTATGACTACAGCACGCCTCAGCATGCTAGCTCAGTCAGTCAGCAACCACAACAAGTTGCTTCTCAAACCCCTTCTTCTTCAGACTCTCATAAAGCACCTGCAGATGCTGACAGGAAATCTGATCAGCATGATCGTCTTATGAAAAGACGCGTCAGGTTCGGTGACGCTAGATATCAGCAAGTAGGACCTTCACAGGTCAGACCTGCTGATAGACAGGTCCACCAGCAGGCACCCCAATCGATGCCTACTCCTTCTATTTTGAGGCATAAAACTCCTTAAAAAGAAAGAATGCCTAATACTCAAAATAGGTCTATTACTCCTCAAAGAGGATACTTGCCCCATCAGCAAGTAAGACCTATCACTCCTCAAATAGGACACTTGCCTCATCAGCAAGTGAGATCTACTACCCCTAATAGGCAGTACCTACCTCATAGGAAAATGAGGTCAGTTACACCTAATCAGCAACCCAGACCGATCACTCCTAAAAGAGTGTATCAGTCTCATCAGCAGGGTCCTTCTTCTTCTTCTCACCCTGCTGTTAAACAAGCTTGGAGTGTAGTCAAGGGATCACAAAATCCCTCTACTTCTCAGTCTGAGGATCCAAAAGGAAAGTCCATTTTGGGTCCTGCTCCTAAGATGCCTCAGCTTACACTTAAGCATAAGCAAAAGTCAAAGCAAAAGAAAAGGGCATCTTCCTCCTCTGACCCTAAAATTAACGAGCTAGCTCAGCAAGTTAATGATCTCTCCTCTCAACTGAAGGAATTCTTCCTTCAAAATCAAAAAGGCAGCACCTCTGTTAAAAAATGCTACATATGTGGCAGCAGAGGTCATGTTGCTTCTGATTGTGATAACTCCAAGGATGCTCCTGAGGTTGTCATTCAACCTAATCCTCCTTCTTCAACGGTTGCTTCCTCCTCCACTATGGTCAGCGAAAGTTCTTCTTCCGCTGAACTTGAAAATAGTGTAGGAGATACAACTATTCTCTCTGAGGAAAACATTGCTGATTACATTGCTGCTCAGCGAATCTCCTTTCCTCGGTCTCAAGAGATCATTACTAATGGTCATGGTAGCATTCTGGTCGAGTATGGGAACAACAATCAAGTCAGCAACTTGACTGTTCTAGATACTGGAAACATTGTCACCTCTGCTGATCAATACTTCACCTATGTGGTTGATCGTGACATGCTTCCTGCTCATCAACTTGTTGATAACTCTCCAAGAGATAAGAATACTGACCCTAGTGCTCCTCTATCTCTCTCTACTGATGACACTATCAGTAGAGAAGAATCCTCTGAAACTCAAATGTTTAATCCCGCTAACATGGCTGTCAGCGAATTTAACAGTGAACCAGTCTAAATCCTTCTGTTATATCCATGCAGGGCTCGCTGGGAAAAGGTGTGTGGTACTTGGACAGTGGCTGTTCAAAACACATGACTGGCACTAAGACCCTGCTGGATAACGACGTAGGGGCTGCTGGCCCTACTGTTGTGTTTGGTGATAACTCCACTGGACAAACAGAAGGATATGGTCTTCTCTCTAATGGTCTCATCAAGTTCTCCAAAGTAACTTATGTAAATGGTTTGAAACATAATCTTATCAGCATAAGCCAACTTTGTGATGCTGACTACAAAGTGATTCTTGATAAACATCAAGGCACTATTGTAAATGTAAACAAGGAAGTCGTCTTGGTCGCTCCAAGAAAACTGATAGTGAGACTTGTTTCTTTGCTAAGTCAGCTGCTGAACTCAATTGGTTATGGCACAAGCGTATGTCACATGTGAATTTCAAAACCATCAACTCTCTGGCTAAAAAGAACCTTGTTCGTGGCCTTCCTCATCTCTCTTTTGAAAAGGATAGACTCTGTGGTGCTTGTGAAAAAGGTAAAAGCCACAGAGCCACTTTCAAAACTAAGCAGGCCAATTCTATCTCTGGCTGCTTTCATCTTCTTCACATGGACCTTTTTGGTCCTGTAAATGTCCAAAGTCTAAAGGGTAGCAGATACACTTTAGTAATTGTGGATGAATATTCACGATATACTTGGACCATTTTTCTTCGTTCTAAGAGTGATGCTGCTAAAGAGATTATCAATTTCATCAAGAAAATGAAAAATCTTAACAGCATAAGGGTTAAAGAACTCAGGAGCGATCATGGTACTGAGTTCAGAAACCACATACTTGAATCCTTTTGTAGTGATCAAGGCATCTCACAAAACTTTTCTTCCACTAGAACTCCTGAGCAAAATGGTGTTGCTGAAAGGAGAAACAGAACTCTAATTGAGGCAGCACGTACTATGCTCAGCGAGTCTTCCTTACCTAGTAAATTCTGGGCAGAAGCTGTCAGCACTGCCTGTCATACTCAAAACAGATGTCTTATTGTCAAAAGACATGACAAGACAGCTTATGAAGTTTTGAAAGGTAAGAAACCTCAAATTAAATACTTCCATGTCTTTGGATGTCCTGTCTTTATCTTAAACAACAAGGATCACCTAGGAAAATTTGATCCTAAAGCTGATGATGGATACTTTCTTGGTTATTCTTCCATCAGCAAGGCATTTAGAGTATTCAATACTCGCCTTCAAAAGGTTGATGAATCAATCCATGTAACCTTTGATGAAACCTCATCAGCTCTTAAGGACATCCAAGCCACTTCATCAGAAGTCATTTTCAATGAGCTCGCTGATCCTCTCACTGAGGAAGCTGACTCATTTGTTGATACATCTTGCTCGCTGCTTGATAATAATCAGCATGACAAACAGGATAGTTCAGCGGATGCTGAACCAGAGCAAGTTGCTGCTCATATCTACTCGATTGAGCCAGTTGAGCCTATCTTAAGATCAATCCATGCAGCATCAGCCAAACCTAGATCACTGGCTGATGACGTGCATGCTAATGACTCTACTGAAGAAGAGTTTCATGATGCATCAGCTTCTGCTGATGATATGGAGTCAGCTGATGACTCCGACATCAATGTTAACTCAAATCAATCGAATGGCTCTACTGATCTATCTGAACCCATTCTTACCATTGACTTCTCTTCTTATAATAATCCCTCTGCTGGACCCATCTCTCAGTCTTCCGCTGATACTCGACTAGGTTCATCGAGTGTTCCTGCACTTAAATGGACTTCTAGTCATCCAGCTCACCAAGTGATTGGTGATCCTTATCAAGGGGTTGTTACTCGATCAGCGACTAGAAACACATGTATCTATGTGAATTTCTTGTCGATAATCACCCCTAAGAATATAGGAGAAGCAATGGCTGACCCTTCTTGGGTAGAGGCTATGCAAGAAGAACTTACCCAGTTCAAACGACAACATGTCTGGTTTCTTGTCCCTCTACCTGCTGACAAAGAACCCATTGGCACAAAATGGGTTTATAGAAATAAAATGGACGAAGATGGTGTAGTTACTCGTAACAAGGCTAGGCTGGTTGCACAAGGATACCTTTCAAGAAGAAGGTGTTGATTACGATGAAACCTTTACACCAGTGGCCCGATTAGAAGCAATTCGCTTATTCTTGGCACATGCTGCTTACAGAAACTTCACAGTATATCAGATGGATGTTAAGAGTGCTTTCCTAAATGGAAAACTCGATGAGGAAGTTTATGTTAAGCAGCCACCTGGTTTTGAAGATCCAACCAAGCCACACCATGTCTATCGTCTTTATAAGGCTCTATATGGTCTTAAACAAGCTCCCAGAGCTTGGTATGACACTCTTTCTGAATTTCTTCTCTCTAACAAGTTTCAGCGAGGATCCATTGACAGCACCCTGTTTATCTATAGAAAGGGTGCTGATGTTCTTTATGTCCAGATATATGTGGATGACATCATCTTTGGATCCTCTAGCAAGAAACTTTGTTCTAAGTTCAGCTCACTGATGTCTTCTCATTTTGAGATGAGCATGATGGGTGAGTTGACTTTCTTTCTAGGTCTACAAATTCGCCAACTCCCAAGTGGGATTTTCATGCTGGCAAAATTTGACATGTCCAATGTGACCACTAAAGCCACTCCTATGTCTCCTCCTAATAATCTCCATGTTGATCCTGATGGTAAGCATGTGAATCCCACTCTCTATAGGGGAATGATTGGCTCGCTGATGTATCTCACAGCGAGTCGTCCTGACATCATGTTTGCTACTTGCTTATGTGCAAGATATCAAGCCTCCCCTAGGGAGTCTCATCTTCTCGCTGTCAAGCGAATATTCAAGTATCTAAAAGGTACCCCCACACTGGGTCTCTGGTATCCCAAAGACTCCAGTTTTGACTTAGTTGCATATTCTGACTCTGACTATGCTGGTTGCATGTTAGATAGGAAAAGCACCAGTGGTGGATGTCAACTGTTGGGGGGGGGGAAGCTGACTAGTTGGTCTAGTAAGAAACAGCATACAGTGTCCATCTCCACTACTGAAGCAGAATATGTATCAGCAGCGAGTTGCTGTGCACAAGTCCTCTGGATGAAAAACCAACTCGCTGACTATGACTTAGAATTCTCTAAGATTCCCATTATGTGTGACAATACAAGTGCAATTGCTATCACACATAATCCTGTTCAGCATTCTAAGACCAAACACATAGACATTATGTACCATTTCATTCGTGACCATGTCATGAAAGGGGATGTTGAAATCTACTTCATTCCCACTGATGACCAACTTGCTGATATTTTCACTAAACCATTAGATAAAACCAGATTTAAATATCTGGTCAGCAAGTTGGGAATGCTGAATGGTGAATCAGCGACATGACTTGTCATATCTGCTGATGCTTCAACTTACATCTCTCTTATAAGTTGAAAAGTGACCTTATGGTCAAAATTTCTTTCAGCAAGTTCAAGTGTGTCTTACTTGCCAAAACAAAAGCAATAGAGAGCTACAAGTTTCTATCTAGTCCAGCAGCAAACGGCTGCTGGTAAAGACTTCTCAAATCCGTTGATCCCTGTTGCTTTGGGAAAAAGCAAAACAAAAGCAATAGAGAGCTAAAAGTCTCTATCTAGTCCAGCAGCAAACGGCTGCTGGTAAAGACAAACCAAATCCGTTGATCCCTGTTGCTTTGGGAAAAAGCAAAACAAAAGCAATAGAGAGCTAAAAGTCTCTATCTAGTCCAGCAGCAAACGGCTGCTGGTAAAGACTTCTCAAATCCGTTGATCCCTGTTGCTTTGGGAAAAAGCAAAACAAAAGCAATAGAGAGCTAAAAGTCTCTATCTAGTCCAGCAGCAAACGGCTGCTGGTAAAGACAAACCAAATCCGTTGATAGCTGACAATTTGCTACAAATTGTACTTTATTCATCAGCGACCAACATTTGCCGTGAAGTCACTGACTGAAACTCCTTTTTAATTGAGGTAACCAGATTTACAAAATCGTCAGTAGATATACTTCAAACTCAACTATTTTATGTGTGAGTAAATCCACCAAGTATTTTTATCAATATTTTATTGGAATCTCAAAACGGTTACCTCGATTTTCTCCCAAATGGACAACTTGTACACTGTATCCGCCGTAAAACTCGAGTACTTTTGAAATAATGGTACAAGTTGTCACATCAACCCATTTTTATACGTTACTCAAATACGTATATCTGTGTATATATTACGTATGAGAGAGAGTATTGGTGACGGTTCACTATCATAGTTATGGGGCCCATATCCATGCTATATATACTCAAATCCTTTTAATCGCCATCCTTTATACTCTCAAAATTCACCTCCTTATTTTTCTTATTCTCCAAATCTTTCAAACTTCTCAAAAAATCTCATAGTCTCCTCTCACTGTTCATCTTCCTCTTCCTATTTCTAAATCTTATTCTAAAATGGCTTCTTCATCAGAACAACAACCATCAAAAATTCAAAACCCTTCATCGAAAAATCAACCTAAATCTCCAACTCATGTTGAGTTGCCTGATGATCTGGCAACTCAAAAGGCTCTTAAACATGTTCCCCTCTACATGCATTCGAAAACATTTGATCCTGAAAAAATTGTTCCCTCGTCCAAAGCTAAATTCCAAGCCCATACAATCTCCATCAAACCTAATAATTATTTGGGGTCTATTGAAGTTCCCTCTGGTATCACTGGATATCAACAAATGCTGGACTTTATAAAGGCATGTCCTGCAAGTAGTGCTATTTATGCTGACCCAGAAGATATGTATGTCTATCTTCTTCGAGAATTCTGGTGGACATGTGATTATCACGTAAGTATCGGTGTTATTTCTGGCACCGTTAAAAAGAAGCAGGTACGCATATCAATAACACCCAAAATTCTTCGAACTGCTCTTGGTCTCCCTGACCAGACAAAAGAAAAACCTTTTGTAAATCCGGCAACAGTTGAACAATGGAAGGAGTGGTTGCCAACCATTGGGTATGGTGCGAACTTGGAAAAACCAGAAGTTGTTCCCAGCAACCCCACCAAGAAAAATCTCCCTGGTGTATGGAGATTACTTTTTTCTCATGTCATTCAATGCTTGGGAGGCAATTATGGATCTCATGATCAAGCCACAGCAGCAAATATGCAAATTATACATGCATTAGCCACTGGAAGGTTTATTGATTTTGCCTCAGTCATTTTTGAAGACATGAAGACTAAAGTCCAAGCAAGCAATCGTTCCTACACAATTCCATTCACAAGATTTTTCTCTCTAATATTCAAACAAGAGTTGAAAGAAAAGTACAATCAATTTGGTGCTACTGTCTACAAAGCACCAAGAATTGGTCCCTCTGTCTACAAACAGCCAGCTTTGATTTTTTTTTTTTTTTTTTTTTTTTTTTTTTTTTTTTTTTTTTTTTTTTTTTTTTTTTTTTTTTTTTTTTTTTTTTTTTTTTTTTTTTTTTTTTTTTTTTTTTTTTTTTTTTTTTTTTTTTTTTTTTTTTTTTTTTTTTTTTTTTTTTTTTTTTTTTTTTTTTTTTTTTTTTTTTTTTTTTTTTTTTTTTTTTTTTTTTTTTTTTTTTTTTTTTTTTTTTTTTTTTTTTTTTTTTTTTTTTTTTTTTTTTTTTTTTTTTTTTTTTTTTTTTTTTTTTTTTTTTTTTTTTTTTTTTTTTTTTTTTTTTTTTTTTTTTTTTTTTTTTTTTTTTTTTTTTTTTTTTTTTTTTTTTTTTTTTTTTTTTTTTTTTTTTTTTTTTTTTTTTTTTTTTTTTTTTTTTTTTTTTTTTTTTTTTTTTTTTTTTTTTTTTTTTTTTTTTTTTTTTTTTTTTTTTTTTTTTTTTTTTTTTTTTTTTTTTTTTTTTTTTTTTTTTTTTTTTTTTTTTTTTTTTTTTTTTTTTTTTTTTTTTTTTTTTTTTTTTTTTTTTTTTTTTTTTTTTTTTTTTTTTTTTTTTTTTTTTTTTTTTTTTTTTTTTTTTTTTTTTTTTTTTTTTTTTTTTTTTTTTTTTTTTTTTTTTTTTTTTTTTTTTTTTTTTTTTTTTTTTTTTTTTTTTTTTTTTTTTTTTTTTTTTTTTTTTTTTTTTTTTTTTTTTTTTTTTTTTTTTTTTTTTTTTTTTTTTTTTTTTTTTTTTTTTTTTTTTTTTTTTTTTTTTTTTTTTTTTTTTTTTTTTTTTTTTTTTTTTTTTTTTTTTTTTTTTTTTTTTTTTTTTTTTTTTTTTTTTTTTTTTTTTTTTTTTTTTTTTTTTTTTTTTTTTTTTTTTTTTTTTTTTTTTTTTTTTTTTTTTTTTTTTTTTTTTTTTTTTTTTTTTTTTTTTTTTTTTTTTTTTTTTTTTTTTTTTTTTTTTTTTTTTTTTTTTTTTTTTTTTTTTTTTTTTTTTTTTTTTTTTTTTTTTTTTTTTTTTTTTTTTTTTTTTTTTTTTTTTTTTTTTTTTTTTTTTTTTTTTTTTTTTTTTTTTTTTTTTTTTTTTTTTTTTTTTTTTTTTTTTTTTTTTTTTTTTTTTTTTTTTTTTTTTTTTTTTTTTTTTTTTTTTTTTTTTTTTTTTTTTTTTTTTTTTTTTTTTTTTTTTTTTTTTTTTTTTTTTTTTTTTTTTTTTTTTTTTTTTTTTTTTTTTTTTTTTTTTTTTTTTTTTTTTTTTTTTTTTTTTTTTTTTTTTTTTTTTTTTTTTTTTTTTTTTTTTTTTTTTTTTTTTTTTTTTTTTTTTTTTTTTTTTTTTTTTTTTTTTTTTTTTTTTTCTCTTCATTCCCCCACCCCTATAAGCTTCTCTGTAGCACAAATTGCTGGGGGTGTTACCTTAATTGAAAGTGCTGGGTATGATGTTACTGAAGGTGATGGTGCTGGTGATATAGTAGTTGAAAATATTGAAGAAAGAGTTGTAGAAAGTGGTGCTGGTGATATTGATGTTGGTGTTCATACTGAAGTTATTGAAGGTACTAGTGTTAATCTTGAAACAGTTGAAACTGCTGGTGGGAGTGTAGAAGGTGTTGAAGGCGATACTGAAGCAAATGAAGGTGCTGGTGGTAGTGAAACAGTGATGGAAGAGGCTGAAAGAAGCAATGTTGATCTTGGTGATGTGTCTGCTGTTGAAATAGTTGAAGATGATGGTGTTAATGATGAAAGTGATTTTGAGTTGGCTGATTTTGTTGCTGACGATTTTCAGCCTGATTCTTACAGTTATGCTGATGAGAAAGAAGCTAGTGATATGGAAGTGGAGGACGATGATGTAGATGTGGTAAACACCGATGACGTGGTCTCTAAAAATGTTACAGTTGATGAACCAGAAAATGTTGACACTGAAAGTGTATCAGTGGCTTCAATTGCAAGACCTGCAACTCCACCAGTACAACCAGTAAACACCATGCTATCTCTGGGCATGCCTTCCTCCTTCCAAGCTGTTCCTGGTTGTTCTTCTCACTTGCCAGTTGAAGTCGAGTCTCTTGTTGTTAAGGATTTGGGTATTTCTTATTCCACCTACTCTGCTGATAGGTTGGAAAGGGTAGAGCATCAGTTAAATGATCTCACCAAGGCTGCCACTCTTGCAATTAAGTTGAAAGATAAAGAGTCTGACAGGCTGGTGTCTACATTAACCAGCTGGTACAACAAACAGAATGAAAATAGCACAGCGATAAGCACACTGAAAGACAACACAAGTTCAATGGTTGTTGCTCAAAGCACAACTAGTGCCACAACTTCTACTATCAAACGTGATCAGCAGATCCTCAAGTCTGGTGCCATATCGCTGATCAAATGTGCAAACTCCACCAGCTACTCAGCAAAGAAAGCAGCCTCTACCAGTCTTTCCGCTGCTACTGAAGTCAAAAAGCTAAGTGATCTCATCACCCCTCTAACAACTCAGATCGAAACCAACACCAAGGCAATCAAAGCCTTGAAAAAACAAATGGCTGATCTTCCTACTCCTCAAGCCTCTTTCACTGAGGAAGATCGCCAGAGGCAAGTAAAGTTGGAAAAAGAAGTGGGTGATATCAAAAATCTGCTTACCAAACTGGTGACTCAGCAATCAAAACAGCCAGCCACTGTGGAAGTTGTCATTAACAATGCAACTTCCAAGGGGGAGAAAATTGATGCTGCTGTTTTGGATATTGTCAGTGAAGCATTTCACAAAGCTGTGCAACAAATCTATGAGGAGTCTGCTGAAAAAGTGCTGGAAACCAATGATGAAATGGAAACTGTGGCGGTCAATAATGAAATAGAAAGTGAAATCCCCCCTGCTGGTGCTGAGGGGGAGATAGAGAAGGAAGTAAGTATTGAAGATCCTCCTGCTGGTGTTGAGGGGGAGTCTACTGGAAAAGAAATCGTAAGTGTTGAAGTTCCCCCAGCTGGTATTGAGGGGGAGCAACAGATAGTTAATGCTAGTGTACCCCCTGCTGCTGTTGGTGAAGGGCATATTGAAGTTTTTGAAGATATAGGGGAGGAGTTTGACCCCGAAGTGATCAAAGCAACATGGGAAGCTGGTTTTGCTAGAGAAATGGAAAGAGATAGATCAAAGGAAATGCTTCCAGTTTTTCATAATCGATACATGGCCAATGCTAAAATTACTCCTCTCTCTGATGCTCGTCGAAAACAGCTCACTGACTCTGGATTCTTCAAGAAACCTCCCACCGCTCTTCCAACAGAACAAGTGATTGCTGCTTCATCTTCTCTCTCATCTGCTCAGCTATCCATTCAACCTTCAGTAGGTCATCAACATCAAATGATTGATATTTTGGCACTGACTGCTGATGGAAAAACTAAAGAAGAAGCTATCAAGGAGTTGGATAGGATCAAGGGGAATCAAGAAAATGAAAGAAAGAATCTTGAGTATATCAAGCAGCTACCTCTCCTTGAAAAAGATCAGC
>CM067168.1:119514183-119679571 GCA_034093135.1 Erigeron breviscapus
GTTTAGGGGATGAGAAAACCGAGCAGATGCTTGCAGATGCCGTTTACTTGTTAAGTAGCGGGAGCAATGACTATTTGAGTTTCGTTGACAACAACAAGAAGATTTTTCATAATTATACAAATCAACAGTACAGCAAAATGGTGGTCGGAAACATGACTCATATGATCAAGGTAAAAGCTGTATTCCGTTCGTTCGGTACTTCCTTTTAAACCAAAAAAATAATTCACAGGCAAACTCACAAATGGATGTCACTATGGTGTCTCCAATGCTAACTACTAACTACTAACTCGTTGTTCAAAAGGGAAAAAAATCAATAAATCAAAAACCAGTGTATATCAATTCAATTATTTCTTAAACTTAAACTAAATGAAATAATTAAGCTCGATTATCATCTATAATTTTGTATTCAATAACCAGTAGGTAACTGTTTGTTAATCAGTGAATCATTTAAATGTAAATATAAATTCAATGTGAATGAGAATGTTGATTCATTAACCACTGATTAACCATAATAATTATCAAAAAAAAAAATTTGCTCGTATATATGTATGTAACCATCGCCTCTCCTTTTAGGGTATGTTTGGCAAAACTAGCTGGAACTAGGGGTTGGGGCTGGAATTAGTGGCTGGGGTTGAAATTAGGGCTGGAGCAGGAAACTGAGGTTGTAAAACTGAAGCCTCCAATTGTATAAAACTGTTTGGCAAACAAGCTTCGGGATGTAGCTAAACAATGTATAATTACATTAATAGGCATATAATTTATTTTTATGGAAAAAACATAGAAAATTTATAAAACTTATATGTGATCTATATTGATTATGCTCACTAAAAAAATATTACTGTAATTCACATATGTCATGGACATAGCACAAATGTGAATTCAATGAATTAAAAATCATTATAGTAGTTACAAGGACTATGAACCAAAAATTAATTTCTTTAAACAATAAATTCAACGTAGTTAAAACTTAAAAGACATGGTAGTGAAGAGTCTAACTGACAATTGTGCTCATCACTGAATAAAGAAAACCACTTCAATTCTATATAGAAAACAGTAGTTGCAGTAGAGGAATTTACATATTCTTGCAAATTTCTTGAAACCCAGAGATGGAATTGTACCCAATAAGTTAAAAGAGCATATTTTTTCGTAGTTGAACCAGGAGATCAAACATGATAGTGCAAGTTTTTTAGGGTAGTTGGGTAATTTTGATAAATAAGGGTTGGGGCTTTTTTTTTTAAAGCTTCTTCCATGAGCTTTTTTTTTTTAAGTTTCTTGAAGCTTTTTTTTTCTACTTAACTTCCAAATAAGGTTATAAAAGATATTTTTTTACAACTCCATCCCCTAGCCCCTAAAAAACCCCTACAAAGCCCTTGCCAAACAGTCCCTTAGACTTTTAACCTCCACAAGACCACAAAGTTCAATAGTAAGTCAATTATACTTTATATACCAATTTCTCATCTACTCAAAGTAAGTAAACAATCAATGCCGTCTTTCATGAGTATTCGATCTCAATACTTCGACTGTATATGAGGAGGTTAAAATGTAAACAGTTTTACTCTTATTACGACGGTGTAGAGAGGCTTCCGGGTTCTATCTAAGATAGAAAAAAATCTTCAGCCTTGTAGGACATGAGAATAAAACTCGTCTTTTGTTTCCGAAAAAAAAAATGTTAACCACTTATCCAACTGGTTCCTCATCGACTCAAGAGAAGACCACTAAATTATGATATCATATACTCGTAGTACATTAAAAGTAGCATTTAACATTAACCCCTTTTCTTTGAGTTGTCTCTTAACAAATTTGAATTTTATCTCAAGTTGAATTTTGGTTTAAGCAAAACTAGCAAGCCCCTAGTGTTATTTTTTTAATACTTTTTTATCATATTTTTGAAGCTTTTTTATTGGTTCAACTTTATCCGTTTGGGTAGCTGTAACTTAAGTGGATCCAAATCCTGTAAAATTTGCTACATTAAAAGCTATAAAAATGACGATACAAGGTACAAACTAGCATGTGCGTTGTTTTTTCATTTGCATACAAATTTGATCCTTATATGTCCTTCCTCGCTAAAAAAATATATATAGGGAATTCAAAAAAGAGGAGGAAGAAAATTCGGAATACTTACCACAATGCCATTAGCATGTTGTCCAGGCATTCGGGCATTCAAGGGCAATACTAATTGCAACCAACAACTTGGAATTTTAACAAGTTTACACAATCAAATACTTTCCAAGAAACTCAAAAAGCTAGAGAAGAAGTTAGATGGATTCAGATACGCAAATTTTGATATTTCAACTGCGGTTAGCAATAGGATGAAGAACCCATCTAAATACGGTACTTTATAATTGTGACTCGTACGTGTTTAGTCTTGTTCGACTTGATAAATTAGATAGTTAATATATACATTCACATATGGTTTGAATTTTGATGTGAAGGTTTCAAAGTAGGCGATAGTGCATGTTGTGGTAGTGGTCCTTTTAGAGGAATAAATAGTTGTGGTGGAAAAAGAGGGATAAAGGAGTTTGAATTGTGTGATAACATTAACGACCATGTTTTCTTCGATGCTCTTCATCCCACTGAAGTAGCGAGCCGCCAATATGCAGAGTTGTTTTGGAATGGAGATTCCGATGTCACATCGCCATACAATTTGAAGACACTGTTTCAAGGTAAGCTTCGATCTATTTTTTTTCTTTTAAGAGTCACTAATATAATCTTAGACCTACTTCTAAATTACCCCAATAAACTCCTAGAACCGCCCATGCAAGATTTTTCTTCCCCAAGAGGCAACAGTCTCTAACAAATGAGCTACCACACACGTGCGTGCGCAAACACATATATATAAGTCGAGTCTTAAAGATATTTTGACTCCGTTGATCAATAAATATAATGTTGGGTTTTTCGTTGTGCTAAAGGGGAACAACTATGAGAGTCAAGGTGGATGATGTGTGACATAATTATTGTGTTCTTATAACATAAGGCGCTTAAAAGGGGCGAGGAAAAATGAAATATGAAATAAAAATATGCTTATATATTTTTCTCATTTGTAATATAATTCAACTAAGGATTTACGTAAGATTTCAAAGTTTGTAAGCCATGGAGCTATGTATCATGTAATTATTGTAAATAGTCATATCATTCATCTTTTTTAATACTGTAATAGGATTACCCTACTTGTAATGAAGTTTGCAAGCCATGGAGCTATGTTTACCTATGTAGTAATTATTGTAAGGGAAAAGTAAAAATCATTACATAATTATTGTAAGGGAAAAGTAAAAATCACACATCTAAGTTGGGTAAAATACTCTTCACATCTAAAATTTTTAATGTTTGTCCCTCATGTTTTATATGGATTAAAAAAATTAGCATGTGAGAAAGATTTCACCCAACTTGGGTGTGTAACAACACCACCTTCACTTCCCCCTTTATATATATATGGTAAGGTTCATGTGAAATTTATTCACATATGAACATAGGTAATTTCAAGCATAACGAGGCCAACAAAAACAAAGAAGAAATAAGAGTTTTAATATTTTCTTACCATTCCACAACAATAGTTTTACACACATAAAAACGTGATAAACTTTTATAATTTGTTCAAATTAACTAAAAGTGTGAATAATTGTAACATTTTTTATAATGATATTTGTGTATGGAAAGAATAATTGTCTATCAATGACGGAACTTGAACACATGCTATAGGTGACGAAACTCAATGGAAAGTAAAATCTAACTTTGTTAGAAAGACTAATATTTAATATGAAAATTATTCTTAAGGATATATTAAACTAGGGATTAATCACTGAATTACTAACGTACTTTTCCTCTTGTACATGGTTAACCATTAAACCCAAATTAAAATATAAATGTGTATTACCAACAAACTTTCCAAATTTGTATTGGTTGACTAAATATTCAAGTTATATTCAAGCTGCTTCTCTCTCCCACTCATATCTTCAAATCTGATTCCCTCTCATAAAAATTAAAATACAAAGTATTGATCCTAATCAACTTTACCAAAGAACATTCAACACGTTTGACTAACCTATCCAAACATTGCAACAATCTTTATTGGTAAACAAGGATAAAATCACTCTTATGCACATATAACAATCTCATCAACAATAACCTAACTGGCGATTGAATAAAACTTGAAACAAAGAAAGAACATACAGAGGCATAAGCTGTGTTATCAATGGAGGCGCATCTAGTGCAATCACATGGCACCCAAAATAAATCACTTCATGTATCAAGTGCAATCACATAAGCTGTGTTATCGTAATTATTTATTATTCCCACCCCTAATTCCCAACAAGAAACCCTAATTTCAAAAACTTTAAATAATCATAACAATTAACAGTTGATTCATATATAATATATGAATGAGTATAATATATATATATATATATATATATATATATATGAATAAATATGCGTACAATCCTAAAGAGCTGATAGAGAAACTGGAATTTCCGTCGGAGAAAGTAAGGCGATCTTCGCCGGAATTGGAGAGTCTCCGGCGACGGAAAATCAGTAGTGAATCTGTAAAGTGAAAACACACCCATTGGAATGTTGAATGAAAATAAAAATGAAAATGAAAATTAAAGATTTCATTTAGTTGTTTGTTTCAGGTGTTTTTTTTTTAAATCACTGCTGTAAAATTGAAATGTGTGTGGCGGGTTTTGATTGTTTTATGAAAGAATTTGAGATATGTGAAAAGTGAGGAGGGTGGTGGTGACTAGTGAGTGGAAGTAATGACGGTTGGTGGGATGGTTTGTTTTTCAAGGTTTAAACGATCATATTTTGGTGAATCTGGGTTTTTTGGTATGAGAGAGAATTGATGTGTGAAATCGAGTCTTAAAATTTATAAGCACGAATCATCTAGCGACTGACTACAACACACTCAAATGTAGTGAACCCGTTCATATGCAGTATAGTTATCTTGGTAAATCCGAGGTCGATCACAAGGACTTAAGTACAGTAATTGTTAAAATAAAGCAGTTCAAGTAAAGAGGAGGGTTTTGTGACCGAATTGTCACGTTACAAAAGTTAGTAAGATCAGTTAGTAATCCCTCAGGATTAATCGAAAAGAGAGGTTGTAGTTGAAAACAATAATTTAAAAGGCATCCATCTCGAATCCGCTCAACAACATGTTCAGATTGCACATAAATGAAGTTCACTTTCAATTTAAGTTGATTAAATAACCGAGACTCAAACAAAGCACCAACCCCGTACCCGTCAAGTTAATGACATCATTTGACTCTCTTGCTTAAACTAGTTCCATTATAAAGACCGGTACCCCAAGACATCTTTTATAACTTCCCTAATCAAACAATTGATTTGGTTATTAAAATAACAATTATATCTATCGATTGTACCCAACCGTTAAGACATTTCTCCCTATTATAACGACTATCTACCGTACCCGTCATAGATTCAATCATTTGTACCCAAACAATCAAAATGATATATGTGTAAGCAATAATTACCATTAAAGACACACACACACACACCACCAACCGATTTAAGATAAATTAAAAGGAAGTAATATGCTAAGATCACGATATAACGTTAAATGAAATCAACATTGAATTATAAAAATTGTGCAATCCTTACATATTGTCTCACTTCATCAAGATGGATGATAAAGTGATTAGCTACTCATTATTGAAACGAAATAACAAATCAAAATAGAAGAATTCATCGTTACCGAATACAAATAAATGAAAGCGAATAATGGAAATCGTCCAATCGTGTTCTTGATCTTCCGAGATGATTAAACTGAAGAAAAACGTCTCAAAAGATGCTCAAAAACGGCTGGGAAACTAAAGATAGGGTTTATGAATGTATTTGCAAGCTATATATACTTCTCATAAAAAGATCCAAAAAACCCATCTCGCACTGCGTCGTAGTTAAAGGACTGCGGCGCAGTGCCTCTTTGACTTTGCTGACTTTTTGACTTTTGTTGACTATAGGCTGCCTTGAACTGGAACGATTGCATCGCAGTCCAAAGTACTGCAGCGCAGCTTAAAACACTGGAGCACGACTGCGTTGCAGTCCAATACTGCGGCGCACTTTTATGCTGACTTCCTTTGACCAGACTCCAATTTCAGGTTTGTGCCTTGTAGAACTTCCGTAAGCGCTTATTTCACTTCAAAATGTTGTTTTCTCCAGAAATTATGCTCAAGTACCTGTTAATAGTCTGAAACACTAACAAATACCATAAACGCACCAAATGTATACGAAAACGACTCGAAAAGCAGTTAAAACAACTAATAACGAAGTGGGAAATGGGTATAAAATAAGGCATATCAAATCCCCCACACTTAAGCTTTGCTTGTCCTCAAGCAATTCCAAACTTCAAAACTTAAATCACCTTGCCACATACATGGGAATAACATGTCAGTAATCAAAAAGAAGCTAAACCATATATGAGAATGATAAGAAATGGTTAAGCAGTTTTAATCTTAAATGAAAACTTGAATGTTTGACAATACTTGACTGATACACAAGCCTCAATAACACGACTAAGCACTGAACAATCGATTCAATGATATATCATCTATCCTACTCCAACTAACTTACTATTGGGGTTGAATATTTGAATAATCACTCAAAGCATAGTCATGATGCATAATCTTTTACCATAGGCTTGTACCAGAATCATTTCTGCACCGTCATGGCGTAAGCACCAGGATAACCATCAGAAGAGGTCTTTAAAGGGTTGTAATGAACTCTGAGGCTAAACAGGGTATTTAAAAGGGTATGGAAATTTGGGATAATAATTGGTGTTAAAAAAAAATAACACAACAATTAACAAAGTTTTCACATAGTCTAATCCATAGAACCCATGTCATCAGTTGCCAACGGTCCAAAACCCGAGAAGTTGTCCTGACAATACCCCCAATAGAACGATTAAAAACCGACACCATTGTGGTGTATGACATTCAAACAACTCAATCAACCAAGACTAACCATGTTGGCTTAAACGACCATGCCAACTAAATAACATAACTGAAGAATATAACAATGTGAGATCCTTTTGTTGGTTTATAAAGATGTACCAACTTCAACTTTGAAACACTAACAAATACAAACTAAAAAAACATTTGTTGGTGTAATTGATGATCCAACTAAAAAAAATGATTTGACCAAAAGTGAGAAATACCAATTGACAGCCCAAGCTCTTTTTTCATTTTTTCTATTTTTTTTATTTTTTTATTGTTTTTCAATTCTTTTATTCTTTTTCTCTTTTTTTTGTGAGCTATTTTTACTCTGACTAATTGGTATTCTCTAAATAATTATCAAAACAATGACAAATCATGTAATAATGTGCTAAATGAACAATCCAGACTTGATCCAAAAATCGTGATGAACTCAAACTACTCTCAGTAACCTAGAATATCCCAACCCGACACAATAGGACAACCCCAAACCATCCACTAACATAGGAAACTAATGACCCACCAGGACTTCGACTATCAGCATGGAGAGGGAAGGTGTATATTTAGGGTGAATCAAATAACAAAAAACAGGCTAATGACAACATGTTTTATATTGTTTCTTGCACTAAAAATGAGTACAACATAAAGGTTTCACAGGTAGTTCACTAACCAGTGTAGTTAGCTACTAAGCACATTAACAAAACATGCACATAACAGATTTTTACAAAACAAGGGTTGAACATACAAAGAACAAAGGTTTTAATCCTAAATTTGCCTCTTCGTCTTCTAGTCATCCTATATCACCGAAGTGAGGTCATTGCGGTCTCGAAACGATCAACCAGGACAAGTTCTAGAATCAACGCAATCACCGGCACACTCATAGAAAATGAAACTAACCTCAAACTTGCACATCATAGTTCAAAGTTCTAAGTCGAACCCTTACTCTTGAATAAATTCAAAAGCCTATGAGAGGGACAAATTTACAAGGCCAATCAATCCAAATGATCAAGAATCTCACATAATTGGTGTTTTGGTGCTATAAGTGTGCTAGTCATGTTATTAATCCAGAAGGGATTGCCTAATTAATCAATCAAGACACATTCCACCAATTACATTTTGTATCAAGGGTGTAGTCAAATTGCTCATTAATATCTATAATTAGGTGACAAAAGCAATTAACTACAAGGACAAACATGCAAAAGTTTAAAAATTCCTCTAAAATACCCGACTTTTTCCTACTTACCACCCACCCACACTTGAGTTGGACAATGCCCTCAATGTCCAATGAACTAAGGCAAACTATGGGAAATAGGGGAAAGTAAACAAAAAGCAAAATCAAGAACAAGAAAAACTTGTCGGGTATGACGGGTGTTCCATGCTTGAATGATGCCAACAAGAATATAGCGCTGAACTTACTGCCAGCATATGCATATGACAAAACTTGCTATTCAACATGAACACACGATTAACGGGCAACAGATTATAGAATTAAGCATGCAAATCCACTATCCCTACTTATTCAAAATGCAAAGCAAAGAAAGAAAATACGAAGTCTCATCACCCCATAGGGTGGATACAAACCAAACAAATGAAAATAAAATACGGAAATGGAAATAGTTCAAACAAGTAGGTATACAAGCCATCATAAACATGCAGACAGAGCTCCTCATCATCATCTCAACATGCCGATCAGCTGGTGGGTGGGTATCCCGGCGCTCCTCCACCTGGTGGTCCAAAGAATCCCTCAGCTAACTGCTCCCCAAAACTCCTAGAAGCCGAACCACCTGCATCTGCCTCACCACTCTGGGTACCTGCAAAAGAGCCAAAAGAAACAGGATGATCTGGCCCCGTTCCCCCGAGGTCGTGGGAAGGAGGCCGCTCATACTGGCACTCGGGTGGGTAAAAGAATCCACCAGTCATCTGCTCTGGAATGGAAATGATGGGAGGACTATAGTCTGGAAAAGGCGGGGCGGGTTGAAATCACGCCCCTCAAAGCTAGCTTCCCACATCGGCTGGTACCTCTGCTGATCATACATCACTCTGCTCACACCTGATCCTATCCATCGAAAATCCTGATCCATCCTGGACTGGAACTGTTGCAGTGACTCCCACATGGAGTTTACAGTGGTCTGCAAACTAGTAAAGTCACAAGAAGCAGAAGGAGCAGCGGATGAAGATGCATCTGTAGTAGATGTGGCACGACGCTTAGGACGTCGTGCTGGCTCTGGTGGCTGCTCAGGTGCGTCAGCCATCTCCTCATCATCATCATCGCCCTCAGGGGCGGCATCACCAAACGGGATCAACTCATGTATATCTCGATGCTGACTAGGGCGAAGCAATCCAAAATGGGTCAAATCATTATAAGTAAAAGCCTTCATAGGCTTCCAATTCAGATTACAAGCCCCATTTGCCCTGTCAACTTAATGATTACCTTTTTAACAACTTCTTTCATGTCCGGGTTTAGCCTACGTTGTCTTTGCACTACCGGTTTGACATTATCAATAAAATTAATGGTGTGCTTACAAAATTCAAGATTTATACCCGGTATATCGGAAGTTTTCCAAGCAAAGGCCTTTTTATGGGCGTTGAGGACGGTCATGAGTCTAGATTTCTCATCCTCCAATAACGAAGACGAGATAACAACTGGTAAAAGAGATGTATCTTTAAGATAGGCATACTCAAGATGATCCGCCAAAGGTTTGAGCTCCAAGTCGGTAGGAGGATTCTCAACCGATGTCAACACCTGTGTGCTTCCATCCGCCATGATCTTTTCGAAGGTCTCATCTTCCGGTGGAGTTGTATCAATGCTTAAAGCCAAAATCTCTTCGACTTGCTCATGGGTGATTGTTTCACCATTTGCAATTTCAGCTTCAACAACTCCATTTGCTCCTGCAATTTCTTGCATTTCCAAATCTAAAGCATCATCTATCACATCAATTCGAAAATCCTGATCCATCCTGGACTGGAACTGTTGCAGTGACTCCCACATGGAGTTTACAGTGGTCTGCAAACTAGTAAAGTCACAAGAAGCAGAAGGAGCAGCGGATGAAGATGCATCTGTAGTAGATGTGGCACGACGCTTAGGACGTCGTGCTGGCTCTGGTGGCTGCTCAGGTGCGTCAGCCATCTCCTCATCATCATCATCGCCCTCAGGGGCGGCATCACCAAACGGGATCAACTCATGTATATCTCGATGCTGACTAGGGCGAAGCAATCCAAAATGGGTCAAATCATTATAAGTAAAAGCCTTCATAGGCTTCCAATTCAGATTACAAGCCCCATTTGCCCTGTCAACTTAATGATTACCTTTTTAACAACTTCTTTCATGTCCGGGTTTAGCCTACGTTGTCTTTGCACTACCGGTTTGACATTATCAATAAAATTAATGGTGTGCTTACAAAATTCAAGATTTATACCCGGTATATCGGAAGTTTTCCAAGCAAAGGCCTTTTTATGGGCGTTGAGGACGGTCATGAGTCTAGATTTCTCATCCTCCAATAACGAAGACGAGATAACAACTGGTAAAAGAGATGTATCTTTAAGATAGGCATACTCAAGATGATCCGCCAAAGGTTTGAGCTCCAAGTCGGTAGGAGGATTCTCAACCGATGTCAACACCTGTGTGCTTCCATCCGCCATGATCTTTTCGAAGGTCTCATCTTCCGGTGGAGTTGTATCAATGCTTAAAGCCAAAATCTCTTCGACTTGCTCATGGGTGATTGTTTCACCATTTGCAATTTCAGCTTCAACAACTCCATTTGCTCCTGCAATTTCTTGCATTTCCAAATCTAAAGCATCATCTATCACATCATCAACCGCCTCCTCGTCTTCATATACCTGCAAAACTGGGGTAACATCATCAGGTAAAGGATTAGCTGAATTATAAGTATTACCTGCTCGAGTTGTGATGGCATTAACATGCTCATTTCTAGCATTAGGAGGAGTGTATTTCTGCCCTTGCCCTTGGTTGCTTGATTGAGGCTTCGGGTTCTGTTGAGTGTTACTCGGTAAAGTACCAGGTGTTCTATTAGAATTCCTGAGCCTTTCAAGCCTTCCTTCCAAGTCCTTTATTGTGGCTTGATGGTTCTTTATTCCTTGATCCAACTTGTACCCGAGTCCATCCATCCGAGTTGTCAAAGCATCCAATGCAGAATTCACCTTCTTTGACTCTTCTGCAACGTGCTCATTAGTTGCTCTCTGGGTACCAATAAAATCCTTCATTATACCCTTTAGTTCTGAATCTGGATCTTGTTGGTTGTGATTATTGATCCTACTGAACCTGCTACCACCAAAACCAGAATTGTTAGTATTATAAGAAGAAGATAAGGGATAAGAATTACCTGATTGCCGGTTTTGAAAACCGGTGTTGCGGTTGAAATTCCCCTGTTGTTGGTTCTGAACAAAATTAGCATCTTCAACTGGCTTATGGGGACAATCCTCAGTGTAATGCAAATTCCCGCAATTGTCACATCCATCAGCCATAACTTTCACATCCTTTTCCAAGCTCTTGAACCTACCTTCTTGATCATCAAACCTCTCATCCATACGCTTTGAGAGAGCGTTAACTTCAGCAACTAGTTTTGAATCTTCGCTACTTTCAACTTTAGCGACAGTGTTTCTCCCGGATCTCTTGATTCGGTCTTCATCTCGGGTCGAGCTCTCCTTAGCCATATCTTCAAGAATTTTGTAGCCTTTATTCGGGGAAATGTTGTTGAAACTACCCCCAAATGCATACCTGAGCTCCCTCTTAGACCTCCTATCCAATCCATCGAAGAAAATCTCAACAATCAACTCAGTACCCATGCTATGTCCCGGGCAATTCCTCAACATCTCCTTAAATCTCTTCCAAGCATCTACAATATCCTCACCATTATCTTGGGAAAAGCTCCTAATCTAATTCTCTAGCTGCCTTTGAGTTCTTATGGAATAGAATTCATCGATGAATGCTTCCCTGAGTTCAGCCCAAGTAGAGAATGAATTTTCCGGTAACTCTTTAAACCATGAGGATGCCCCTCCAACAAGAGTTAATGGGAACAATTCCAGTTTCACAATATCAGCTTGCCCTTCCCCATACTGATACAATCGGCAAATCTTTTCAAACCTCTCAACATGAGCATAAGGATCCCATCTTCTAACCCCGTCGAACTTATCTTCCTCGACACTCTTGAGATGATTACCTTTTAGGGAGAAGTTTGCTGATATCGCAGGGGGACGGATAGTAGTACCCCTGTTAGCTGGTATGGTTCTCCTTCGTTCCCCATAATGAATGTTATTCATATCTCTTGGTTGTTCTTCACCCATTCTGTTTCCCCTTCTTTGTTGATCCCGATTCCTGTTAATTTGCGAAAGTACAGTTCGAATCGGCTCAGGTGTTTGAACTTTTTCTTCTCCTTCTGAGTCCTCACCTGTTCGAAATATCCAAGCTGCTTCCTCCGACCTATTAACCACTTGATCTTCTAAGGTCTGGCCCGGTGGAACTTGATCTGCGGTTTCTAAATCTATCTTGCATGATGTAGATGCTTCTTGATTGTTTCTTTGCACTAATCTACGTCTGGCCCTTCCCGGATTAGATAATGGACTATGCAAGGGTAAGCCAGAGGATATAATGTTCATCAACTAGCAATAACCTGCTCAATCACCACAATACAAGCCGTCAACCGCACCTGGTACAAATAAAAATAAAAATGTAAATAAAGTAAAATCTATCTAATAAAGCAATTAACTTTCTCACAAGTAAATGTGAGAAAGGGTCGAACTACAAAATTAAACAACTACTAAAACAAAAGTCCCCGGCAGCGGCGCCAAAAACTTGATGTGTGAAATCGAGTCTTAAAATTTATAAGCACGAATCACCTAGCGACTGACTACAACACACTCACAGGCAGTGAACCCGTTCGTATGCAGTATAGTTAGCTTGGTAAATCCAAGGTCAATCACAAGGACTTAAGTACAGTAATTGTTAAAATAAAGCAGTTCAAGTAAAGAGGGGGGGTTTTGTGACCGAATTGTCACGTTGCAAAAGTTAGTAAGATCAGTTAGTAATCCCTCAGGATTAATCGAAAAGAGAGTTTGTAATTAAAATCAATAATTTAAAAGGCATCCATCTCGAATCCGCTCAACAACATGTTCAGATTGCACATAAATGAAGTTCACTTTCAATTTAAGTTTATTAAATAACCGAAACTCAAACAAAGCACCAACCCCGTACCCGTCAAGTAAATGACATCATTTGACTCTCTTGCTTAAACTAGTTTCATTATAAAGACCGGTACCCCAAGACATCTTTTAAAACTTCCCTAATCAAACAATTGATTTGGTTATTAAAATAACAATTATATCTATCGATTGTACCCAACCGCTAACACATTTCTCCCTATTATCATGAACGACTATCTACCGTACCCGTCATAGATTCAATCATTTGTACCCAAACAATCAAAATGATATATGTGTAAGCAATAATTACCATTAAAGACACACATACACCACCAACCGGTTGAAGATAAATTAAACGGAAGTAATATGCTAAGATCACGATATAACGTTAAATGAAATCAACATTGAATTATAAAAATTGTGCAATCCTTACATATTGTCTCACTTCATCAAGATGGATGATAAAGTGATTAGCTACTCATTATTGAAACGAAATAACAAATCAAAATAGAAGAATTCATCGTTACCGAATACAAATAAATGAAAGCGAATAATGAAAATCGTCCAATCGTGTTCTTGATCTTCCGAGATGATTAAACTGAAGAAAAACCTCTCAAAAGATGCTCAAAAACGGCTGGGAAACTAAAAATTGGGTTTATGAATGTATTTGCAAGCTATATATACTTCTCATAAAAAGATCCAAAAAACCCGTCTCACACTGCGGCGCAGTGCCTCTTTGACTTTGCTGACTTTTTGACTTTCGTTGACTATAGGTTGCCTTGAACTGGAACGACTGCGTCGCAGTCCAAAGTACTGCGGCGCAGCTTAAAACTCTGGAGTTCGACTGCGTCGCAGTCCAATACTGCGGCGCACTTTTATGCTGACTTCCTTTGACCAGACTCCAATTTCAGGTTTGTGCCTTGTAGAACTTCCGTAAGCGCTTATTTCACTTCAAAATATCGTTTTCTCCAGAAATTTTGCTCAAGTACCTGTGAATAGTCTGGAACACTAACAAATACCATAAACGCACCAAATGTATATGAAAACGACTCGAAAAGCACTTAAAAACAACTAATAACGAAGTGGGAAATGAGTATAAAATAAGGCATATCAAGAATCAGATTTGAAGATATGAGTAGGAGAGAGAAGCAACAATGAATGTAATTTGCATATTTAGTCAACCATGTATAAATTTGAAAAGTTTTTTAGTAATATACATCAATATTTTGGGTTTAATGGGTAACCATGTACAAGTGGGAATGTATGTTAGTCATCTAGTTTATTCACATATGAACATAGGTAATTTCATGCATAATTTGATATGTTCATATGTGAACGAATTTGTTCACATATGAACATCAAGTTATAATTTAAAGGTTTTCAAGGTTCTTCCAATTCAAATTCGTTCTCACATGATCACATTCCTATGTATTTATCTGGTTGATAAGGTACTAGTTAATGATTAAACCACCATACTTGAGTAGTGTTTTACCAGTATATAGTCACTCGAGTCGCGGTTCGACTCGATACGAATTCGTGATAATTCGCTAGGTCCAACGAGTTCAGTTCGGAGTTGGTAGACTCATTTAGGTTCGATTTGGTACGATGTACCCAAACTTATAATACAATAATAGGTACGAATATGTATATAGTCAAAGTGTATTCAATACTTCAAATAAACAAAATAGATTACTAGTCTTTAAACTAAGAAGTTCAAAACCAATCTTCTTTATATATACTAAAAGACAACTGACCTAATAGCTTATTAACCAATCATAACTCTCGATTTTATCAAATTGGAAATTGATGATGTCATTATTAATTTAATTATAAATTAAAAATCTAATAATCATTATCCAAATATATTAGTATATTATATTTATATTAATGTTTGTAGAAAAAATCTCACTAATTTACACTTTTTTGTTTTCCATCAATAATTTACACTTTTTACCCTCACTAAATACTTAATTTATAGTTATTTTAATCTACACTTTTTTGTTTTCAATCACAAATTTACACTTTTTAACCATTAATTCCAATATAATTGATAATGAATAATAACTGATATATATCCAATAGAATAATAGCTAATATATAATCAATAGAATAATAGCTATTATATATCTTAATTATACGTTTTATCATATAAATATAAAATTAATTAACTAAAAAATAAAGAAAATCTAATGTAAATATATTAAGATTTTAAAAATAATTGTACTATTATCCTTTATTTGAAGTATCAATAGATGAACAAGTAATCTACTTCCATTAATATATTATTCATAACATGAATTTATCTTAAAAATTGACTGTAAATTTATTTATTAACAGGGCAAAAAGATATACTGCTCAATCCATTATTCATTAATTCCGAACTTTGGACATCTACTTGAAGAATGAGCGTTCCGATTAATCTCAAACTTTCAAGTAAAATCCACCTACTCAATGTTTCTGGTTGTTAAGCACGCATGTAAGCTCAACTTTTTGGATGAAAAATCTATCTTTATTTTTAATTACGTTCTTAACATCTTTCAAGATTATTTTTTGGCTATTATTCTTTTGAGTTAATAAGACTTTTTAGCTTGCATATAGTTAAACTTTGATAATAATCTAATCTTTATAACAATGTAAACCCGTGTATTTGACACGGTCTAAAATCTAGTAATAAATCAAAGAATAATACTAATATATAATCAATAGAATAATAGCTAATATATATCAATAGAATAATAGCTATATATATCAATAGAATAATAGCTAATATATATCAATAGAATAATAGCTATATATATCAATAGAATAATAGCTAATATATATCAATAGAATAATAGTTATTATATATCTTATTTATATGTTCTTATCATATAAATATAAAATTAATAACTAAAAAATAAAGAAAATCTAATGTAAATATATTAAGATTTTAAAAATAATTGTACTATTATCCTTTATTTGAAGTATCAATAGATGAACAAGTAATCTACTTCCATTAATATATTATTCATAACATGAATTTATCTTAAAAATTGACTGTAAGTTTATTTATTAACATGGAAAAAAGATATACTGCTCAATCCATTATTCATTAATTCCGAACTTTGGACATCTACTTGAAGAAGGAGCGTTCCGATTAATCTCAAACTTTCAAGTAAAATCCACCTACTCAATGTTTCTGGTTGTTAAGCACGCATGTAAGCTCAACTTTTTGGATGAAAAATCTATCTTTATTTTTAATTACGTTCTTAACATCTTTCAAGATTATTTTTTGGCTATTTTTCTTTTGAGTTAATAAGACTTTTTAGCTTGCATATAGTTAAACTTTGATAATAATCTAATCTTTATAACAATGTAAACCCGTGTATTTGACACGGATCTAAAATCTAGTTATATAATTATAACTATATTTCTTATGTTTATCAAGTCTTAACAAACACGTTTTCCCTAACTTTGTAGATATACTCCGGTAATAACTTTGAAATCGAATCGTAACGTCGAACCACCACATTAAGAAACGCGATTTCAATCAATTAAATTCTCTTAACCATGGCTTTTTGGATCGCCCTCCGGTTGATTCGCCGTTTCCCGACTTCAATTCGTGAACTACCACCGTACCAATTCGCGTTCGTACCCTTTTTGGGATCGCCCGTACCAATTCGCGTTCGTACCCTTTTTGGGATCGCCCGTACCAATTCGCAATTCGTGGGTGGATTAGCGAATTCGGTTACTATGTTTGGTGTATACACACTTCCAAAGTTTAATTTAATTTACTGTGCTTCACTATAAGTCTGTATTGGGCCATTGTAGCTCGGGCTATGAATCTTTTGGACTTGGCGAATTTCTGTAAATATTTACTTGTGGGCTTCTATTTTCAGCCCAAACAAAACTGTTCCAAACTTCCAATCTAAATGTGTTCATTAATCAATTTGAAAATATACGGGTAAAACACTACTCAAGTAAGCTGGTTTATGACGTTTGGTTTTATGATGGTTTCCGGTGATACCCTTTTGAGAAATCACAACAAAATTGAAGAACGATTAATTTTCATTATCCTTAAAACTAGCATGGTACATGCGCGTTGCAGCGAATACAATTGACAGGAAACGCGTGCAAAAGAGAGAATGGGAAAAACGATTGGTGGCTGCAATAAGGGTTTGTGCGTGAATGGATGCAACGTGGGTTTGTATGGATGGTTGCAATATTTGTGGGAAGGGTATTTTGGATATTTCCCCCTCTGTAACTTTCAACATGAGGTCTATTCTCTTTATTATGTAACTAGATTATTTTTCCGCGTAATACGCGAGAAATACATATAAATCTACTAAAATGTTAATATGTGACAAACTAATATTTTAACAAATATAAATAAAAGATGTTAAAATGACAATGTATCAATTTTAAATAACTTCTGTTGAAACAGTTGAATTTGTTACTAAATATTCTGGCAAGGCACCAGAGTAAGAGAAAATTACGTCAAATGACTTAGGTGAATTTGCTACATAGTTCAAGAAAAAAATAGCTAATCCAAAGAAACAAAACAGATACAATATTAAATAGGTCATCGCTTGTTGCATTGTTATCCCAAAACCCAATCCTAATTACATCATTATTTTGATTTATAACCTTTAGATCAAAATAATGGTATTATTACCTAATTTATTATTAAATAAATACAGCATTAGTCCTTCTCATTAATTTACACTTTTTTGTTTTCAATAACTAATTTACATTTTTTTGTTTTTCATCACTAATTTACATTTTTTTTGTTTTTCATCATTAATTACACTTTACAACCTTTTGATCAAAATAATAATATTATTACATAATTTATTATTAAGTAAACACAACATTAGTCTTTCTCATGAGTTTACATTTTTTTTGTTTTTCATCGTTAATTTACACTTTTTGTCAATTTCCATCATTAATATTTAATTTATAAGAGATATTTAATGTATATAATAAATCATATATAAAGTTGGAATAATAAATAAGTTTATACTTTGTAAATGTCAGTTCTCTCGAAGTTAACATTAATATTTTATTGTAAATAAACAAACAAAGAATTATTGTAAACAGCTTTTATCCTATGATTATTTAAATATTTACTTTGACAAAATTATATTAGTCAATTAAGCAATATTAAAATCGAATATGATTAAACACAAGACATGATCTTTATAGTTAGTTATGAACCAATGACATTGCACCAAGAACAATGATTTTCACAAAACATTATTATAAATCAATTTCTGTAAGTCCCTCACTTGATGGTTTAACCCACTAGTGTAAAATACAAGAAGTCAAGTATAGAACTAGAATGGACTAGTATTACTTCAAATATACATGCAAGAATATAAATAAAGTAATACAAGACTTAAAGCAATAAATAATGTAAAGGTGTATTTTATTTATGATGTTTAAATAAAATACAAGAAGTCAAGTATAGAACTAGAATGGACTAGTATTACTTCAAATATACATGCAAGAATATAAATAAAGTAATACAAGACTTAAAGCAATAAATAATGTAAAGGTGTATTTTATTTATGATGTTTAAATAAAATACAAAGTTGTTGCGAAACCAAGATATTACAAGAATGTAAGTATCCTAACAACCTATGAATTACAAATGATCTATATTTGCTAAATATTCTCCTTAGATCGAAATACTTAAAGTTGTGAAGTATTCCCTTTTACGATCGAGAGTATTTAGGCAAATTCACCAAATTGCAAAAAGTAATTTGAACGAGGTAAATGACTTGGTATTTATAGGCAAATAAATTCAACAGTGAATTTATTATGCCGTACAAATATGGTTGCATGCATTTAAGGAAACAACTTTAATTCCTTAAATACATTGGTTAAAGTATGAGGATAAAGTCATATTGATGTGACTTGTCATCCTTTTAACCAACCACCTTTACACTCGTGTTGTACTTTTAACAAAAGACAAATAGATTGTCCGGATAAAAGCGTGTAAAGGAAAAAGTCAAATCCTCGTAATCAGTGTTCAGATTTGTAAGGTCTAGAACACTGATAAAGCTCCAGTCGTCGATCAATTAAGACTGTCAGTGGGCCCTGCCATTTGTCAGTCTTCTTTCTTCAGACTTCAGTCTTTGACTACAGTGAGAATGTCTTCAGTGGAGTTGATCTGGACTGAAGTGAAGTCCAGTGAGCTGAAATCTGGTGCCTGCCAGATTTCTTGTACAAGTAAGGCGCTCACTAGTCTTCTATTATTTCTGAAAAAATCTTCAGTGAGGCTCCAGTCTTCAAGTCTGGAGTGGGTCCAGTGAAACTGGACTTAACAAATTCCCCCTATTTGTTCAGAAATAATGCAAGGTTTTTCAAACTTCTATCTATACAACTTGTATGCTTGAAAAACACTTGTTTTTGACTAAGTCTAAAAATTTTGAATTACTGGGAAATACTTTATAGATCATCAGTGTTTCAGTTATATCTTTTAGTTCTAACTTAGACTAAATCTGATCACTTACTTGTGAATCAAAAAATTGCAACTATATTTACAGACATCAACAGATAACAAGTTACAATTTTTGATTTAGAAACAAATTACAAATACAAGTAAATGATAAAAGAGTCAGGCCCTTCTCTTTGAAGCTTGTCCAGGTGCATCATCAGTGGCCTTTCTCTTGGGAGAAGGGGAAGCATCTCCAGAACGAATGCCCAGTGCAACCTCCATTTCATTCTTTCTTTGCCATACCCTCTGAATCCTCTTCAGAAAGGCTTTAACATCTGGAGTTACATCTGTTTGCCCCTTGTAAGCCAAACCAATTTCCTTCAGTTCAGATAACCCAAAGGCCTGAACTGAAGTACTTTTCCTTTCATCAACAAACTCACCCTCCCTGGTCAGCTTAACTTCAAACTTGGTATAATTTTCATGATTGTCTGCAAGTTTGATCTCAGCACCAATGATCCTTCTGGAATTTGCCCTGAACTTCATCAGGTTATCATATTTCGCTTTTAATTTGGTACGCTGGATCATTTCTTCAGCTTCCCTGGACACTCTCAAATCTTCCAATACTTTCTGAACTTGAACTTGATCAATTCTTTTGGAAGTGTCCAATGGAATGAAGGTACTGAGATCTGCACCTCTGGCAGCCTTAGTTTGTCTGGCTGGGAGTCTGGGTCCACCTTTTAGTTTCTTTCTGTACTCATTCTCCAGAGCTGCAGCATTTTGCCTGACCTTTTTTCTGGAGGTTTACCAACTCCACCTTCCTTAATTCAATCAACTCCTGAACAGGGCGACCATAGGTTTCGGCATCAAATTTTTGCTTATCTTCAGAGTACCTGGAACGAACATATACATCATCCATAGCATCAAGGCATTGATGAACTCTGGGGTCATCTTTCATCAACTTGTAGATATCAACATAAATGTCCAACCTGCCAGCATTATAAGAATCCAGAGTTCCCATGTTTGCCATCTCCCTTTTATGGGCCAGCAGTCCTTCCCTTTGAGTTCTTTTGAAAATATCAATCAAAATGTCTTGTTGTTCCAGTCTCTTTGATGTCTCAGTATCAACTGACACCCTTTCAGGAGAACCTTCAGTGGTTTCCTCTTCACATTCAATTTCCCCTCCAAATACCACATGCTTCTTTCTTTTTAGACTTTTCAATGTTGTTGTGATATCTAGGAATTCTTCAAACTGAGGCTCACTGGCATCAATACCAGCAGCCTCTTCCTCTTGCACAATGGCTTCAGTACCAAGGGCTTTTTGTGCTTCTTGTGCACTGGCATCAGTACCAGTCACTTTTTCCAACAATTCCTTTTTCTTTTCAATTACCTTCTCAGCTGCAAAACTGGCAGTTGCTCCAGGTTGCATAGTGGATTTTCCCCCCTTGGAATAACCACCAGTGTGTAACTGGAGGTCATTCCACAACTGCTCAAGCATCTGTCTATCAGTAGACCCAAATAATTTGCCTGCAACTGGAGAAACCTTGGTAAAATCATCCTTAAACCCTCGAACTTCCTTTTTCAAATTTTCAATTTCAGAAGGCAAGTTCTTGGGCAGTTCCTTCTCAATCATCTTAACAACCTGAGGCAGCAACCCATCTTGAATGTTTCTGAGTACAGACCCAGAGACCTCATCAGTAAGTTCCTTTCGCATCATAACTTTGAAGTTTCTGGCACATTCATAACTTATGTCACTGATGATGGTACTCTGGTCAAGGGTTGGCCTATTCTCCAGATTTGTCATTGATCTGGCAAAATTCTGAACCTCTTCTTTTAGACCTGCAAGGGGTTGAACAATTTCAGCTTTCACTGCAGTCTGAACAGAAGACACTATCTTCTCCTCCAAGCCCTGGACTGCCACTTTAATATTTTCTGCATTTTGATTAGTGGCCAGTACCAGTTCATTCAGCTTGTCAAAAACCATCTTCTCATTACCTGCAAATAGATTCATCTCTGACTGGAGATTATTAGAAAGGAGTGATTTAAAGTCAGAGATAACCTAAGAAGATGATTGTAGTGATCTCTCCAGGTCCGCCACCTTACTTAAAAGGCCTTGGACCTCGGCAGAAGAAGAAGTGGAGAGACCACCAGGAGGAGAATGACCAGTAACAGTTCTGGTCACCAAAGAGACTTGTGCCTTGACTCTTTCAATGGGCCTTTCAGATGATAGAACAGTAGAGTCGAGCGCACTGGAGACTGGAAAATTTACAATATTAAGTCTTGTCTCAATTGGTGGTGGTTGAAAATAAGAAATATTTGGAGGAAGTGAAGGATGTGGTGGTGGAGGTGGTGCATTTAATGATTCTGGTGGTAGTGGCATTTCTGATGAAGGAGGTGGAGTAACTGAAGTGTCAACCAGACTAGAAGCAGGCGGTGGAACAGAAGAATGTTCCTCTTCCAATATCTGGTCTTCACCAAAAATGTTCACATCTGTATCAAAGTTGATATCAGACATGGGTGACTCAACTTCATTCCAAACTGGAGGTTGCCCAATAGTCTGGTCGTTATGTCCTGGTTCAGATCAAGCTGACCAGTTCCTGGCTCAACCGAAGTAATATTGCCAGTTTGAAGCTCAGTCGAAACCTCGCTTCCGATCGTAGTCACTGGAAGTGCATCAGTGATGAGTGTACCATCTGCAGCCATCACATCTCCAACCGTAGAACTTTGAACATTAATTACTAGTGGTGACGCACCAGTAACATCGTTTGTTCGTGAAAGTAAAGTGGTGTGAGAAATTTGGCCAAGTTCAAGAGATTGTGCTGACACGGACTCTACTGAAGGATGGGTTGTCCTTCTAATATCTTCACCACTATCCCCTGAAAGAAGATTTGTAGTGGTTGCTTGTGGGTTTTCCCGTATGACATCTCCAGATCTCTGTTGGGAGGAATCTGGATGGCGAGTTTCGGTTCTACTGGGAGCGACCAGTTCTCCTCCCTTCCTAAGACGTCTGGTGATATTTCTTGGTCGTCTAGGGGGTTTTGTGGTAAGATATTAACATTTTGTTGTGGTTCAGAGGCCACCTCGGTTTCTGGTGACCCAACTTCAGCAATGAGGACTCCAGTGGGTCCTTCACTATTTTGAAGCCCACCTGGAGCCTCTTCCGACTCATCTGGTGATGATGCATCGATTATTTCTCTCCTGAAATGGTGGAGCATGTTTTGAGGGATATCCACTTCACCAGGTTTTGAAACTAAATTATTTAAATCCCTCAGATACTCAGATACTGAAAAGTATCGTGAGCGATAATCATACTCTTCACCAAGTAAAAATTTAAAAATGAGAGAGAGAAAACGAATAAAAGGTATATGTGGTTTTCTACCTTTTACTTTCAGACGTTCTGCCAGATCATCAAAGAAGATCTGGGCAAAATCCACTATGTATCCAAACCAGAGGCAGTAAGCAATCTGGAGTTGTGTCTGGTTGATCTGGTCGAGTCCTCCAGAACTGCCTCCTAAACACTCAACTATATGAGTGAAAAAATATCTCCATGAGTCTATCAGCTTACTCATGTAGATGGTGCCCTTTTTCTTTAGCACCCCATGTTCATCAACGATATCAGTGTGCCCCATTTGCCTACACACTTCCCTATAATTGAGACCAGAGGGAAGTTGTATAGCCAACTCATTATCAACAAAATAATTTAACCTGAGAGCCTCTCTAATGGTGTCAACAGTGATAGAGAGTGGCCTGGTGCCTTGTTTCAAAGTAAAGTGGATGGTGTCATTATCACCTTCCACAAAATGAGCTGTGTACCAGAACACGCATTGATATTCATGGTACATATTCCCTGGATTCAGAGTCAGGGCTCCATATAATGGACAACTGAGGAAAAAGGCAGTCAGTCGCCCAATAATGGATGTGGGTTGATGGGTGCCAGAGAGTTTGGCCATCCAGTTATTCATATTTATACGAATAGCTGCCGGATCTAGGGTAATATGTGGTGCTTTGATGACGGCATCAACTGATTATAAGATGAAGAAAGAAGGTTCTTCTCGGAGTTTGATTGTCTAGGGGCCATTGTATATAATCGATTACCCAGAATTTGAAAGAAAAGATGGTGTTTTTAAGCTTTCTAGGGTTTGATTTATGATGAGAGAGAGTGATGATTCGAATTGAATGAAGAAGAAAGTAAATGAAGGAATTTGGGAGTAAATGATTTTCGAGATGGGGTGAAAGTGAAAGTAAACGTGGGTATTTATAGATGAGAGATAAAGTGGAATTCAAAACGGTTTATATTTTAAATTTATTCAATTTAATTTTGATCGGTTTTGAAATCCGCATTTAATGCTTCACATCACACATAAATGTGTGACGGTTGACAGCCCACAAAAACTACCCACTTGCACTTTTTGTCTTCCTAAGGTAAAATTTCCATCATTTAGTTTGAAAAATATCTTTGCCACGTAGGATAAAAAGTTACAATCCATTCAAAATGGTTGCTTACGTGGCACGCACAAAGACCAAGTATTAAAATAATTATGACTGACATACCATGACTCATTTCAGTGCATCTGGAGGTTGACTGGACACTCCAGGATCACTGGTGGATTATGCCAGTGAAGTATGCACTGATGGTAGACTGGAGGACTTCCAGTATAGTACCAGTATTATTTTCCAGAAAATTCTTCCAGTGAGAAAATAAATTCCCCCTGAAATTAAAAACATTTTAAGGACAAAAATATGGTTTGAGTCTTCCCCCTGGAATGGTGATCCATAAATCTATAATGCAAAGATAGTATCACAAAGGCGTTCGATAACTAAGCTGGCATAGATTTATAAATCTGGAAATCAAGGAACCTAGCCAGTGTCACAAAGGCCTTCATAACATGGTTCCAGATTTAAGGGTTCAACATTCCCAACTCACCAACAAGATGTTCAAAGGTTTTTACATCCAATGGTTTAGTAAAAATGTCAGCGAGTTGTTTGTCAGTGGGAATACAATGGAGTTCAATATCATTTTTCATAATATGATCACGAATGAAATGATACCTGAGATCAATGTGCTTTGTCTTCGAGTGCATGACTGGATTATTTGAGATAGCAATGGCACTGATATTATCACAAAAGATTGGAGTCTTTGAATACTTAATACCATAATCAAGCAATTGGTTCTTCATCCAGAGTATCTGAGCACAACAACTAGCTGCAGATACATACTCAGCTTCAGCAGTTGACAATGAAACTGAAGTTTGCTTCTTACTGGTCCAGCTGACCAGTTTGCCACCAAGGAAATGACATCCACCAGTAGTGGATTTCCTGTCTATCTTACAACCTGCATGATCTGAATCTGAATAACCCATTAGATCCATGCCTGAGCCCTTGGGATACCAAAGGCCCAAACTGGGGACAACCTTAAGGTATTTCAGTATGCGCTTTACAGCAAGCATATGAGACTCTTTTGGATTAGACTGATATCTGGCACATAAACATGTTGAAAACATTATATCTGGTCTACTGGCTGTTAAATACATCAGTGAACCTACCATGCCTCTATAGACAGTGGTGTTCACTGGTTTTCAATCTGGATATGAGTCCAGAGTAAGTGGTGCAGAAATTGGAGTGGGTTTAGATGGTGAAGAGTTCATATCATATTTCTTTAAAAGATCTCTAACATATTTTTCTTGATTAATAAAAATGCCATCTCTGGTTTGTTTAATCTGGAGTCCTAGAAAATATGTTAATTCACCTATTAAACTCATCTCATATTCAGATGCCATTATTTTTGAAAATTTCTTGCACATATTTTCATCAGTAGAACCAAAAATAATATCATCAACATAAATTTGTACCAGTAAAAGATTACCTTTTTCACGAAGAATGAACAAGGTACTGTCAATTGCACCTTTTTTAAAACCATTTTCAACAAGTGTTTAGTCAAAGTGTCATACCAGGCTCATGGGGCTTGTTTGAGACCATAAAGTGCTTTGTCCAGACGATATACCCAGTAGGGATGTTTCTCATCAACGAAGCCTGGTGGTTGCTTGACATAAACCTCTTCTTCCAATTTTCCATTTAAAAATGCACTCTTTACATCCATTTTGTAGACCTTGAATTGATTATGAGCGGCAAATGCTAAGAAAATTCTGATCGCTTCAAGTCTAGCCACTGGAGCAAATGATTCATCAAAATCAACATCTGATTGACAATACCCCTGTGCAACCAATCTGGCCTTGTTTCTGACAACATGGCCATCTTCATCTACCTTATTCCTGAAGACCCATCTTGTTCCAATTGGTTCCTTTTTACCAACTGGGAAAGGAACCAGATTCCAAACCTTGTTCCTTTCAAACTGGTGAAGCTCTTCTTGCATCCCAATCACCCAACTTGGATCTTTCATAGCCTTGTCAATCTTCTTCGGTTCTATCAGTGAGAAGAAGCTGATGTACAAACATTGTTCATTGGAGGCTCTTCTGGTCTGAACCCCTCTACTGGAGTCACCTATGATCTGATCAATAGGATGTGCTTTTGTCCACCTAGAGTATTGACCAGGATTGTTATGAACAACAATATTAGTGCAAGAATTCAGTTGGGGTGCATCAGTTGAAACATTATCAACTGGCACCCATGCTTCTTCATAAACTATCTCCACATCTTCATCAGAGTCATTAAGATCACGATTTGCATCATGAAATTCTTCATTTGAAGGCATTTCTTGGAGAACTGGCTCAGTTTCAACTGGAACTGATACCGGGGGAGTAGTACGAACATCTGATCCAATAACAAGTTCAGAGGGTAGTTTGAAACTTATTGAAGGATAGAAAGGAGTACTACTAGGAGATTTCTTAATCTGAACAGGTTCCAGATCAGGATGACTGGAAGCTGTATCTTCTGAATCTTTATTGTAATTGATAGGATCAGATTCACAGAAGACAATTGGACTTACTGGGGGAGTATCAAGGGTTGGCTTTTTATTGATTGCTGCATTTGACTCATCAAATGTGACATGTATTGACTCGTGGACCTTCTCCAGTCTCTTGTTATAGACTCTAAAATCTTTTCGAATGGCTGAATAACCTAAGAAATATCCTTCATCAGCTTTGGCATCAAATTTGCCTAACTGACTGGAGTCGTTCAGGATGTACACTGGACATCCAAAAACGTGAAAATAACCAATATTTGGTTTTCTATTTCTTAATACTTCATAGGCTGTCTTCTTGTGTCGCTTTATGTATATTGACTGGTTCTGAGTGTGGCAAGCAGTGGTAATTGCTTCAGCCCAGAAATGGTAGGAAGACCAGATTCAGCAAGCATACTCCTGGCAGCTTCTATCAGCGTTCGATTCTTTCTTTCTACAACTCCATTCTGTTCCGGAGTTTGTGCTGAATAGAAGTTCTGGGAGATGCCAGTGTCAATACAGAATGACTCCAGTGTAGCATTCTGGAATTCTGTTCCATTGTCACTTCTTAACTAACACACTTTTCGCTTATATTTGAGTTCAATTTGCTTGATAAGAGCAATGATTTCAGCAGCAGCTTCATTTTTAGACCTGAGAAAGATAACCCAACAATATCTAGAGAATTCATCGACAATTACCAGGGTGTATCTTTTACCAGCATGAGTCTGAACATTTACTGGACCAAAAAGATCCATATGTAGCATATGAAGTGGTTCAGATATGCTAAAATTCTGCTTGGTCTTGAAACTGGCACATTTCTGCTTTCCCATTTCACATCCTGGACATGGCCTTTCCTTTTTGAAGGAAACTGAAGGTATCCCATCTGCCAGTTGTTTTCTAGACAACTTATTAATATTTTTGAAATTTAAATGCGATAACCTTTTATGCCATAACCAGTTTGTGTCTTCATCAGCTTGAGTATAGAAACATTGCTCTGAAGGAGAGCTTTCCATATCCATTACATACACATTTCCTCTTCTGGGAGCAATCAATACTACCTTCCAGTCCTTGTTGAATACGATGCCCTGAGCAATATTGAACAACACTTGATAGCCATCATCACACAGTTGACTGACACTGATCAGGTTATATTTCAAACCATTCACATATGCAACTCATCTGAATTTGACTTGTCCATTGTTCAGGACACCATATCCCTCAGTTTTTCCACAACCATCATTTCCAAAAGTAATGGAGGGTCCATCAGAAATTATGAACTCCTCCAGTAGGGTCTTACATCCGGTCATTGTCCTGCCAGCTGCACTGTCAAGATACCAAATATATTTCTTTCGATCGCCCTGCACATCCACCAGATGGAACCCATCGACTGATGGGTTCACTGGACTCTCCCTTATAAGTCCCAGGGGGTATCTGGTTGAGTTCACTTTCTTGTACCACAGATTTTTCTGAAAATACAATTGGAGTTGATAGTTTTGAAACCTTTTTCTTCTTCTTCTCAACTAGAGAAACATTTTTATCCTTCTTGGAAAAAGGTTTTGTATTTTGTTTAGAGCCAGAGGGAATACCCTCAAAATTGTTTAATCTTGCATTACAACTTTGGACTTGTCGAGCCAGTAGTTGAAACTGGCTCTCCAACCTTAACAAAATACCTTTTTCAGATGACACCTGAGCCTTTCCATTTGACTGGACTTTAGGCTTAGGAAGGGAAACATTCTTTTTCTTTGGAACAAAGGGTTCCTTTAAAGCAGACTGAGGCAAAGGTTTCTTCTGATTGACCTTTTTAACTAGAGCATTCATCTGTGATGCTCCAGTCTTGACCTCTGGGGATTGAACTGGTAAGACACTGGGACTGGGGGTAACAGGCTCATCATATATGGTGTTGGGCCTGACCTCCTTTGGTAAACGGTCAATAACAGGGACCAGTGATGCAACATGGGTATTTCCATCCAGATATGCTCGACTTTGAGTTGGATATTGATTTACTGCTGCATCAAATGGCTTTTTGGTTTCTAGCTATGATTTAATGACCTGTTTTTCTTTTTCCAAAATTATTTCCAGGTCTTGTTTCTCCTGGACCAGTTGTTCAGTTAACAAAACTTGTGCCTTAAAGGCCAGTTCAATACCTTGAAGTTCTTTTAATTTTGATTGTAAAATTGAAAGTTCAGTAAAATCTGTTTCTAGACCTTTAACACTGTCAGATCTAACAGTTTCAACAAAAATTAAATCAGAATTAAGAGCTTCATCAATGTCCAATTTTAGTTCAGGGTCAGTCTCAGAATCATAATCACTGACCTTTTTAATTACTATGTCCACCCATCTTCCAGATGTGACATCTTCTTTCTCCAGATGCTCTTGGTTTGCCAGAGCCATGTAACAACAATCTCTTTTCTCTTCTTCATCAACTGATGAATCATCGACATCATCTTCTTCATAGAAAATACATTCTCAGAAGACATAAGTGCTGCACATTGTAGTTCAGTATGACTGACCACATTGGAACTACTGGAGGCATGGTTTAAGGCATCTTGCTCAGCCACAACTCTCTGAGCATGATTCTCTTTAGTGTATCTGAAGGCTCCATATAAGGATGCTAGAGTGTGAAGTTTTACCCTGCCTTAAAACAAGGATCATATGAGACCATTTTGTGGTAAAATATCACAAAATTTTTCTAAAAGTATATCCTTGTCTTTCTCAACCCCAAGACCTCTCAGCTGGTTAATAATGCTCATAAATCTGGTGTAAGTACCAGTGAGAGACTCATTGGGAAGAGCAAAAAATGACTCATACTTTTTGTTCAAAGAAACTTTTCTGGTGACAATAGTGTCATCACCTCCTTCATACTGGGTGGTTACTAGTTCATCCCATATGGTTTTAGCACTGGGAAAGAGAACTAGTGTGGGAATTAGGGTTTCTGGAACAGCCCTGAGGATCATGTTTTTGAGCTTGGTATCTAAATCTACCAGTCTCCCCTCCTCTACAGACCAATGTTCCTCCCTCTTTTCCCTTCCTCTTCTAGGTCCAGTTGGATCAAGAAGAGCATTGAGAGGTGAAGTTGGTATATAAGGTCCTTCATTTAAAAATTTCATCATATATCTCTCAATCCCAGTAAAATGAAGTATCATCGTAGCTTTCCACGTCCCAAACTCATCACTGTTCCCACTGAATTTAGGAACAGGTGTGTTTGAGTAATGTACATGCACATGTGGAGAAGCAGGAGTAGGAGCAGGTGGGGGATTAGTATTAATAACAGGTGGTGGTTCATTTGGTCATTTAGATTAGGGTCAGGACCAGGACCAAAACCTCCTTGAGTATTTTCTGGGTTGGCCATCAAGAAGCAGATCTAGACAAGTTTGTTAGCCTTCTGCTCTGATACCACTTGTAAGTCCCTCACTTGATGGTTTAACCCACTAGTGTAAAATACAAGAAGTCAAGTATAGAACTAGAATGGACTAGTATTACTTCAAATATAACTGCAAGAATATAAATAAAGTAATACAAGACTTAAAGCAATAAATAATGTAAAGGTGAAACACAATGTAATTTTCAAGTGTATTTTATTTATGATGTTTAAATAAATACAAGGTTGTTGCGGAACCAAGATATTACAAGAATGTAAGTATCCTAACAACCTATGTATTACAAATGATCTATATTTGCTAAATATTCTCCTTAGATCGAAATACTTAAAGTTGTGAAGTATTCCCTTTTACAATTGAGAGTATTTAGGTAAATTCACCAAATTGCAAAAAGTAATTTGAACGAGGTAAATGACTTGGTATTTATAGGCAAATAAATTCAACAGTAAATTTATTATGCCGTACAAATATGGTTGCATGCATTTAAGGAAACAACTTTAATTCCTTAAATGCATTTCCTTAAATGCATTGGTTAAAGTACGAGGATAAAGTCATATTGATGTGACTTGTCATCCTTTTAACCAACCACCTTTACACGCGTGTTGTACTTTTAACAATAGACAAATAGATTGTCCGGATAAAAGCGTGTAAAGGCAAAAGTCAAATCCTCATAATCAGTGTTCAGATTTTTAAGGTCTAGAACACTGATAAAGCTCCAGTCGTCGATCAGTTAAGACTGCCAGTGGGCCCCGCCATTTGTCAGTCTTCTTTCTTCAGACTTCAGTCTTTGACTACAGTGAGAATGTCTTCAGTGGAGTTGATCTGGACTGGAGTGAAGTCCAGTGAGCTGAAATCTGGTGCCTTCCAGATTTCCTGTACAAGTAAGGCGCTCACTGGTCTTCTATTATTTCTTGACAAATTTTCAGTGAGGCTCCAGTATTCAAGTTTGGAGTGGGTCCAGTGAAACTGGTGTTATAACACGATTTTAACTACTGAATTCGATTCATCAATGGTGGATTTGGTGAGTGTGTGTTCTTGGTGTTTGTGTGTGTTTTGAGAGAGAATTGTGAGACTGTGTGTAAATCTGGAATTAAAGTTCTGAAATATGTGAAAATTATGTCTCGATCTATATCTCTAAGGTATGAGAGGGCTATTTATAGTCTAACTATTCAATTATGCTAATTGTCACAATTAGCCCCTCAACCTTAGTGATCATTTATCTATGACTTAACAACAAGAAATTCTTCTATTCTAGATTACAATTTATCACTATTTTTGGATTTCTAACATTCTCCCCCTTGATGTATGCATTGGAGTTTCTTGACAAAATGTTGTTGTATGACTTGAAGATCTTGAATGAAGTATGTTTGATGAAGACTCTTTTGAAGCTTTGATCTTTGTCACATCAACTTGAATACTTTGGAGAGTAAGCAATTGAATGAAGTTTGGATGAAATTCTTATGAAGTAATCATGCTCCCCCTTAATCCATGAGTATACACATTTTGGAGCATTTTTGAACTTTTGAAGCATCTTGAGTGAAAATCTTTTCATCTTTGGTTTCATTCTTATCTATGACATCAATTCAGATTCCCCCTTTTAAAATCAAATTCTCAATCAACTAAAATCTAGTGAAAATCTGAAACTATTGACACATCATGAAGAATTTTCTCCCTCTATACACAAACTTTGATAATCCTAGAACTTTGATAAGCCTAACACGTAGTGAAACAACCAAACCAAACACGAACTTTTCTCCTTGTTTCCTTATCAATCAGTAAATCAATCATAAAATTTTCTCCCCCTCATAATGACAAGATTGGGAACCAATCTCATTATGTACATATTGATTGATTCATTGTCAACAAGAATAACATGATCGAATGTACACATGGAGAAATATCAACCATCAAAACATCAACCCGAACCCTTAGCCCAACCCAAGAAATCCTAGGGGTGACTAAAATGGAAGATTGAAGTTGTTGGGACAAACGTTATAGTATGGTGTTGGTGTTTTCTGTGTTCGTGTGATGAGAAATGAAACCAGATAAGAATGATCCGTTAGCATGTTCAAAAATCAAAAGGATTAATGAAATGACCGATTAAAATGTATAACATTTTTCGGATTTCCTATGTATCATTGAGATATGCACAAAACAAGTCTCTAACATAGTTTGATCTGCGGCTTTGCAACCACGAGATTGCTTCAAAGAATATAAATCATGGTTAACACTACCGAAGCATTTGATAACCACAATTTTATCCTTAAAGACTTTTTGGGAAATAACATCCGAGGTCACATAGACTTCTCGTTAACTCAACAAATTCATAAATGAAAATGTGAGACCTACGTTCAATGTTGGAAAGGATGTTAGCATTGGTAGGATTTCCATTCGATCATCGTGGAATATCAATTAAGATATCACTACAAATGTTCCGGCTATATCACAAAGATAAGCAATAATATCACAAAGACATGACGCTAATGTGCCCTAAAAAAATGAATGATAATCAAATCAATGATCAATCAAAGTAGCTCTAGACACATCGTGATCAAATGAAGTCGGGGACTGGAGCAGAATGTCACCCTTTTTCAATATCAACATCTTCCGAAAGAAGAGTCAATAGAAATGTGAAAATCTCCGTGAGAAATGAAACCAGATAAGAATGATCCGTTAGCATGTTCAAAAATCAAAAGGATTAATGAAATGACCGATTAAAATGTATAACATTTTTCGGATTTCCTATGTATCATTGAGATATGCACAAAACAAGTCTCTAACATAGTTTGATCTGCGGCTTTGCAACCACGAGATTGCTTCAAAGAATATAAATCATGGTTAACACTACCGAAGCATTTGATAACCACAATTTTATCCTTAAAGACTTTTTGGGAAATAACATCCGAGGTCACATAGACTTCTCGTTAACTCAACAAATTCATAAATGAAAATGTGAGACCTACGTTCAATGTTGGAAAGGATGTTAGCATTGGTAGGATTTCCATTCGATCATCGTGGAATATCAATTAAGATATCACTACAAATGTTCCGGCTATATCACAAAGATAAGCAATAATATCACAAAGACATGACGCTAATGTGCCCTAAAAAAATGAATGATAATCAAATCAATGATCAATCAAAGTAGCTCTAGACACATCGTGATCAAATGAAGTCGGGGACTGGAGCAGAATGTCACCCTTTTTCAATATCAACATCTTCCGAAAGAAGAGTCAATAGAAATGTGAAAATCTCCGTGAGAAATGAAACAAGTATTTGTTAAGAAACACTTGAGTGGTTAGGTAAAGATGTGCATCGCTTCACTGGGTCCATGAAGACTTCTTCAATATCAAGAAATCAACAAATGAAATCTGATAGGAGCGTGTTTTACCCGGCTTTTTGAGAATTTGGGGAAAGGTATCATTTCTTTGTAACCCTTTTCGCACAACATATCACCTTAACCTCTCACTTTTCGACTTTACTCCCTCCATCCTATTTGCACGAAAACAACAGCACTCAAAATACCCTCACTATCTAATGAAAGAAGTGAATACTCCGGGGTTAGAACTCATCGGCGAAGATGAAATTCATGGAGTATAATTTGAGAAATACTTATCCCTCATGTGCAAACTAATCACCGAACTCCATTTGATTGAAAATCATTGGAAAAACATCAAATGTGTGCATGAAAAAAAAATTTGAAACACATTTGAAGGTTTGAAGGTTGTTGAAATCACAAACTCCTCCTTAAGCTATGCAAGAATAGATCAAAAATGTTCATAGAAAGGTGGAGCAAAAATTGGTTTTGTGAGATCAAACATGAGTAAAATCTTTGTTGTGATATTTCGGAAAAGTTTTGCTTCAACAACAATGTTGAATGTAAGACAGCTAGGGAGTACACAAAGGCGTTCAATCCGTCGCAACTTACAACAACACATTGGAGGCAATTAAAACATTTAAGCAATTTGAAAATCCAATCAATTGTATAGAATGAGACAACAAGGGAGTACACAAAGGCGTTCGATCCTTTGCGTCGCATATCAACAATTGAGAGTTTTGAAAATGTTATTTGAACAACTTTGATTGCTATCACACATACATGAGAGTTTTGAAAATGTTATTTGAACAACTTTGATTGCTATCACACATACATATTCATATAAGAACACTTGGAAGTACACAAAGGCGTTCGATTCCTTGTTATCTTATATCAATTTATATGTATAATAACAATATCTTAGAATGTAAAAAAAACACTCTACAAATAAATATATCATTTAAGAACGGGTTGCATACATAGTATATACAAGCCATTGAAATAAATATCTTTTTGTGTATTTTTGAAAAAAAAATTTATATTTTGTTTTTGATTTTCTCTTTTCAAATTTTGTATTTTGGTTTTCTGGAATGTATCAAGAATTCCTTCAAAATGGAAAAAAAATTAAGGTTTAAGATTTAACATACCAAGCTTGGAGATAAGAAAGTTAAAATTTTTATTTTTGTTTTTGATTTTCTCTTTTCAAATTTTGTATTTTGGTTTTCTGGAATGTATCAAGAATTCCTTCAAATGTAAAAAGAATTAAGGTTTAAGATTTAACATACCAAGCTTGGAGATAAGAAAGTTAAACCTCTTTTCATCCAATGGTTTTGTGAACAAATCTGCAAGTTGAAAGTCAGTACCCACAAAGTAGAGCTCGATGTCACCTTTCTCAATATGATCTTTGAGAAAATGATATCTAACATCAATATGCTTTGAGCGAGAGTGGTTTACTGAGTTGACTGCAATGGCAATGGCACTCTGAGAATCACAATAGATAGGAATATGATCATATTTCAGACCATAATCAGTTAGTTGTGTCTTCATCCATAAAACCTGAGCACAACAACTAGCCGCAGCCACATATTCAGCTTCAGCCGTTGATAGTGACACACAATTTTGTTTCTTGGAAGACCAACTCACAATTTTATCGCCTAAAAATTGTAAAGTACCGGAAGTGCTCTTGCGATCAAGTTTACAACCAGCATGATCTGCATCTGAATATGCAGTTAGATTGAATCCAGTATCCCTTGGATACCAGAGACCTAAATCGGGTGTCCCCTTCAGATAACGAAATATTCGTTTCACAGCTTGATAATGTAAATCAGTTGGAGCAGCTTGATATCTAGCACACATACATGTTGCAAACATTATATCTGGGCGAGATGCTGTTAGGTACAACAACGAACCAATCATACTTCGATATCTCTTTTGGTCAAATGGTTTCCCATTTGTATCAGCATTTATGTTTGTTCGAGCAGCCATTGGGGTAGAAATTGAAGAACATGAAGTCATATCAAACTTTTTCAACATGTCATTTATGTATTTACCTTGTGATATAAAAATACCAGTTGGTAATTGTTTGATTTGAAGACCCAAAAAGTAATTCATTTCCCCAATCATGCTCATTTCAAAATGATTGACCATAAGAGATGAAAAGTTTCTGCAAAATGTTTGACTGGTCGACCCAAATATAATGTCATCAACATATATTTGAACAAGTAGAACATGCTTACCTTGTTTGCGAATGAACAAGGTAGGGTCAATTGTGCCTTTGGTAAAGCCACCTCTTAGTAAGAAAGTAGTTAAAGAATCATACCATGCTCGGGGTGCTTGCTTAAGACCGTAGAGAGCCTTGTCCAATCTGTAGACATGGTTTGGTCTTTGAGGATCAACAAAACCTTCTGGTTGATCAACGTAAACTTCTTCTTTGAGATCACCATTCAGGAAAGCAGTCTTCACATCCATTTGAAACACAGTAAAGTTTCTGAATGCAGCATAAGCTAAGAATATCCGAATGGCCTCCATTCTTGCAACTGGAGCAAAAGTTTCGTCGAAGTCAACACCAGGTTGTTGGCAATAACCCTTTGCAACAAGTCGAGCTTTATTTCTTACTACTACTCCATTCTCATCCTTTTTGTTTTTGAATATCCACTTCGTTCCGATTGGATCATCTTTTCTAGGATTTGGAACTAATCTCCATACCTTCAGTCTTTCAAATTGTGCGAGTTCCTCTTGCATTGCCTTAACCCACTCTGGATCTCGAAGAGCTTCAGATACTGTTTTGGGTTCGATATTGCTAAGAGAAAGTGCAACGAGACACTCATTCACTGAAGTACGAGTAGTTACTCCTGCTTGTGGATCTCCAATAATTTGTTCAGTAGGATGGTATTTCTGCATACGTGTCCACTTGTGATCATGAGGAAGGAGATCTTGTTGTTGAAGATCAACATCATCATCATTAAAGCTTGAGTTATGTTGAGAGATGTTATCATAACTTGGTGTAATTCTTTCCTCATAAGCTGGATGATCAAAGTCAAGTGGTACATACACACTTGGAGTGTTCAATGGATTTGTTGTCTGAGTTAATCGAGAAGGTTGTTCTTGAACATTCACTTGAGAAGAATTATCCTGAGAGAATGGTGGAGAAGTATCAGGAGACGAGGATTCTTGCTCTGAAGAATTTGAAGAAGATTCATGAATATTGTCAGGAACTGGATCGTTGTTATGAAGAGGTTCATTGGGTTTAATTGGTTCAACGATGACTTGAGGTTCTTGATCATGAATCGGTTTTGAATTGTAGAATTCTTCAAAAAGAATATCTAATTCATCACTTGTAGGAGTTGGAAACTTCTTGAATTTAGAAGCTAATGTAGAATTCCTTGTAGAAGGACTTGAAGCACTTGGATCATTACTTGTTGGTAGCAAACTTTCTTGCTCAAAAATCATGCCTGACATCTCATCAAACCAAACATTCATTGTTTCTTGAATTGTGTTGGTTCGACGATTATAGATTCGATAGGCAATTGATGTTTTGGAATAACCAACAAAATATCCTTCATCACCTTTCTTCTCGAACTTTCCAAGATTCTCCCGATCATTCAACGTGTAACAAACACACCCAAATATGTGAAAGTAGTTGATGTTGGGTTTGCGTTTGTTAACAACCTCATAAGGAGTCTTTTCGAAACGCTGATTGATAATGGACCGATTCTGAGTGTGACAGGCAGTGTCAACAGCTTCAGCCCACATATTGGATGGTAATTTGGAATAAGCAAGCATTGTCCTTGCTGCTTCTACCAGCGATCGATTTCTCCTTTCAACAACACCGTTTTGTTGTGGGGTGCGAACTGCTGAAAATTGATGAGTGATTCCTTTGGAGTTGCAGAATTCATCAAAAACAGCATTCTTGAACTCAGTTCCATTATCTGAACGGATGTAACGAACTGGAAGTTGAAGATTTACTTGAGTATTAGTGATGAAATCTATCAACATCTGAGTTGTTTCATCTTTGGATGCAAGGAACTTGACCCAAGTATATCTTGAATAATCATCAACAATAACCAAGATGTATTTCTTCCCATTTCGGCTTTGTACTTTCATCGGCCCACAAAGATCCATGTGAAGCAAATGAAGAGGTGCTAAAGAATTTGGAGATTTCTTCGGTTTATGAGAAGTTCTTTTGATCTTCCCAACAGCACAAGAAGGACAAACATGCTCACTTTCATACTTATAGTCAGGTAAGCCTTCAACAAGATGCTTATTGACCAAAGTATTGATAGTTTGGAAATTCAGATGAGAGAGCCTTCTATGCCATAACCAAGAATTCTTTGAAGTAGCCTTTGAAATGAGACAAATATTATCAGTTGGTTGGTTATCATCAAGATTGACGGTAAACAGGTTATCATCACGATCACCACAAAGAATATCAACTCCATCTAGAGTTTGGACTTTGCAAAGAGATTTTCGAAACAGAACTTGAAGATTGTTATCACAGAATTGTCCAACACTGAACAAGTTGTGACTTAATCCTTCAACATAGTGAACTTTCTTGATGATAATTCCATTTCGTTCAATGTCTCCATAACCTAAGATAGGAGCGAAATTGTTGTTTCCAAAGCGAACTGTTCCCATGAATCTTTCAACGAAATTCTTGAGAGCTAGATTGAGAGCTAGATTGAGAGCTAGATTGAGAGCTAGATTGAGAGCTAGATTGAGAGCTAGATTGAGAGCTAGATTGAGAGCTAGATTGAGAGCTAGATTGAGAGCTAGATTGAGAGCTAGATTGAGAGCTAGATTGAGAGCTAGATTGAGAGCTAGATTGAGAGCTAGATTGAGAGCTAGATTGAGAGCTAGATTGAGAGCTAGATTGAGAGCTAGATTGAGAGCTAGATTGAGAGCTAGATTGAGAGCTAGATTGAGAGCTAGATTGAGAGCTAGATTGAGAGCTAGATTGAGAGCTAGATTGAGAGCTAGATTGAGAGCTAGATTGAGAGCTAGATTGAGAGCTAGATTGAGAGCTAGATTGAGAGCTAGATTGAGAGCTAGATTGAGAGCTAGATTGAGAGCTAGATTGAGAGCTAGATTGAGAGCTAGATTGAGAGCTAGATTGAGAGCTAGATTGAGAGCTAGATTGAGAGCTAGATTGAGAGCTAGATTGAGAGCTAGATTGAGAGCTAGATTGAGAGCTAGATTGAGAGCTAGATTGAGAGCTAGATTGAGAGCTAGATTGAGAGCTAGATTGAGAGCTAGATTGAGAGCTAGATTGAGAGCTAGATTGAGAGCTAGATTGAGAGCTAGATTGAGAGCTAGATTGAGAGCTAGATTGAGAGCTAGATTGAGAGCTAGATTGAGAGCTAGATTGAGAGCTAGATTGAGAGCTAGATTGAGAGCTAGATTGAGAGCTAGATTGAGAGCTAGATTGAGAGCTAGATTGAGAGCTAGATTGAGAGCTAGATTGAGAGCTAGATTGAGAGCTAGATTGAGAGCTAGATTGAGAGCTAGATTGAGAGCTAGATTGAGAGCTAGATTGAGAGCTAGATTGAGAGCTAGATTGAGAGCTAGATTGAGAGCTAGATTGAGAGCTAGATTGAGAGCTAGATTGAGAGCTAGATTGAGAGCTAGATTGAGAGCTAGATTGAGAGCTAGATTGAGAGCTAGATTGAGAGCTAGATTGAGAGCTAGATTGAGAGCTAGATTGAGAGCTAGATTGAGAGCTAGATTGAGAGCTAGATTGAGAGCTAGATTGAGAGCTAGATTGAGAGCTAGATTGAGAGCTAGATTGAGAGCTAGATTGAGAGCTAGATTGAGAGCTAGATTGAGAGCTAGATTGAGAGCTAGATTGAGAGCTAGATTGAGAGCTAGATTGAGAGCTAGATTGAGAGCTAGATTGAGAGCTAGATTGAGAGCTAGATTGAGAGCTAGATTGAGAGCTAGATTGAGAGCTAGATTGAGAGCTAGATTGAGAGCTAGATTGAGAGCTAGATTGAGAGCTAGATTGAGAGCTAGATTGAGAGCTAGATTGAGAGCTAGATTGAGAGCTAGATTGAGAGCTAGATTGAGAGCTAGATTGAGAGCTAGATTGAGAGCTAGATTGAGAGCTAGATTGAGAGCTAGATTGAGAGCTAGATTGAGAGCTAGATTGAGAGCTAGATTGAGAGCTAGATTGAGAGCTAGATTGAGAGCTAGATTGAGAGCTAGATTGAGAGCTAGATTGAGAGCTAGATTGAGAGCTAGATTGAGAGCTAGATTGAGAGCTAGATTGAGAGCTAGATTGAGAGCTAGATTGAGAGCTAGATTGAGAGCTAGATTGAGAGCTAGATTGAGAGCTAGATTGAGAGCTAGATTGAGAGCTAGATTGAGAGCTAGATTGAGAGCTAGATTGAGAGCTAGATTGAGAGCTAGATTGAGAGCTAGATTGAGAGCTAGATTGAGAGCTAGATTGAGAGCTAGATTGAGAGCTAGATTGAGAGCTAGATTGAGAGCTAGATTGAGAGCTAGATTGAGAGCTAGATTGAGAGCTAGATTGAGAGCTAGATTGAGAGCTAGATTGAGAGCTAGATTGAGAGCTAGATTGAGAGCTAGATTGAGAGCTAGATTGAGAGCTAGATTGAGAGCTAGATTGAGAGCTAGATTATATCTAGTTGAACCATTTGATGTATCTTTAGTTAGCAAAACTGAGCTAGACTTAGACACCTTAGGTAAAAGCTAGATTGAGAGCTAGATTGAGAAGCATTAGGATAGTCTTTCGGAAGTTTCACTTTGGTGTACTTTGTCGTGTGTGGGGTTTCAGCTTGTTCCTTTTTGACATGTTTCACTGGGGTAGCAACAAAGGTTTCTAACTTAATGGTCTTTGGTTCAGTCTTGACGAGTTTGGTCTTAACTCGTTTCTTTGAGTAATATGAAGTTGGAGCTTTGGACAATGGTTTTTGAGATTCCACTTTTGTTTCCACTTTGATTTTGGTAGATTCAATCTTTTTCTCAGTTTCTGAATTAAAAACATATTCTCCCTCCATGAATTTATCAAAATCATTCTTTGTGAAATCTTTGGAAAATGAAAATTTCAATGGAGATTGATTAGTTTCAGATTCATTTGAAAGTTTTGAAAAATCAGGAATCTTTGTGTCCAACTTCACATCATGGGTATTCTCAGAAATTAGGTCAACTTGAACTGACACATCTTTGGTCTCACAAGAAAATTGAGTAGACGTATCAACACCTATACTAGCACTAGGCTTAGGGTGAACAAATAACAGTTGGTTTGGGTGGATTACCGACAGATTCTTGGTTTTGAAAATTGAAGATTCTTTTGTTTTGTATGAATCATTTATTGCATCATAATTAACCAAAAATTCCTGTTTTGGTGTTCTCTCAACGTCATCAGTCTCAAATTCATCATTCAATGGACGAATAAATTGTTGTATCATACCAAGTCGTAGAAATTTTTCATCATACAAGGGTTCAATTTCCTCTTTGGCTTTTTGCAATGGTGTGATATTCTCAAATCCCAACCCGAGAAGAAGTTCTGTTTTGTCAATTTTTGACTTGTTGAAATAGGCAGTGAAATTCAAGAAAGGATTTTGTTCAACTTTATATAGCTTTTCTTGATAGAAAAGTATATTCTTTTTAAATTCCTCAACTTGTTTTTCAAGATTCTCTATCTCAATGTCTTTTAAAAAACAATTATGATTTAAATCAGAAATCTTCCTTTCGAATTCAACGTTGTTTGGTTTAGCTTCTTGAAGCTTTTTATTAAGAATATCAACATCCATTTGTCTTGCATTTGCCCGAAGCCATTCATTGGTCTTTTGAATTTCAAGATCTTGAATGGTTTTTTCTAGATTTTGACATTTTTGTAATAACTTAAAATCAGGAGAGACATTCAACTCACATTCTTTAACCAACATCTTATCTTTTTGGAATCTTTTGGAGGTGAGGAAACTTCTTGCTTCTTTGGTTTATCATGAGAAAACCACCCATATCTATCTCTATATCTAGTTGAACCATTTGATGTATCTTTAGTTAGCGAAACTGAGCTAGACTTAGACACCTTAGGTAAAAAGCTAGATTGAGAGCTAGATTGAAAAGATTAGACACCTTAGGTAAGAAGCTAGATTGAGAGCTAGATTGAGAAGCATTAGGATAGTCTTTCGGAAGTTTCACTTTGGTGTACTTTGTCGTGTGTGGGGTTTCAGCTTGTTCCTTTTTGACATGTTTCACTGGGGTAGCAACAAAGGTTTCTAACTTAATGGTCTTTGGTTCAGTCTTGACGAGTTTGGTCTTAACTCGTTTCTTTGAGTAATATGAAGTTGGAGCTTTGGACAATGGTTTTTGAGATTCCACCTTTTGTTGTAAACCCTCTATTTGTTTTTCCAAAAATGTGGTTGGAAAGTACATTTTAGTTGGTTTGGGTGGATTACCGACAGATTCTTGGTTTTGAAAATTTGATTCAATTTCTTCCAATTTGAAAATTGAAGATTCTTTTGTTTTGTATGAATCATTTATTGCATCATAATTAACCAAAAATTCGAAGATTTCATCTTCATCATCAGTGCTTTCTGCTTCAAGGACTTTGTTTTTGGCCAATCTTGCCATATAGCAAACATTAGCGGAGAGATCTTGATCTTCATCATCAGTGCTTTCTGCTTCAAGGACTTTGTTTTTGGCCAATCTTGCCATATAGCAAACATTAGCGGAGAGATCTTGATCTTCATCATCAGTGCTTTCTGCTTCAAGGACTTTGTTTTTGGCCAATCTTGCCATATAGCAAACATTAGCGGAGAGATCTTGATCTTCATCATCAGTGCTTTCTGCTTCAAGGACTTTGTTTTTGGCCAATCTTGCCATATAGCAAACATTAGCGGAGAGATCTTGATCTTCATCATCAGTGCTTTCTGCTTCAAGGACTTTGTTTTTGGCCAATCTTGCCATATAGCAAACATTAGCGGAGAGATCTTGATCTTCATCATCAGTGCTTTCTGCTTCAAGGACTTTGTTTTTGGCCAATCTTGCCATATAGCAAACATTAGCGGAGAGATCTTGATCTTCATCATCAGTGCTTTCTGCTTCAAGGACTTTGTTTTTGGCCAATCTTGCCATATAGCAAACATTAGCGGAGAGATCTTGATCTTCATCATCAGTGAGCAACAGCCATTTGTCATCTTCAGCAAGCAATGCATGTCCTGCTTCAACTTGTTTGGCTAACAGCATCTTCTGCTTGTAGTACTCATAGTCCCGCTTCCGAGGTTGTTTGCAGTCAACGGCAAAATGTCCAGGAATACCACAATTGTAGCACTTTTTGTCTGATGCCTTACCCTTCTCAACAGTTGGTTTCTCATAGGCTTCCTTCTTTTCACCATACCTTGATCCATTAGCTTCACCTTGCTCATTGCTCCTTGAATGATAGTGTTCCTTCTTGGGAAATGCACTTGTAGAAGAAGTGCGGAGATTGTTGTTTGTTGGCCTCGCTTTGTAAAATTTCCTCTTGAAATGCTTGAGTTAACCAGGAAATGAAACGATCTTGAGTTAACCAGGAAATGAAACGATCTTGAGTTAACCAGGAAATGAAACGATCTTGAGTTAACCAGGAAATGAAACGATCTTGAGTTAACCAGGAAATGAAACGATCTTGAGTTAACCAGGAAATGAAACGATCTTGAGTTAACCAGGAAATGAAACGATCTTGAGTTAACCAGGAAATGAAACGATCTTGAGTTAACCAGGAAATGAAACGATCTTGAGTTAACCAGGAAATGAAACGATCTTGAGTTAACCAGGAAATGAAACGATCTTGAGTTAACCAGGAAATGAAACGATCTTGAGTTAACCAGGAAATGAAACGATCTTGAGTTAACCAGGAAATGAAACGATCTTGAGTTAACCAGGAAATGAAACGATCTTGAGTTAACCAGGAAATGAAACGATCTTGAGTTAACCAGGAAATGAAACGATCTTGAGTTAACCAGGAAATGAAACGATCTTGAGTTAACCAGGAAATGAAACGATCTTGAGTTAACCAGGAAATGAAACGATCTTGAGTTAACCAGGAAATGAAACGATCTTGAGTTAACCAGGAAATGAAACGATCTTGAGTTAACCAGGAAATGAAACGATCTTGAGTTAACCAGGAAATGAAACGATCTTGAGTTAACCAGGAAATGAAACGATCTTGAGTTAACCAGGAAATGAAACGATCTTGAGTTAACCAGGAAATGAAACGATCTTGAGTTAACCAGGAAATGAAACGATCTTGAGTTAACCAGGAAATGAAACGATCTTGAGTTAACCAGGAAATGAAACGATCTTGAGTTAACCAGGAAATGAAACGATCTTGAGTTAACCAGGAAATGAAACGATCTTGAGTTAACCAGGAAATGAAACGATCTTGAGTTAACCAGGAAATGAAACGATCTTGAGTTAACCAGGAAATGAAACGATCTTGAGTTAACCAGGAAATGAAACGATCTTGAGTTAACCAGGAAATGAAACGATCTTGAGTTAACCAGGAAATGAAACGATCTTGAGTTAACCAGGAAATGAAACGATCTTGAGTTAACCAGGAAATGAAACGATCTTGAGTTAACCAGGAAATGAAACGATCTTGAGTTAACCAGGAAATGAAACGATCTTGATAAGATCAGGAAATGAAACGATCTTGAGTTAACCAGGAAATGAAACGATCTTGAGTTAACCAGGAAATGAAACGATCTTGAGTTAACCAGGAAATGAAACGATCTTGAGTTAACCAGGAAATGAAACGATCTTGAGTTAACCAGGAAATGAAACGATCTTGAGTTAACCAGGAAATGAAACGATCTTGAGTTAACCAGGAAATGAAACGATCTTGAGTTAACCAGGAAATGAAACGATCTTGAGTTAACCAGGAAATGAAACGATCTTGAGTTAACCAGGAAATGAAACGATCTTGAGTTAACCAGGAAATGAAACGATCTTGAGTTAACCAGGAAATGAAACGATCTTGAGTTAACCAGGAAATGAAACGATCTTGAGTTAACCAGGAAATGAAACGATCTTGAGTTAACCAGGAAATGAAACGATCTTGAGTTAACCAGGAAATGAAACGATCTTGAGTTAACCAGGAAATGAAACGATCTTGAGTTAACCAGGAAATGAAACGATCTTGAGTTAACCAGGAAATGAAACGATCTTGAGTTAACCAGGAAATGAAACGATCTTGAGTTAACCAGGAAATGAAACGATCTTGAGTTAACCAGGAAATGAAACGATCTTGAGTTAACCAGGAAATGAAACGATCTTGAGTTAACCAGGAAATGAAACGATCTTGGTTTAAGATCATTTTAGGTTTCTTTCCAAAACTTCTAAGTATTTGAAATGACCCAACCAATCCTTTCGGATTAATTAGCCAGAATCAAACACTACCACAACACACTCTTGTTTAAAACGATCTTGTGAGGATCGTCTAACAAGTCACAAAACACAACAGAATCAAATCCCAAAAATTCGCGCCAAAACTCCAAAATTCAATCTCGAGATTTAGATTGAATTGAAACTTGAAACTTGACAGGATTATGTTTTCAACTACCACAAATCTATTGATGAACAAATAATTGTGATTTTATGTGATTTGAAGTGTGAATTTTGAAGAACCAGACGGTGAAAAGTTCGAACAGAATTTTATTATTATTATTATTATTATTATTATTATTATTATTATTATTATTATTATTATATTATTATTATTATTATTATTATTATTATTATTATTATTATTATTATTATTATTATTATTATTATTATTACTCCCGGAATTATACTAGTTATTATTATTATTATTATTATTATTATTATTATTATTATTATTATTATTATTATTATTATTATTATTATTATTATTATTATTATTATTATTATTATTATTATTATTATTATTATTATTATTATTATTATTATTATTATTATTATTATTATTATTATTATTATTATTATTATTATTATTATTATTATTATTATTATTATTATTATTATTATTATTATTATTATTATTATTATTATTATTATTATTATTATTATTATTATTATTATTATTATTATTATTATTATTATTATTATTATTATTATTATTATTATTATTATTATTATTATTATTATTATTATTATTATTATTATTATTATTATTATTATTATTATTATTATTATTATTATTATTATTATTATTATTATTATTATTATTATTATTATTATTATTATTATTATTATTATTATTATTATTATTATTATTATTATTATTATTATTATTATTATTATTATTATTATTATTATTATTATTATTATTATTATTATTATTATTATTATTATTATTATTATTATTATTATTATTATTATTATTATTATTATTATTATTATTATTATTATTATTATTATTATTATTATTATTATTATTATTATTATTATTATTATTATTATTATTATTATTATTATTATTATTATTATTATTATTATTATTATTATTATTATTATTATTATTATTATTATTATTATTATTATTATTATTATTATTATTATTATTATTATTATTATTATTATTATTATTATTATTATTATTATTATTATTATTATTATTATTATTATTATTATTATTATTATTATTATTATTATTATTATTATTATTATTATTATTATTATTATTATTATTATTATTATTATTATTATTATTATTATTATTATTATTATTATTATTATTATTATTATTATTATTATTATTATTATTATTATTATTATTATTATTATTATTATTATTATTATTATTATTATTATTATTATTATTATTATTATTATTATTATTATTATTATTATTATTATTATTATTATTATTATTATTATTATTATTATTATTATTATTATTATTATTATTATTATTATTATTATTATTATTATTATTATTATTATTATTATTATTATTATTATTATTATTATTATTATTATTATTATTATTATTATTATTATTATTATTATTATTATTATTATTATTATTATTATTATTATTATTATTATTATTATTATTATTATTATTATTATTATTATTATTATTATTATTATTATTATTATTATTATTATTATTATTATTATTATTATTATTATTATTATTATTATTATTATTATTATTATTATTATTATTATTATTATTATTATTATTATTATTATTATTATTATTATTATTATTATTATTATTATTATTATTATTATTATTATTATTATTATTATTATTATTATTATTATTATTATTATTATTATTATTATTATTATTATTATTATTATTATTATTATTATTATTATTATTATTATTATTATTATTATTATTATTATTATTATTATTATTATTATTATTATTATTATTATTATTATTATTATTATTATTATTATTATTATTATTATTATTATTATTATTATTATTATTATTATTATTATTATTATTATTATTATTATTATTATTATTATTATTATTATTATTATTATTATTATTATTATTATTATTATTATTATTATTATTATTATTATTATTATTATTATTATTATTATTATTATTATTATTATTATTATTATTATTATTATTATTATTATTATTATTATTATTATTATTATTATTATTATTATTATTATTATTATTATTATTATTATTATTAATATTATTATTATTATTATTATTATTATTATTATTATTATTATTATTATTATTATTATTATTATTATTGTTATTATTATTATTATTATTATTATTATTATTATTATTATTATTATTATTATTATTATTATTATTATTAATTAGTAATTATTATTATTATTATTATTATTATTATTATTATTATTATTATTATTATTATTATTATTATTATTATTATTATGTTATAGATATTTATTAATTTTATGTTTTTATTTTAAAATTTATTTTTTAAATAATAATAATAATAATAATAATAACAATAATAATAATAATAACGTCTCTATTTCAAATTATATGTAAAATAATAATAATAATAATAATAATAATAATAATAATAATAATAATAATAATAATAATAATAATAATAATAATAATAATAATAATAATAACTAATAATAATAATAATAATAATAATAATAATAATAATAATAATAATAATAATAATAATAATAATAATAATAATAATAATAATAATAATAATAATAATAATAATAATAATAATAATAATAATAATAATAATAATAATAATAATAATAATAATAATAATAATAATAATAATAATAATAATAATAATAATAATAATAATAATAATAATAATAATAATAATAATAATAATAATAATAATAATAATAATAATAATAATAATAATAATAATAATAATAATAATAATAATAATAATAATAATAATAATAATAATAATAATAATAATAATAATAATAATAATAATAATAATAATAATAATAATAATAATAATAATAATAATAATAATAATAATAATAATAATAATAATAATAATAATAATAATAATAATAATAATAATAATAATAATAATAATAATAATAATAATAATAATAATAATAATAATAATAATAATAATAATAATAATAATAATAATAATAATAATAATAATAATAATAATAATAATAATAATAATAATAATAATAATAATAATAATAATAATAATAATAATAATAATAATAATAATAATAATAATAATAATAATAATAATAATAATAATAATAATAATAATAATAATAATAATAATAATAATAATAATAATAATAATAATAATAATAATAATAATAATAATAATAATAATAATAATAATAATAATAATAATAATAATAATAATAATAATAATAATAATAATAATAATAATAATAATAATAATAATAATAATAATAATAATAATAATAATAATAATAATAATAATAATAATAATAATAATAATAATAATAATAATAATAATAATAATAATAATAATAATAATAATAATAATAATAATAATAATAATAATAATAATAATAATAATAATAATAATAATAATAATAATAATAATAATAATAATAATAATAATAATAATAATAATAATAATAATAATAATAATAATAATAATAATAATAATAATAATAATAATAATAATAATAATAATAATAATAATAATAATAATAATAATAATAATAATAATAATAATAATAATAATAATAATAATAATAATAATAATAATAATAATAATAATAATAATAATAATAATAATAATAATAATAATAATAATAATAATAATAATAATAATAATAATAATAATAATAATAATAATAATAATAATAATAATAATAATAATAATAATAATAATAATAATAATAATAATAATAATAATAATAATAATAATAATAATAATAATAATAATAATAATAATAATAATAATTTAAAAAAATAAAAATAATAAAAATAATAATAATAATAATAATAATAATAATAATAAAATCCTTAGTATAATAATAATAATAATAATAATAATAATAATAATAATAATAATAATAATAATAATTATTACTAGATTATCCCGCGTAATACGTGGATAAACATATATAATTAATAAAATACTAATGTTTCATGATATCGTACATTGACAAATTGTAAATAAAAACTGTTGAAAAACAATAATGTTATATTTGCTTACATATAGTTAAATGAGTTTCAATATATATTGAAAAATATTGGGACGGTGTAGATAAAAAAAAAAGAGAAATTTTAGTCATCAAATCTCCATATACCTAATATTCATATGTAACAAACATAGGTACTTCAAGTTTGATGCATCATTATGGAGATGATGAAAGATTTAAGGGATCATAAGTTTTTAAAACTTGTAACTATATTTACTTGTTTATTAATAGCTTTATTTACATCTTAGAGTTTCGAAAAAATTAGAAATAATTATTAATATATTTAAATTCATATATGGAATCTAACTATTAGAGGTGAGAAAAAACCAAACCAAAAATCAAAAAAATCATGAAAACCGAATAATTCAAACAGAAAAAACCAAAAACCGAAAAAACAAATGGTTTTTTGTTATGATTCAGTTTTGGATTCACATAAACAACTGAACCAACCAATCAGAAACAAAAATATAATTATTTACTTTATTTTATATTTGTATCATTTTATTAATTTAACAAATATAAATAAGAGATGTTGAAAAATGGTAATACTGTTATTTTAATAAATTTTATCTTTTGATTATTTGAAATACCTTATATTTAAATTAAATATCATATGATATTAACGATGTAAAACTAAATACTTATAAAAGTTATAACTATAACCAATATTTATTATATAATAAAGTCATAATTTGAAATAACAATAAATAAAAAGTGAAAAAGTGATTTTAAAAAGATAATATAAATTTTAAGAATTATTTTCATAATTATATCATTATTTAATTACTTTCTATAATTATTAAATGTAGATAAATATTTTCGATAATTAATGATCATATTTGAATTTATTAAATTAAAATTAAATCTAAAAAAGTTATAAAAGATGTATGACATCAGCACTTTGATCCAATGGTTCTAATTAAAAGTTGAGTTTTATTAAAAGCGCGTACAAATCTAATATTGTACACACTTATTAGTGTGTAAAAAACTAACTGGGTTGGATCAGTGGTTGGAGCCCTTGCCTCTGGAGACAGAGGTCATGAGTTCGATTCTCATGCCCAGTAAGGCTGGAGGTCCTTTTCTACCTTTGGTAGAATCTGGAAGCACGACATTGGGAGTTACTTTTACTTATTAGTGTGTAAACACTTTTCTCCACGCTTTTAAATGTGAAACTTATAACTTTTTTCGCACTTTTTAATGTAGACTATTTGTACACAATTTTAAGTGCGAACAACTTAACAAAATTTTACGCATTTTTAAAGAATACGTAGAATAAATGCGTACAATTAACAAATTTGTTGTATTATGCACAGTATTGTAAAAAGAAACCAAGAAAATTTGCATCATATAATGTTATAATTAATAATACCGTTTACATTTACATTATTAATTTTGATGATGAAAATCAACAGCGAATTATAAATCTTTGTTATATACTGTATATCATTTTGCAAAACACAAGATATAATTTAGTGTATCATATACTATACTAGTTTCAAAGAGCATATAACTCATGATCATTTCTTTTACTCTTTACCACCTAACACATTCAAAAACCATCAAAATATCAAAAGTCCAAAAAAATCTAACTATCACGCACATAGCATTGTACATAATACTATTAACAAACTACTAGTGTTGACATGATGACATCGTATGCGGCGTGGGCGAGTAATCAACGCGGTGCCACATCGCTACACCGCCGCCGTTGATAAAAAATGGGTCGTGAGGTTGAAGTGAGGGGTTGGAAGCCGCACGTGGTAGAGTGAGTGGCGTGTGACCGTTGGAGGATTTACCCCTTTCAACGACGTAGTTTTGTTTTATGTTTTTTTTTATAATCATACTATGTCTATATATATATAGGGGATGGTAATATAAGGCTGTTAGGTACCTAAGCTTAGGTGTGAAACACTCACATATTGTTTTTTTAATCCATAAAATTCATGGGGGCCCAAGCATTTATTCATTAATCAAAAAATATTAAAAAATTTGTATGTGAGGGGTTCCACACCTAAGCTTAGGTGCCGGACAGCCTTATATTCACTTTTCCATATAATATATATATATAAATATATATGATGTCACTTGTTGCAAAGAAGAAATAGAGAATAAAGAAGACGGCATGAATGGAATAGAAAAAGTTCATGTAGAACAATTTGAATTGAAAGACCATGAAACTTTACTTTATATTATAACTTGATGTTCATATGTGAAGAAATTGGCAATATGATGACATTTCTACTTCGATGGAGCTCTCTAGCGCGGACCCAATTAAGACAACATATGTTAAACCTTTCATTTTCGAATCACCACATGGAGTTTCTAGCCAAAAAAAATAAAAAATAATTCATATTTATAGTTGAGAAGTCAAGAAGTAGATTCCAACTTGTTTCATAAAGACACCACTAAAAATCCCAAAAAACAATAATTAATTAACTTCCATTCCTTCTATATTAAATTCACTTGGGTAGGCAATCTATCTTTTAGATTGTCCGTAAGGATAACATCCCTCTTTACTTTTCTTTGCCCCTTTTGTGTTCACTCATTCCTTATTTTTCCCCCAAATTACACTCACAAAATACATATCATATATACATATACATATATATCATGGATATCGAATTAAACGATTGGGAAGTTCTAACAGCAACAGATGATGAGTCAAATCCTGTAATTCAAAACCCACCATCATCTTATTTAGAAGGAATTGAATATGATTCTCAAGGTATAATTAAATCTGATTATTTCTCACTAGATTCCCATATCAAATACCCATCATTATCATCATCATCATCATCACCACCAGCTTCTGATGACGTCACTGATCAGATATCAGTGGCGTCAGACAACCCCAGCTGGGTCGACCCTGTTAATGATAATTCGTATGCCAAATCGAAACCTGTTAGTGGGTTTTGGAGTAGTGATTGTTCCTCAGATGATGACGTTATTAAGTTTGTTGAACCCGGATCCGAACCCGAACCCGAAAATAGTGAGCATGATCTTAGGATTAGTGAAGTAAACGCTGTTGTTGCGAAAGAAACCGGTGTGATAAGTTGTGAAAGTGATGAGAATGAGAAGGTTGAAAACAGTGTGAAAATGGATGGCCAAAAAGGAACAGGTGGTGGTGTGGTTGTGTGGTGGAAGCTGCCAATTGATTTGTTGAGATTCTGTTTGTTTAAGGCGAGTCCGGTTTGGAGTATTTCGGTTGCGGCTGCGATGATGGGTGTTGTGATTTTGGGAAGGAGGTTGTATAAAATGAAGCGTAAGACGAGAACCTTGCAGCTTAAGGTTGCCGTTGATGATAAGGTTAGCTGTTTGTGTTTTTTGTTTTCTGTTGTTTATTTGGTGTATTGGTGATAACTGATAAGTGGCGTAGCTAGGAATTGAGGTCTATGGTGTCGAATACGAATTTATGGTTTGTTGGGGGGCTAATTAACCTTGGACTAAACTAATAATTGAAAATAGTACTAAAAATATAGAGTTTTATAGACATTGTCGGTGGGTTGTGGCCATCCTTCGCCTCCATTTGGCTCCGCCACTTTTGGTGATATATTGGTGGTAAGGATGTTATTTTTTTGAATGGCTAGCTGGCTTAGAGGTGTATTGGGACTGGTTACTCTGGACCTACCCACTGTCCCAAATTCGAACCTCATAGTTAGGGAACCTAGGAGCGCCCTATGATAAGGGTGTTATTAGTTATAAGGTTACGTAGTTGTTATTGGACTATGAGATATGGCTGATATGCGGATATAGGTATTTAATATGTGAATTTAGTTTAATGAGATTTTAGAAGGTTTTATTAGTAGGTTTGTTTTGACTTTTAGGAAGATTTTGAATGTCTAATATACTCTGGTCATAGTTGGTAGAGTTGTTGAGACCTGAAAGCAGAAATGAATTAAAAGATATAGGTGAATCTAACATACATCGTGACATTTTATACATGAATAAGATTCTTTAATGGGTTTTGTTGTTTGCATTATGAAGAAAATCATTTCGTGTTGGTAGTTATACAACAACCACATATACACATAGAACAATTAACGGTCGAACATAAGATTTTCTTCTGAAATTGAAATAAACTAGTTGGTTGACCCGCACTTCGTTGTAACCTTATATGTATAATTCTTTTTGACAATGGACCGCTATGTTATCAATGCATAAAAAAAACTTATGGGTTATTGATAGATGTTTTGAAGGCCTTAAATATATATCAAAAATTTTGATATATGATAATTTTGATTCAAAATGAAAAAGAAGTTGATCACTATTTTGTTTGGTAAATTTTAGGAGCTTAAAAAAATAATTTACTACCCAAAACAAATATTTTCATTGGTGGAAAGTCGTCCAAAGTGTATTTGTAAATCGCTTTATCTGAAGTACAAAAAGGTATCGGTGACCCAACCCAACTTTTCGCCAGCGTAACTCCTTGTGTTTACCCATTTTGACATGTTATTTTTACCATCTGTCCGACCATTTTGCACTGCTAATATATACATATGCATTTATCCCTACACAAAATAGATTACAAAAGATTACTCAATCACACGACCCTATGATGAACTAATAATAGTTTAAACTTTTTGATCCCAAACTTCAACAAACAAAAATAGCAAAGAAATCTGAAAAGCCCTTTCGATTTTCATAGGTTTGCAGTTTTTTTCAGTTACTCCAACACATTGGTTTTGTCCCACAACTATAACCATTTTACCTTCACTTTTGTATACAGGATATATACATGTGCCATATACAATTTACAACATTTGACTAGAAATTAGACATAAAACCTTGTCGTTAGTACTGAATTGTTATTATAATGTGAAATGTTGGATAGTAACATAACTAAGGGGGGATTTCATAGGAGAGGGATTTTGCATATTCATTGGGGTGTTATAATCACATATTTACCTTTACACATTATATGTAACGCAAAGCCTTTTCATTTCATCATTAAGATTAGCTTGAAGGATGCAGTATCTCCATGCTTACTAATTTGTCTGGGTAAGTTGCCTGATCTGTAGGCTCTCATTATGATCGGTGAATGGTAATTAATGTCCATCTGAATTTTGATGTGTACATATGTATTGTTAGACAGTTTATTTTAAAGTTTAGAAGATTTGGTACTTGATAATTATTTGGTCTACAAGTAGTCAAGGTGTAACCTATATACTGCATGAAAGAATACATGAAATACAAAAGCCAAGACCCCCGTATAACTTTAGGGACATGCTTTGATTTGCATTTTGCAAGCGATTATGTTATATCAAAGGAACAGTCAGATAATAGCAAAATAGACTCTAGTTAATACTCATTTACCAAGCTTTTGCTGTTTCACATCCACATCCAGATATTTCTTATCTGAAAGATATGTGTATATAGATTATATACAGTCATGTATACATTTCTGTGATTGCTAAATGTGTGTGAATGTGCTGTATAACTTTATACTCTTTTACAGAAGGTATCTCAGGTTATGAGCCGAGCTGCAAAACTTAATGAAGCATTCTCAGTAGTTAAACGGTCTCCCATCATTCGGCCACAGTTGCCAGCTACTGGGATTGCACCCTGGCCCATGATGGCAATAAGATGAGTGTATATGATGGTGAAATAGGTAAATGAAGATGTGCTGCTTGGATCTGAGGTTCTACTTTAAAGTGTTTGTATGGCCGTGTGTAATATAAAAGCTTCAAATTAAGTTGCCTAGTGACTATTGTAACAATCCTATACTATGTGTGATCTCTGACAGATTTGTGGTTCTGTAATAGTTAAACCATGAGCTGTTGTTAATAAGTTGGAACCCGTCTGGGTTTAAGTGGGAAATTTGGTTGAAGTCGGGTTGGGGTACGTATCTAGGAAACTAACACTCTTTGAACTACTCAGTGTTCATTACATACAATGAAAACTAGAGATACAACATAAACATTCATGTGTAGTTCATTACATTCGAGACCCTAAACACTAATTGTATCATAGAAACCCTTTCTTATAAACTTGGAGAGCTAATTATTAAGACAAAGCTACTTAGGAGCCCTACGTACCCCTCTGAATATAATCATCTTCTGAACATACTGTGTGCTAGAGAATAGAGTCTCAAGGCAGATGAGATCATCCTAAATTTAAAGATGGTTGATTGAACATAAGGAGGTGATTAGGTCAAGCTAACCTGTCATTTTTTCTAAACACGAACATGATACGGAAATTAATATGCTAAGAAACAATTTTAATAAAAGTTTTCAAACCCGTAAAGGCCTGACTCTTTGGGGAATCAATCAGAACAAGTTAAGATTTAGATCGAGTCTAATGTGAGTCAGGTTTATAATTACAATTCCCACAAAGAACTTTCTCAAAAAAAACAAAAAAAGTCCTCAATTGCTTTATTATGATTATAAACTAGTGGTAAAAATTGGCAATAGGAACACACACAGAGAAAAATCATCTAAAGACTAGAAGTACTTAAACTTTCCATAAAGATCATTAGAACTATTCTTTTTATTCTCAGAATCCTTCTTTTCAACTGCAAACTGGCTGAAATCAATAGGTTCAGGTATATGCGGAGGATGAGCACTCCTTACGAGTGCCCAATTCACACCTTCAAAAAATGGATGTTGTTTAATCTCCGTTGCACCTCTTCTATATGCAATTCTCTTGTGAGGTTCCTTCACTAACAAACCCTTTATCAGATCACGAGCGTTGTGGCTTATATGTGGACTTTCAGGAAACCTTAACGGTTGCCCAACTACGTTAAATAATGTAGCCTTATTCCCTTGTCCTTTGAATGGTGTCGTCCCATGTAATAACTCGTATAAAAATATACCAAATGTCCACCAATCTACTGCACTTCCATGACCTTCTCCACGTATGATTTCTGGGGCTAAATACTCATGGGTACCCACAAATAACATGGACTTCACGTTAGTCGGCTCAGCCATTAGCTCGGGAAGTGGTCCTCCAACGAGAACGCCAAAATCTGATTTGACAAGAGTTGGGATGACCGAGCAACGAAGGGAAAGGTCAAAATCTGAGAGCATGATATGACCTTCATCTCTAATAAGTATATTTTCCGGTTTTAGATCCCGGTACACGATCCCTAACATGTGTAGGTATTCAAGTGCCAACAATACTTGTGATGCATAGAACCTGAAACCGAACTGAGAGATTGAAATAATATACAAAACTTAATTTACCAAGAACATTAGCAATTGAGATATAATAAACATGTCAATGTGTCATAGGAACCTTGTTGCTTCTTCTGTAAAATGCTGTGGGTTGCTTTTGTCTAAGCGCATGGAGGTTTCCGCCGCTGCAGAATTCCATAACCAAGCAATAGTGTTTGTCCGTCTCAAAGTAAGAATAAAGACTAGGCAAAAATGGGTGATCAAGAAGACCAAGAATCTCCCTTTCGGTTTGTGCTCGTAGAAGCTTGTTTTGACTAGCTAAATAAGCCTTGTCCATAACTTTGATGGCAAAGAAGATGTTGGTCCCTCTTAAGTTCAGCTAGATACACACTCCCTATATCTCCAACCCCGACTCTCTTCAATAAGATGAAATGGCTAAGCTCCATTTCTCGATCCATTGTAATAATTACCGAATGTTTGATTGTTTCCCATCGGATATCGCTTCCTGTATGGGGTCTCAAAGCTGTAGCATTGCCTAATTAACCCCATTGATTATCCTAATAATTGAAGGGTTAAAGAAGCAACTTTGCTTCTACTTTAGTATATATATATATATATATATATATATATATAATATAATAATGTAATTCCTTTTATAATTGAACTTACTATGAAATTTATGATTTTAATATATTGTCCCTATATTATCATGTAACAAAGTTTTTATCGAGATATTTGGATCTAGTTTATAAAAAAAAAAAATAGATCTAGGAGGAAAAAAGAAGAAGAAAGAAGAAGATAACAATCTTTAAGTATAGATTCATCCATGAAATGAAATGAAAAAGAAGCATATAATGAGAAATTATTCTAGCATGTTCAAAAAGAGAAATACAATAGATTCACACATATAATGCTCGATCTCATATAAATGCATATAGCATAAATAATATGAACCATCCGGTGATGAAGGCTCGTCATCAGAAGGAAAGCAATGCCAATCATGTCCATAGTGATGAAGGCTGGTCATCGGCAAACAGCTTAATTGTATTACATTTGATTATGTAGTTGGGTCGATTTGGGCATTCAATCATCTATATATGTATGTATGTATTCACAGTTTATGAATTAAGTCTTATGACGTTTGGGATTCTGCAATAAATATGGTTAGTGTCTTCAATGGATGGTGTTAAACAATCTGCCAAGTAATAATTAGTTTTTTGGGTGTTAAACAATCGTTTGGGATAGCAACAGTCAGTTGAAACATATATTACTCATCCTCAAGCAATTAATTTTGCTTCAAAAAGAGGTATGTTTTCTATTTCCCTATATCTAATCATCATCAAATCTGTGTGAACCCGTTTGGTGTTCAATCGGTATTCTCATATATGGTTTTTCAAGATTAAATATATGTGTTTCATTTGTTTAATCCGAATTCTTTTATTATTATTTGCTTTTAACAAATTCATACTGTTGTAATTTTTTGGAGGTTCATGGGTTTTGATTCTAAGCCGATTGTTAATTCCAAATTTGTGTTTGAATCGCACAAATTTGTGTTTGATGAATCACACACAAGGTGTTTGATGAAATGCGTGATGGGTAAGTTTATTTTCCACTATATTTTACGAGTATACCTTTATGAGTTTTGCCTTTTGATATTTATAATCTGTAATCCGAAAAGGAAGATATAATGCAATGATTTGATGAGATGATAATACTAATAATGAGGTGGCATGGGTTGCTTGATACTGACAGTTCCACCCTTAATTCATTTAAGATAATGATCGACTTACAACTTGGCATAACCAAACAGCCCTTAGTAGCTTTCTACTACTGAATTCTTCTATGTTTTTTTATTGTATATATGTAGTGATGGAACTTCTATAACGCTTTTATGTTGCGCAGGTATGATAAGAGTGATATGTTGGTAGAGAAGGATCAGGACTTTGCCGTAGCAGTTTTTCTAACACGTGAAACAGAAATTCTATGAAATTTCCAACTAAGGAAAAGTTGCTACTATGGTCATTTACGATACTTGGGCATTTGTGACCGATAAACACATTCAATGGTTTCTATTGTGATGCTTTCAAACCCAAAATTTGGAGATGGTATGTTGTTTTGTTTATTTTTCTCACGCTTTTTTTTAAATGTTTTCATACCTGGTCTCATTTTTATTTGTTCTCGGGCTTTACCTTGAACTTCTATCCTTCAAATCTCTATAGTTTCATTGATTTATATATATAGTTACAGTTACCTTCTTAAAGTAAGTTAAAGATGTAACTAAGATTATAATGAAATCATTGGAATTGATTTGGGTACCACAAACTTGTGCGTTTAAGTCTGGAGGGCAAGGTACACCTAATTTCCAATAGTCAAAAGAACTTTGGTCTTTTGATTTTTCTTTTTCAGTTGGGAACTTTATACGTTAAAGGGGAGGAAATTGATATCATAGATTTGGATCAAGGAATGAGGAAGAGCCGACAGATACAAAGGCCGAAGCAAAAGTTGCTTTGTTAGAAAGGGTGTTGCACGTAGGAGGGGCAAGTTTGGGTGCAGTAGTTGTCATGTCGATATTTTCTATACCCTGCCCAAGGTAACATTTCCACTTTTATATACGACCTTATTAAGAAAGTAAACATTTTGGGGAAGGGTCTGGGCTTATGTAGTTACTATATGATGCATTGCTTAACCACTCATTTATGTTACAAATTAGTACACTATCATAGAACCTATAAAGTAAGGTCGATAAATTTCAGTTATACTGAAAATGCACACATTTTGGATGAACATTGTGCTTATATTTACCAGTTATATGTTTTAGTTACAATCTCACTTGGACGTGTACTCGACTACTCGCAAACTTAAAAGTATCCCTTTGGCACGAAAATACCAGTTTATGTTTTGATGCACAGTTGTTTAATGATCTATACTACAATTGCTAGGCTTCCCCCTTTGGGTTTACGAGATACCAACTGGATTCATTAAAGTTCAAGCTTGAAAATTCTCACGACTTGAGTTCACGGAAGTAATCAGCAAGAGAGATCCAAAAAAAGAAGTTGATTTGCCAGCCAAAGTACTTCCAGTGCTTTTGTCTAAGTGTAATTATTGTTGGAAAAATTTCTTCAATCTTATATGATCATGGAAAAATGGATGACCGTCTTTTGATTTATTTTTTTCACAATGGCCTCAACCATACCCATACTCATACTATGATTTCTCATTAATGAACCATCAAAACAGGTAACATGCATTGCTAAAACGGAGTTGGGAAGAGGCGCTGTGAGAGGCACGAGTTTTTCCAATTTTGATGTGTTATGTTTGAACAAAATTTAAATGACTTTTCCCCTTTTGCTTTCTGAACTAATGTTATGGGCAGATTTAGCCTTAATGTTTTTTTCCCTCCAATTATCAAGCCGTGCATCGCACGGGCCTTCGCTCTATGATAAATAAAGAATTATGTCTCTTTCTATATTCTATACTATTGATCTCATTATTAATCTTTAAAAGAGAGAGATAATATATAATACAAGAATCACGCAGTCACCATATGTATATATTCAACAACCAAAACTACCCTTATGTATCATTTGTTTCTTCCAACAAGGAACCCGCCACATTTGACTATACGTTTTTACCTAAGATGGTTCGTAAGTCTCGATATAAAACCGACAAGCTTCAACAAAAGCAGGATACAAACGAAGAGGTCCGGTCGTGCATCGCACGGGTCTTCATTCTAGTTTACATAAAAATAAAATAAAACTAAAATTTATTTGTATCTTTAAAACTAAAATTTATTTGTATCTTTAAGTTTTCTTTCCTCAAACTTAAATCTAATTTCTTTTATATAACTTAATTTTAGGTTAGTTACAAAATTAAAATAAAACTAGACTTCGTACTAATTTTAGCCCATAGTCTCTTCAATTAAAGTCTGCTATTAGATTGATAAGACTAAATTCGAGTTTCAGAAGCTTCTATTGATAAAGACAGTAAACTAAAACAATAATAATTCTCATACAGTGCCTATGGCTTTATTTATCCAAGTTATCTAACCTTAAATTTGGAACACAAGTACACAATAAACTACTACACATAAGGCCCTTAACTAATGGGCGGCCATCAACTAATGGGCGGCCTTTGAATAATGGGCTGGACTTTGGACTTAACAACCCACTCTCTCTTGATTCCTATCTAGACATGGCCAAATCGTTTTTTCTTTTGGAAACGGAACCGGTTCTAGTCAACGCGATGAAGAATCGGTTTTGACCAAACCGGAACCGGATTGGGTCAACTTTTGACCAGTTATTTTTCGTTTTTGTTTCGGTTTTTTTGTCCAAGAACCGGAACCGAACTGATTTGAAATTGGCAAGGAACCGATTTTTCGGACCGAAAATGAAACTCGTTCCAAACGGATCGGTTTTTCAAGAACCGAAACCGGTTCCGATTCCAATTATTTGGGACCAGTATTGAGGAACCGATTGTTTGGGGCATGTCTATTCTTATGAATACTGCCCTCCCTAAAACACACATTGCAAGCGATTATGTTATATACTAACATCAGAAAATCAGTTAGATAATAGGAAAATAGACTGTCGTAATAAACTTTTTGATGTAGGCTAAAGTGTTGAAAATTAAGCCCTTTTGTTTTTAGAAGATCAAGGCATGGTCAAAAAGAGGCATTCACTAAAATGGTCATTTTTGCTACAGAGCTCTGTTTTCGACGTGCAACCAGTTGAAACGACCGTTGGAAAGAGGAGCATCAAGCTGCAAAGCCGAAGGCGGTTTGGGTCAGTCGTCGGGCTAAAAACGCCATTTTCTAGGAGTTATGGACATTTTTATATGTTTTTCGGGTTTTTTGGATTTTCTTTTTGTTATAACTTTCGGCCCACTTACTCTTTTAGGCCCGTTCAAATTTTGCTTATCTATTTATATGTATGTGAACCCTGGGAAATGATTAGACTTTGATTAATCAAAAATTCATTTTTTCCCTATACACATGTGTGTGTTTTAGTGTGCAAATCCCTAAATTTCGGTATTGTTTTTGAATCAACGAACTTTAGAAAAATTGTTCCTGGTATTCTTAAAAATCAACAGGCTCAATTATCTATCCAAAAATTCCGTCTGCGTCACTTTTCCTGTTTCAAATCCAAATCTACATATTCATCTGAGAGATGTGTGTATATGTTGTATGTACCCTCATGTAGATGTGTGTGAATGTGCTGTATGACTTTATACTCTTTTACAGAAGGTATCTCATGTTATGAGCCGGGCTGCAAAACTTAACGAAGCATTCTCAATAGGGAAACGGTCTTACATCATTCGGCCACAGTTGCCAGCTACTGGGATTGCACCCTGGCCCATGATGGCTATAAGATGAGTATAAATGGTGGTGAAATAGGTAAATGAAGATGTGCTGCTTGGATCTGACATCTGAGTGTCTACTTTAAAACGTTTGTATGGCCGTGTGTAATATAAAAGGTTCAAGTTAAGTTGCCTAGTGACTATTGTAACAATCCTATACTATGTGTGGTCTCTGATACATTTGTGGTTCTGTAATAGTTAAACCATAAGCTGTTTTGCAGATACTATCTAGACTAGCATTGTTTTGCATTCTTGTTATTTAGATTACTAGTTATGGATTCATTTTTTAGATTCATAGTTTTGATATATCCTGGGTAGTCTGGACCAGTCACCCAGTTAGTACATTTCATGCATCACAGGTCCTTTATCATTTGTGGAGGGCCGTGAGGGCATTTTTTTTTTGTACTTTTTATGTTTACATTGATATATTCTAAAGGGCGCTAGTCCTTTTATTCAAAAAAAAACATGAGCTGTTGTTAATAAGTTTGACCCGTCTGATTTTAAGTGGGTAATTTAGTTTAAGACGGGTTGGGTACGTACTATTGTACTAGGATACAACACTTTTTAATCATTTCATAAGTACAGTAGTAGGAATCCCCACCTTTAATACCTGTTGGAATTTGAATTTAGGTTTGCATTTTGTTGCGTTTATGCTATAATTTACACAACGTATTCAGTGTTTTTTTTATAAAAGAATCGCGACAATAGCCAATTTTTGTAGCAATCGTACCAAAATAGCCAAGTTTGTTCGGATTATCACAAAATAGCCAACAAAATCGCAACAAGAAACCAAAATCGCAACAAGAAACAAAGCAACAAGAAACGGCAAATCGCAACAAGAAACCTGCAAATCGTAACAAGAAATGGCCAAATCGCAACTCGCAATAAGTTTGACTTTTTTTTTTTTACGAATCTAGTTTATTACATAGTACATTAAATACAAAGCTTCAAATACATAAGAAGCATACTAATAATCCCCTAAGTTAACAGTTCCAAAAGAAGATGATTGTGAAATCGATTTTGATTTCTCTTTTAATTTTGATCTTGATGAAGATCCATACTTTCTCAGTGGACATTCTGGAACAAACTTAATTAGCAGTAAAAGGTCGATATTTTGGAACAAACTTATTATAGTTGACGTCAACTATAATAAGTTTGTTCCAAGATATCAACCTTACAGATGCTTACTACTAATAAGTTTGTTCCAAGATGTCCACCAAGAGAGTATGGATCTTCATCAAGATCAAAATCAAAAGGGAAATCAAAATTAACTTCACAATCATCTCCTTACGGGCATGTTATTTTAGGGGATTATTAGTATGTTTCTAGTATGTTTTTTATGTATTTGAAGCTTTGTATTCATGTACTATGTAATAAACTAGATTCGTAAAAATAAAAAAATAAAAAAAAGAAAAGAAAGTCAAAGTCAAACTTATTGCTAGTTGCGATTTGCGATTTGACCATTTCTTGTTGCGATTTTGTTTCTTGTTGCGATTTTGTTGGCTATTTTGTGATAATCCGAAAAAACTTGCACTAGTACAAAAAAAACACATAGAGACCGGTTATAATGGGTATAGAGACCGGTTGTACGGCTAGTGGTTTTCAAATAGAGACCGGTTGTCTATACTTAGAGACCTGTTATATATATACAAACCGGTCTCTATTCTATTTTTTTTATTACAAAAAAATAATTAATATATCAACCAATTTCATCTGAACCAAATCAGAGATCTAAACAATTTCAATTTACAACCAATCTTCATTCAATCCAAACAACCAAATTAACAATACAACTTAAGAACATTTATCAATTTATACTATGTAAACATAAATAAGAACTCAAAATATATAAACTAATTAACATATGTGCAAAAATCATGCAAACTTTGCTCGAATACAACCTTCGGAATCATCATAAGTATGAGATCCAACAATGGCATGTGGGAAAATGAGTCTTAAGCTTCTTTCTCCACATATTCTCAAACAGATGGATGTTGCTTAAGAAAAATCAAAGAAAATATTCACAACTTTAAGTTCCTACAGAATTAAAAAAATGAAAATAAGATCAAATGATACATTTATATAAGTAAATAAGATTAGATATGCACATACAGAGGACCTTTTTTTCTTCCTAATCTTGCTTGTCATCCACCAAAGAAACAATATTTCTATCTTCAACAAGCCAGATCTAAAGTATTACGACCTGTGAATTAGGAATAATGATAATAAGAAAGGTAGCCATATATAATAATTAATAAATAATAAAATACGGAGAAAAAAAAAAGATGATGGGTGGATGGCCGTGGTGGTGGTGGCCAAGTGGTGCGGATGTGGATGGTTGTGATGGCGGTGAATGGACCGGAAAAACTAGTAAAAGATCCTAGATCTAAAATCTTGCCAAAAACTGTAACAAATATCCTAGATCTTGTCAGGAAAAACAACTAAGATTCACAATTTGTAAAGAGAAATAAAAGGGGATGGAAAAAATAAAGGTCAAGAGCACTGAATGGAAGTGGGGGAGAGTTGATTTGTATGAGAATTGGGGGAGGTGGTGGGTGGGTTTCATTTGAAACTGTCTATGTTCAAAAGCATTGAATGGAAGATAAGTAAAAGTGAGTGTAAGTTTAGAGACCGGTCTCTATTTAAGTGAGACTATTTATTTCACCGGTCTCTATACTTAGGTATATATATAGAGACCGGTTGTATAAGTTTAGAACCACATTTTTATAAAACAACCGGTCTCTATTTAATTAATCGATCTCTATTGCCATATTTTTGTAGTAGTGTTGGCTATTTGGTACGATCACAATGAAAATTGGTTATTGTCGTGATTTTCTCTTTTTTTTCTTTTTCTTTTTGTTTCTTCTCAATGGAAAATTATGTGCTGATAAGAATCTCTATAAGGATGAACCTGAGAAAGTTCACTAAGTAGTCTAACTAAATCATTTGTGTGCGGATTAAACCTGGTTGACTAAGCAAAATGGTAATTGCCTTATATGCTTCGTAGAAACTCTTTGGTGGCCCGAAAATGTCACCTTATAAACTAGGAGCGCGAAATCTGAAGTACGTAAACAAAGCTACTTACCCCTCTCAAGTCTCAATATAATCATACTGACTGTGCTTGCGATTAAAGGTAGAGGAGGTTATCCTAAAGTATAAAGAGCTGAGGGTTGATTGTAAACTTAACAAAATCATCTAAATTAAGTTGATATACAACTTAACAAGCAGGCACTAATCTTTGTGTCTTATACAGATTCCGGGTCAAAAACAAAATGAAGAAAAGGTAATACATATATGTGTATGTATGTATATATATTCTTTCCACCAATCAATGCCTGAAGTTGGTATTCATTCCTCTTGTAGTTTGATGACTAGAAATACTCAAAGTTTCCATAAGGATCATTAGAACTACTCTTTTTATTCCCAGACACCTTCTTTTCAGCTGAATGGCTTCTATCTTTACTTGCAAACTGGCTGAAATCAATAGGTTCAGGTACATGCGGAGGATGAGCACTCCTTACGAGTGCCCAATTCACACCTTCAAAAAACGGATGTTGTTTAATCTCCGTTGCACCTCTTCTATATGCAATTCTCTTCTGAGGTTCCTTTACCAACAAACCCTTTATCAGATCACGAGCGTTGTGGCTTATATGTGGACTTTCAGGAAACCTTAACGGTTGCCCAACTACGTTAAATAATGTAGCCTTATTCCCTTGTCCTTTGAATGGTGTCGTCCCATGTAATAACTCGTATAAAAATATACCAAATGTCCACCAATCTACTGCACTTCCATGACCTTCTCCACGTATGATTTCTGGGGCTAAATACTCATGGGTGCCAACAAATGACATTGACTTCACGTTAGTCGGTTCAGCCATTAGCTCGGGAAGTGGCCCTCCAACGAGAACGCCAAAATCTGATTTTGATTTTCGGTTCTTCTTTGAAGGCAAGATTCTTGGGAAAAAGTTTGATGCTGGATTACTACTAGTATGCACCACATTGTCATCCTCTGCATGAGTACCACCATGCCCACCCCCTCCGTTACCGCCACCACCATTGGCACCTAGATTGTTCATACTGTGTGTTGACGATGACTTGACTAGAGTTGGGTTGACCGAGCAACGAAGGGAAAGGTCAAAATCCGAGAGCATGATATGACCTTCATCTCTAACAAGTACATTTTCTGGTTTTAGATCCCGGTATACGATCCCTAACATGTGTAGGTATTCAAGTGCCAATAATACTTGTGATGCAAAGAACCTGAAAACGAATAGAGATATTGAATAAGCCATACTTTACCAAGACAATTAGCAAACATGTGATACAAACCTTGTTGCTTCTTCGGTAAAATGCTTTGTGGGTTGCTTTTGTCTAAGCGCATGGAGGTTTCCGCCGCTGCAGAATTCCATAACCAAGCAATAGTGTTTGTCCGTCTCAAAGTAAGAATAAAGAGTAGGCAAAAATGGGTGATCAAGAAGACCAAGAATTTCCCTTTCGGTTTGAGCTCGTAAAATCTTGTTTCGACTAGCTAAAGAAGCCTTGTCCATAATTTTCATGGCAAAGAAGGTGTTTGTCCCTCTAAGCTCAACTAGATACACGCTCCCTATATCTCCATACCCGAGTCTCTTCAATAAATGGAAATGGCTAATCCCAATTTCTCGATCCCTTGCAATAATGGAATGTATTGCTTCCCATCGGATATCCCCTCCTGTATGGGGCCTCAAGGTCGGTGCATTGTTTGAAGATGTCGAGCTTTCGTTGCTATTGTTATGGACGTGATAGGCATTGCTTACATTTGGATTGCCTCGCCCTCTAGCCGGATGATTCATCATATTATGATGCTATATGCATTTATATTGATACAAACAATTAGGTAGCTCAAGAACAATGACTCAAATTTCCAATGAGGAACTTACCTTGGAAGGGGTTGACGAAGGCTATGTAGCATTTAATTAAGCTTTTTTTGGGGTTAATTGGATGTTAAACTTACAATTAGTTTGTTAAAGACTTATTTAGGATGAAGATTGCAATTGAATAAATGATCGACTCGAGAAACATCCATCGCTTACCTCGATCCAAGCATGTGTAATTTGAAATGAAAAATCATATTAACCCAACTAAAATTGATCAATTAAAGGTCCAGAGTCCGAAAATGGACTACTTGGGGATGTCCATACGTTTGTCTGTACATATTCACAAACTATTCCTATATTGCCGATGCTCCACATTTTTCATCATATAGGAAATGTGTGTATCTGATTTTTCTACTACTAATTTTATTTTTCCTACTACAATCAATTTATTGTGACCTTGTTACCCTTGTTAATAATTGTATTACCCACAAATACACAATAAAATATTGAATTAAACTTTTTAAATAAATCAAATTCCATAAGAGTATGGCAACGTACTAACTCACTACGAACATCAAAATCTTGAAAATAACCACGAATTGTAAATTTGTAATTGTCAAACAAACACAACCTCCCAAGTCCCAAATACAATGACAATGAATACAACTTGCATGTTAACTCAGACCTCTATGACTTCGCTCAAGAACTTTATCCACCATTTTCATTGTAATCAAAATTATCATCTCTATTTACACTTCATGGCCATGATTCTTGTACGTTCACATAAAATCGATTTAAGCAAATTTGATCTCAGTTTACAGTTCACCTTTTTGACTTATCCACAACTGCTTGATGATTAATAAAAAATTTATTTTAAGAGAATGAATGTGGATTAACGATATTGATTCTCGTTTACTCCTTTTTATATAGATAATGAATTTAACATGTACGTCTTGTATAAGAAACTTGTTTTGTGTGAAGTGTTTTTCTATAATGATAAAAGCCAGCATTAATTTAAGGTAAAAGACTTGCATCGCATCGAGCTATGCCGCGATTTATTTATGAAACTTGAATTATTCAAAGATTTTGATTCAATATTTTAGGAGGTATAAGTGGGTAGTGAAGGTAAAATAATTAATAAAGATAAAAAAAGTCACAATAAGTTAATTGTAGTAGAAGAAGTAAAGTTAGTAGTAGAAAAATCACTTCCCATAAATTTAGATATAAAACTGATATACGAATATTCATAGATCATAAATATATACATAGTTGTCGAAAGATTTTCATGATTCACAACAATTTTCATATAAAAAGAAAAGACTTTTTTTTTATTTTAATAATTGTTAAATTTAAACGAGAACATGTATAGCGTTACGTCACTTTACGAACCCATAAATAGCCAAGAGCCTTTATTCAATTAAGACGAAAAGCGTATTTGAGTAACCTCATTTCTCATTTTATTTAAAATTATTTAATATTTCAAATCATTTTGATCTAAACAATCATTTTTGTTGTTTCATTTGTATACATATGTTCAATAGTTTATTTACATACATTTATGCTCATAAAACAAAAAAAATTGATCATGAAACACCTACTTACATTACTCATTTTGCATATATATATATGCACCAACTAACCATATCAAACGTTCATTTACAATATAATTCATACATATCTTCATATGACACTACTAGAAAATTGAGTATTAGTCTATGTTTATTTTACACGGTTAACCATGTATAATGTCCAACCACGTATCCATAGGAGATGAGATATGGAGCATACATCAGAATGAGATATGTTGGTGTTGCCAATCGTAATACATTCACTAAGAATTAATTGTTTGCTTGGCAAGTGTAAGTATTTTTCACATGTGATTATGGTTGCTATGAGCAACAAAATGTTTGGGTATGACACTTTGAATGTCGAGACCCAATCACAAGTGATATTTTTTTTGCTGAACAAGATATATAGTTTCTCTCGTTACTTTTTCAATGAGATGAGGAGACAGATAAATGCAAGGGATGATGAGAGATTTCTGATGTATCCGAGGTTAGTGATGCTAATCATTAATGTCTAACTACCCAATCTTTAACGACTGTTATAGATATCGTGGATTTCTTCCTCCACAAGCAAGACCAAGAGAGAAAAAAATTCTCTTTGGAGCGCTTGTTAATCCAGGTTATGTTGCCGGGAATACAATGGATTGCGCATGAGGTTCTGATTTTGAAGGAAATGTTGTTGCAGCTCCACAGCCAGTCCCTCCAAAACCTCCAGTTGCACAAGTGATACAAGAACAACAACACTTACAACAACAACGTGAACAACCACCTCCGGTTGCAGAAGAGGGTCTACAAGAGTTTTTAGTCCAAGATGAGGCCATTCAGGCAGATCCTGTGATTGTTGCTCTAAATGAAGAAGAATAAAACCAAGATGACAACATAGTAGATGAAGATCAGGGTTTTATTGCTCCGAAAGCCGAAGGGATGGTCATTCTCAACCAAGAAGACGTTGCTTAAGACATTGGAAGAGATGTGGAAGAAGAAGTAGGACGAGAAGAAGGAGATGATGATGATGATTGAGATGATAACCGAGAGAATCTAGCAAGTAGAGTACGCATTGGAGATAGAGAAGGTCGTACCTCTACAGCTGTTGATGAACTAATGGCTGAAGCTGATTCCCAGCCTGTTGTAGAAGAAGATGACTCCTTATCAGGCCGGGGTCTCAAAAGAAAGAGACAAAGTCAAGAAAAAGGAGTGTCTAACATAACTAAGTCACTGAGACTCATTATTGAGACAAATTCTCCAGAGATGGAAGAGGCAAGACAAGAATTGGATGTACAAGAACCAAGTATTCAAGAGTCTGTGCCAAGCTTAACTGAAGAAATGACAGAAAGACCTCATGGAAGAGGTAAAGGATTGATGGTTGCACCTTCCTCAAGTTCAGCAGCACCATCAGTTCCTATAAGTTCAGTCTGCCCAATTGTCATTAAGCCACTTTGATCTTACTGGTGAGCAAAGATGATGACCAGTCACCTCCAAAGGTAATCAGACAGTTGGGGATCAAAATTGAAAATAGGCGAGTTTTAATGACTACGAGGCCAAACAGTTATACAACAACACCAATTATGTCTACGTCAATGATTCCACCAACTACAACAAGACCACATGTGACTTCTTCACAAGTAGGAGCATCTTAGTCCGATGAGGATAAAACTTCCAAGTTAGGAAATAATAATGAGAAGATGAAAGCTCTAGTTGCTAGCTTATCTGACAAGGAAAAGAAGAAAGAAGAGTCACATAGAAGAAATGCTGACAACTCAATATAAAGTCACCTAGAGCTAGAGATCCGCCAGTATGACATCCAAGATGCCCAAGCAAAAACAATTGAATCAGTGAATGGAATTGATGACTCCTTTAGGCTGCATCATGAAATTATAAAAGGTCAAGAAAGGCATCTCAAATGCTTAGGGAAAAAGTCTGCTGAGCTGCACAAGAAGATCAAAAATCTTGAATCTCAGGGGAGAAACTATATGCCTGCAAGGATGATGCCTTAAGATATACAAAAGGGACGATGATGAAGGCGAAGATCTGAGTGGTTCTACACAGGAGGAGATTTAGAGATTTCAGACTTCAACTATCAATGTTGCAACTCAAGGGGAGCAAGGCCACTAGGCAACGCTGCTGGCACATCAAATACTCCTTCATTTGATAAACCAACTGAATAAGAATATCCAAGATCAACCGGCTAAAGAAGAAGTGGCTGACACTCAGGTCATACCAACTAGTGTTAGAAGTGAACTCCTGGACGTTGCTTCATATGTTGACTTTGAACAGTATGGAAGCATGTTTGATAATCTCTCAGACTCTTCAGCTCATGACAAGTGTGCATAACTTGATGTTGTACTTGACTTACTAGATCCAATACACAAGGGATCTATTGATGAGCCATCTCTGCAAGGGATTGTTGTCGAGGGCAAAGTCAATATAGACAATCAACCAGAGTTAGGCTCAATTCTTGAGAAAAAGACTTCTGCTATGACGGAAAAGAAGAGCATGAGTCCAGTGGATGCAACACTTCAAGTTCCTGATGACAGCGCAACGACAAACACTTAAAGGAACAGACGTAAGACTAGAATACCACATCTAGATGCTAGTGTCAAGGGGGAGACTGTTGGTGCATGATTTATGTGACAAAAACATTCTAGTGTTATTCTTTTTGTTATGAAGTCTTATAATTTATATTTCAGATTATAGTCTGTTAATAAAATTACATTTAAATATTTGAGGATCTAAAGTGATCACTATATGTTTATGTGTTGGTTTATGATACCGCCTATTTTATACATATTTATTTTACTCGATATCATCTCTTTTATGTTTAGATTATGCTTAGTTTTATGGACTTTTGATACTTAAAAATGATTTATTTGAATTGTAGCCCATGTGGTGGAAGATAATCAAAAGCTTAAAATAAGTTGCTTATCAAGTTTCACTCTACTTTGCAAGTTGAATTGAAGATTAAGTCCAAACTAATATTAGTTAAGCTTTGAATGAACTTTGATGGTGATTCTGACCTGATTTCACGGCCATAATTTATGTTGCTTGTTGCATACTTGCATTTGATTTTCTGTTGGTCCGTGAGAAAGAAAGCTGCCAAGTCTTTTTGTTGTTTGATTTGTGGGCTAGGAGAAGAAACAAAGTAGCGGCACCAAAAAACTTCATGTGTATTATCTAGTCTTAAATTTATAAACAAGAAATAGATTTATACAGGCAGTGTACCTTATCGTGAATAGTATAGCTATCAGTAAGTCCAGGATCGAACACAGAGACTGTTGTCTAGGAACTAAGCGAGTTTTAAGTAATTCTAAAAGGGTTTGGTTTAAGGATCCAATGTCACTTTGTTTTGCAAGCAGTTTGTAAATTGAGCAAGTTATTAATTTCGAAAAATTAATCTGAAAGTAAACAAGAATATTAAAAGGTCATCTACCTCGAATCTATGACACTACAAATTCAGGTTGCACTTAACTGAAGAATCAATTCAAATATGTTGATTAATACCCGTCAAGTTCGTAACTTTATTCAATCCCCTTGATTAACTAGTTCTATTACTAAGACCGGTATCCCGAGACGCCTCTCATAACTTTCCTAATCAATTAATTGTTTTGGTTATTTAGATAAAAATTGTGTCTATTGATTGTACCCAACCATTAACCCGTTAACTCTTATTATTTATTAATTGCTTTCTACCGAACCCATCATAGAAACAATCACTTCTACCTAAGCAATCAAAATAACTTCTACACAACCTTAGCTACCACTAAAATCATGCAAAAACTATTCGCAATCAAGAGATAAATAACAAAGATTCAATAAGCTAAGATCACGATACAACGTTAAATCAAATCAACTTGAATTATAATAATGTTGCAACCATCATTCAATTGTATCATTTCGTCTCAGTAGATGATGAAGTATTTAGCTAATCATGACAAGACAGATAAAACTAACAATCATCAAATAAATAAAATTCATAATGACAATTGTATGATAATAAAGTCTCACAATAAGATAACTAGTAATAACAAAAGAGAAAAAAATTCGAACGGAGTGCAAGATCTTAGATGCTGTCGTTGTCGATCGAGAGCCAACCCCAAGTGAGGGTTTTTGCCTTTGGCGGCTGCCAAAACCTCACGCACCCCAACTCCTCACGTACAAAATCCTAGGCGGTAGCTTCACGCCCCTCACGTCACCTCACGTACAAATTATGATAGATAATAATTATATGAGAGGTGATAATCATACCACCCTTTTTAATAGATGTACCACACTGTATAATTTTACAGCTAACTGTACAAGTCGTTATTGCACAACTGTAGTGGATAAATCAAAAGTAGTGGTACTATTATCACCTCCCTAATTATATATAGTCCCACACTTCAATTGTGAATTTTGTGATTGCTGCCAACCGACTCACTTGTTCCAAGGCCCGACCACTTTTGCACTAGATTTCTTATTTTGCAAGCCCATGTCTTTCATTTATTCCTTGAAACCCATTTGAAAGCCCACGTATTCACTTTCTTTGCGTTTTAGAAGCCCACAAATGGGACCCAAGTTCCTTCCCGCTGTGTCCAAACAAAAATTACTTCCATGTCATATCATCTTGAGCTTTGTTCTCGTCTGACTTGAATATGTAGTGCAAACTTGAGTTAAAAACAACTGATTTTAAACCTTTTGTTATATTTCACCGTATGAACCTACAAATCATCTATTAAGTATCAAAAGTCCATATAAATAAGCATAATCTAAACATAAAAGAAATGATATCGCGTAAAATAATTATGTATAAAATTGACGATATCAGTTTCTTACATTTGATTGTTATACAGGTAAAGATTAAAGATAAACAATACATATAAGGGTAATTAATTAATATTAGATTTATTATATATAAATGAAATATTAATATAAACTTGAAATTTCCTAAGTGTGATTTGCGTGTTCTGGAAACACGCATATGTTGTGTGTTGTGAGAACACGCAAAAGACCGAAACCCTAGGGCTATCGGGCCTAAAGGAAACACGTATCTGGCCCAAGCCCATGCGTGTTCTCCAGCTCAGCTCTATTAATAAAGAGTGTGTGTTTGCGTGTTAAAGAAAAATAGAATAGAAAGCGTGTGAGTAAAATAAGCAAAATTGAAAGAACCCGAACTCATTTTAGGAAAATAAGAGATTTTTTTTTTTATAAGCCCCCACTGCGCCGCAGTGGAGGTGTACACCTCCCACTGCGCCGCAGTGGGAAGTTACGGAAGCAGACGACCAAACTTACCCACTGCGCCGCAGTGGGGTGGAAACACTCCCACTGCGCCGCAGTGGGATATTTCTGATCTCAGCCTGCAGTTTTCCTGCAGGTCTAAAACTTTTGAAAATCATAATCCAAACTTCAATCTTGCACAATCTTTTACCAGTCATATTCAAACCTTAAATCCCTTTACCAAACTTTAAAATGAGTTAAAGACACGTGATTTAAAATTTCGAAAGCTTTTATTTGATCAATTGTAGCATTTACAACGAAACGGGTCATTTTACCCAAGTTGACACATTACAAAAGACGACATTCAAATTGGAAATTTCGGCATGACCCATTCGTAAAATCATCATCCAAACCTGTTACGGATTATGAGTTCTCCAAAACACATTTAAACAAAATCGATACATTACAACTACAAAACGACCCATTTAAAATACCCAAAAACTCGAGTCTAACACTAGACATCATAATAACTTTACCCAAAATGACATAACAAGTGTACGATGAGCCGATAGTTCAAAGGGGTCACTATGGGTCCTATTACCAATACCATTATCCGCATTTAGCTAAAGCAATCATATCCATTAAGCGACTTTAACTTCAATCTTTACATTACTTAACTTTCTTCCGCATCCGGGACAACCTATAAAAAGGGTAAACAACTAAACAGTAAGCAAAGCTTAGTGAATAATCTTGCATACATTTATACATACGAAGGAGGGCAATGCACAAGGACTGTTGCATATAGACTATGACACCGTCGTGTCATATCTATAATACTCACCTTGCACGCTAAACACCATATATGGATCCATATAAGCTATATCAACACAATCGATATCAATAATCTCGGGGTTCTTAGGCCCCATTCACAAGAGGTTCTTAGGCCCCATTCACAAGAGGTTCTTAGGCCTCATACACAAGGGGTTCTTAGGCCCCGTAAATCACATCAAGAGGTTCTTAGGCCTCAGGGTTCTTAGGCCCATAATCACAATGCCCCGCACGGGCTTTAACGCCAAATCAATTACCACACACGGAATCCACCATCGTATGGTAATTGACCCAAGGCATATATAAAAGTATGCAAGAATACTCACCTCCTCCGCGACAACCAAAATCATAAATCAACAAGACCGCAAGTACACAATACGTATGCTTCAACCTAGCAATAGTTCACAATTTACACATATAAGGTCATCAAGCTCAATTATCTCAAACACAAGGCTAACAAGCCATACATTACTACCTTTACTAGCATTTCAATGCCCAACCCAACTTTTACAATCTTATAATAATCTTGGGTTGGTTCACATAACATGTACTTCTTATATCATTTTCAATTGGCCAAGAGTTACTTTCATATCGAAATCGTCATTTTCATATTTGACCTAGCAGACTTCAAACAATCATAACTCAAGTTCTACTTACTCTTTTAACATGATTCTAGTGGCCAAGTTTACATGACACATATACCTACCTTTTATCTTTAGTGACCAATATGTGAATTGTCCTTCAAAGGTGACTTCTGGTCGTTTTAAAAACCAAAACTGCTGCTGTTAAACAGCTTTGACCTTACTGACTTCAAATGACCATAACTTGGGTTCTACACAATATTTTGACCTCATTCCAGTGGCCACTTCTTCTTAACACATTTTAGCACATTTTATCTTCAGTGACCAAGACATGAATTAGCTTGTAAAAATATGTTTCACCCGTTTTAATAACCGACGAAAAATCAGTTTTGCTGAAAGATCAGCATGACGACCCTGAATTCAAAAATTCATATCTAGAGTTCTACTTCGTATTTTTAACTCATTCCAGTGGCAAAATTTACTTAACACAATAACCTATCTTTTCTTTTTAGGACTCGACAACTGAAAATTCTGTCATAGGGGTGTTTTACACGTTGCAATTACAGGGACAGAATCTGTCCAGCTTTGTTCTTACTAGTATCCATCAAAATCTATCATGTAACCCAATTAAAACCCTAATTTGGTTAAATTACAAGAACCCTAACTTGTATTATAGAAATTTAACCCATTATAAGAAAACCCCCAAAATTATGTGAATGCATGAACCCTAATTCTTGAACAAAAATTAAAACTAGGGTTGGAAGGATAATTACCTCAATGATTCAAGAACAACTATCAAGAATTAAACCCCCAATTTCTTCTCTTTTTCCTTTATGTGTGTCGACACACACACTTACACCACACAAATTCTCCCCAATTGATTACACTAGAAACCATTATTATTATTGTGGTTATTATTATTATTATGAATTAGAGGAAGAGTTCTTGGATTGATTGAAGAATTTAGATCGATAGAGATTTGAGATGAAAAGAGTCTTCCAGAAGAAGAAGGAGTAATGGAAGGATGAGTAATAGAAAAGAACATGGCTGGACATATCCTAGTTATGCCACGACCCCCACCCAAAATTAGTGGGTATAATACCCGCTATCCGCTACGGTTCCAACTAAATTAACCCCTTATCCTAAAATAAAATACTAGGAAACTATTTTAATGTCAAAACTATTAATAAGGTTAATTTTCATTGGCTTAAAATATTTAGGATGTTACAACTCTCCCCCACTTGTAACGGATCACGACCTCGTGATCTAAGCCACATCTAGCAACGACTCTCAAACTTTACGTTAACACGTCGTCATCCTTTCATGCTTTCATAGCGTTATGCTCTACCATATAGTCTTGATTTACCTTCTTCGTAAACGTTTCTTCACAAAGACAATAGGCTCCTCGACGTTGTCTTATTTTAATTCACTTGAAGTTCAATTTCTATTATAGGTACACGTGAAACCTCGACGGTATAATACTTCATAAAACGAGAAACGAGAAAGGTAGAATAAATTCCTGGGAGTTCTGCGGGAAATTCCAAACAAATAGTAACCTTGTTGATTTGAGCAAGTATTTTGAAAGAATCGAAAACCGAGACCTTAGATTTTCCATATATGCAACTTGTAACACGTCTCTCTAAAGATAACTTCTTCATATTACACAATCACCAAAATTGAACTTGATAAGTCTCTCTCCTTTATCCGCATAAGATTATTGCTGATCACGACCCTCTTTAAGTTGTTATCTCATCGCTTTGACTCTCTCAGTCGATATCATGTTCATACTCATGTCATACAGCTCTAGTTACTCCACTTCTCTCCAGAAATCAAAGATCAACTTGTCCATTTATTCTTGACATTTACTTCAAATGCATGAAGCAAAACGTGCATTTCTGCCAGAAACATTGAAGACGGAAACTCCATGCCTCGCTACAACTTTCTCAACACAAATGTTGACTACAATTCCTGACTTATGAGTATTCGAATTGGTAGGGTTTGCGCGTTCTTCATCAAATGTTAAGCAACAACCAGATAAAATCAGATTGGTCTTCGGAGGTCTTGAGAGATTTCGTAACCGTGTCCATCATGATGTGCTCCCATTTAACTTGAAGGTTTCCAAAGATTGACATTTCCCATAAGACTTTTGGTGCTAGGATTTCGCTTATGCAAAAGTGTGGCAACTCTTAACATATTTCATAACATTCTGCTTCATTTCGGGTCACTAACAACCTTTCTTTAAATCTTGACACACCTTTGTTGTACCTGTCTAAAGAAGTATTCAGGTTTTATAGGTTTCATGGAGCAAATTCGCTTTGGTTTCGTTAAGGAGAGGATTCTTTGAATCCGCAAAATTCTTTAGAACATATTTCGTGTAATCTGACTCCTCGTTTGCTTAGGTTCTCGTTGCAACAATCTCATCGGGCGACACCAAACTTCGTAGACATAATCTTTCGAAAGAGTTAATCAACTTACTTGACAGTTGTCACGAAAAGAAAATACTTTAAGACTCATATGATCAAAAACAAATGGTAAACTTGACGGTATAGAGGTAAAACACGAAAATTTTAAAGTAGGAACAACTCCGATGGATTCTAAAACGTGAAAGGAACGATTATTCTTGATTTCTTTTAGTAGTTCGTTCAACTTCTCATTCCTTTCTCTAGGCTCACTTCACATTCTTTCTAATTAATTCAGTCAACGGTGAGACTATCTTCAAGTGCCGAAAGTAAAGTGACATTTATCACCTGTCAACTACGAAACTTCTAATCTATATTGATCTTGTGAGTTGTCTCCATTTCGTCACAACACCAATCCAATCCGGGTCAACCACGTTCTCTCTCTTGGTGATCACACGATCGAGATGATTGCACTCCTCCTAATCAGACTGATCATTTAACGAATTGACATGGAACTTTCACTTTCGTCGTATCTCCAAGACTTCACGTAAAAGAACTTTTCTAGCCGGATTGACTTTTAAGATAAACAAAACGTTGTCAATGAAAACAATACGGATTTATTTCACAACAAACGACAAGTGTGGTTCAAAAGACTCACGGGGGTTGGAAAACCTTTAATACAATCGAAGGGTATACTACGAATTTCAAAGTGCCCATACAAGTATAGATAACATTTTCGGGAACATCTCCATTGCGTGCTATAAGTTGATGGAAACTGAAATGAAAATTCGTCTTAAAGTGATAAGAAATTGCTTCTACTTGATCGAATAGGATATCAGATCTTGACCACGGGTACTCGTCTCCGATTGTTACTTTATTAAGCTCACAAGTGACTAAACGCACACGCCTCCTACTTTCTTTCATTTCGTTAAATTAGAAAATCGTACCTCTTGGAAACAAAGGAAATCACTTGAAACGGCTAGAACGAATATAATTTACGTGAAAGAAATTGGGAAAATCACGAATAACAAGAAGATTCTCCATAGACCGTGGTTTCCATTCGGCGTCGATGATTCTAATATAAGAGACTTGACTACCATACAAGGATTATCAAAACGTATGAGCAAGATATCAATAGAAATCGACCGTTTCATTTCCTCCGCCGAAGTCAATTGTTTTCTTTGTAATAGGAATATTCAACTAGATCGCCTTCTCCTCTCGCGGAATTAGGAATCATTCGCGCTTAGCCTAGCTGTTCTCAAACATTATACCACACGCTCCCGAAGGAAAAGAGAACAAATTGGTTCAAAGATTTTAGATTAGGTTTTAACTTTTATAACTACCATACTTATCATGTATTAGTCCCTTATAACTATATCATCCTCAGGTTCTCACTACGCAAATTTCATCTTAGTGTCTATCATCAGGCCTCAAGTAATCGTATACTCATTCAATAAAAGCATGTTAATCAAAATCAAAAACACATTCGCCATACTCCGTATGGTCTTTTAACATACACTTAAATAACCATCTTCAAGACAAGACATCACATTTCCCATGACTTTATACTATCACATTAAACTACCATTTTAAACATATTACTATACAAATAGTTCTCATTGCCATATCTCGTATGATTTTTCAACATATCACTAACACAATCATAATTATCATAGGAATCTCCAATCCTAACATTTTATATTACTCATATCATAAGCATTCTTTTCATTAATCCATCAATTAAATCATATCAATACACAACTGATTCTCATCACCAAACTTTATATGATCTTTTATCCCAATAACGATGCCATGGGTCTCACTACCCAATGGTCTTACACCAGATAATAACGATGCCATGGGTCTCACTACCCAATGGTCTTACACCAGATAATAACGATGCCATGGGTCTCACTACCAATGGTCTTACACCAAATAATAACGATGCCATGGGTCTCACTACCAATGGTCTTACACCAAATAATACGATGCCATGGGTCTCACTACCCAATGGTCTTACACCAAAATAATACGATGCCATGGGTCTCACTACCCAATGGTCTTACACAAAATAATAACGATGCCATGGGTCTCACTACCCAATGGTCTTACACAAATAATAACGATGCCATGGGTCTCACTACCCAATGGTCTTACACAAAATAATAACGATGCCATGGGTCTCACTACCCAATGGTCTTACACAAATAATAACGATGCCATGGGTCTCACTACCCAATGGTCTTACACAAAATAATGTCACACTTCATTCGCATACATTCAACATTCATCAACTATTCAACATACTTTCTCCTTATAAGTGACAACCATCTTTTAAACTTATAAATCAAATTCCACTTTTATGGCCTCATTGCCGATTATTCAAGTAAAACTTTTGCTCTATCGCATTCGCATACAAACAAGCAAATACACATTGGCATGCATTTCACGTTTACTATGTATTTATCATACCTTCTTCTTTACTATCATCAAGCAATATATTAACTCATAAACCAATCTTAAATTTTCAATTCTTACCATTCAATAAACCAGTTAGCATGCAAAGCTCATATTCTATCATATTTAGATATCAACGAGTAAAATCATAAAACAATTCACATTGCCAAATAAGGTCTCCAACCTATGGCTTCACACTAACATACTTCCATATTTAACGGACTTAACTTGAGCTATTATAGTATGTGATCATAATAACGTTGCAGTCATTATTATAATTACTTATTATAACACCTCAAGTGAACTTCGCTAAATACTTCCGTATGTCACTAGAAACCGAACTATACACATAAGGCCAAGTCACGTCTATGGTTTAAGTCTAGGTATCCGTGTAATAATAAAATACCTAAATCCCTTAAACCACGGCTCTGATACCACTTGAAAGAACCCGAACTCATTTTAGGAAAATAAGAGAAATTTTTTTATTTTTTATTTTTTATAAGCCCCCACTGCGCCGCAGTGGAGGTGTACACCTCCCACTGCGCCGCAGTGGGAAGTTACGGAAGCAGACGACCAAACTTACCCACTGCGCCGCAGTGGGGTGGAAACACTCCCACTGCGCCGCAGTGGGATATTTCTGATCTCAGCCTGCAGTTTTCCTGCAGGTCTAAAACTTTTGAAAATCATAATCCAAACTTCAATCTTGCACAATCTTTTACCAGTCATATTCAAACCTTAAATCCCTTTACCAAACTTTAAAATGAGTTAAAGACATGTGATTTAAAATTCCGAAAGCTTTTATTTGATCAAGTGTAGCATTTACAACGAAACGGGTCATTTTACCCAAGTTGACACATGATATGTCCATTTATATGTATATTCCCATATCATTTCTAAGTCGTTTTAAGCTTGATTATGTGCAAATTATATGTATATTCGATGCTTTGATGGTATTGTTAATGATTGCAGGCTTAGAACAGGTAAAATGATGAGAAATGGCTTTTGGATGGTTTAAAGATGCATTAAGATGGTTCGTGGACGAGTACGTGAAGTAACGAGTTGAAAATCACAAGGTTTGGTGAAAAAAGTGAAGAGGTGCGACGCACCACACCCTTGGTGCGCCGCATGGATTGATCAGGAGAATTGAAGTTAAGAAAGAAGGTAAGGTGCGACGCACCAATCCAATGGTGCGTCGCATATATTGATCAGGAAGTTGGCCAGATTTTGCAAGAATGGAGTGCGACGCACCTGAATGGTGGTGCGCCGCATAAGTTGATCAGAAAAGTTGGAATTCTGAGAAAGAAGCAAGGTGCGCCGCACCAAACATGTGGTGCGCCGCATATCGGGTAGATGCAATTTTTGGAAACAAGGAGGTGCGCCGCACCTGGCCAGTGGTGCGCCGCACCTGTAGGTCGGCCCAGCTAGGTTTTTTGGAAACACTATAAATACAAGACCAAAACCCTATTTTTCGATATACTTCGACTTTCAGGCGATTTTAGGGTTTCTTGAGGCAATATTCAGCAGCTTTTACCTTCTCCAAGATCTAAGGGTTGCTCAAGAGTTTCAAGGCATTCATTTATCGATTTCTTTAGCTTTTCATTGTCTTTCACACTTTGGTACAAGATGTTTATTCTTTCTTTTGCTATTTGTGACTTATTTATGATTATGTCAGGCTAAAAACTTCATCATCTACTGAGATGAAATGACACAATGAATATTGGTTGCATATTATTTGAATTCAAGTTGATTATTAAACGTTTCATCAAGATCTTAATGTATTGAATTCTTATCATTTATTCTATTGTTTGTTGATAATGTATAAATGGTTTTAATGGTAGTTAATTCCCGGGGTGCATTGTTCTAGTTGATTTGGTAGAATCAATAGGTGTTAATTCGTGGTAGCGAGTTGGTAAACAACAATAGGTAAGAGAGTTCAATGTGTTAACGGTTTGGTAGAATCGATAGGTGAAATTGTTTAATCATAACAAAACAAATTAATCAGATAGGGAGATCTTAATAGGGAAGGTGGTAGCCGGATCTTTAGGATTGAATTAATTGGTTAATGAGTTCGGGTAGGGTAATGAGCTAGGAGGCCTACTAGTGAGTTCCTTGTCTTAACTTAGTTATCGGAATCAACATATTTGAATTGGCTAACCTTAATGCAACCAAAATGAAATGTGTCATGGAGTCGAGGTAGATGATCTTTTAAATTCTTGTTTTAAACAACAAAATTCTCCTGCGATTAATCCTACGGGATTACTAACAATCTTAACTAACTTTTGCAACGTGGCAATTCGGCCATAAAACCCCCTTATTTTTGTATCATTGTATTTAACAATTGCTTATAAAAGTCCTTGTGTTCGACCTCGTACTTACCAAGTAACTATATTGCATACGAACGGGTACACTGCCCGCAAGTGTGTAGTAGACAGTAGCTAGGTAGTTCGTGTTATAAATTTAAGACTCGAAATTACACATCAAGTTTTTGGCGCCGCTGCCGGGGATTTAAATTAAGTAGTTGTTTGTTTTGTGATTCGATCCTTCCTTGCATTCAATTGTGAGGAAGTTCTTTGTTTTTATTAGATAGATTTTATTTTTGTTTTAGGTTTTTAATTTTGTTTTGTTTTGTTTCAGGTACGTTTGACGTTTTGTCTTGTGGTGCTTTTGCAGGATCTTTGTAGTTGATGAACACAAGAGCTTCTGGCAAACCTTTGGTTAGTCCTTTGTCAAATCCGGGGAAAGTCAGACGTCGCTTAATTCAACGCAACAACACGGAGACTTCTACATCCAACAAGATTGATTCTGGAAACTCAGGCCAAGTCCAACAGGACTTTGATCTTTCCTTTAAAACGTCAACATCAGAAGATCAAGCGGTTAAGAACTTGAAAGATCCATCTTGGATTTTTAAATCAGGAGAAGATTTAGATTCAGACGGAGAAGAGGAAATTCAAACTCCTCAACCGAACATTCCTCTCATTCCGGAGGTTAACATCAATCAACAACCAAGAGGAATGGGTGATCGAGGAGGACAACCAGTTAATCCCAACGACCGTCCTTACGGACAAAGAAGAAGGGAAGTACCAGCCAACCGTGGCACTCCAATTCGTGCTCCCACCACCGGAATAAATTTTAGTCTTAAAGGAAATCATTTGAAGAGTGTGGAGGAGGAGAAGTTCGATGGTGTGACAAACAGTGATCCTTATGGTCATTTGGAAAGGTTCGAAAAGATTTGTAGGTTCTACAATTATGGCGAAGGACAGAATGACATAGTGAAACTTGAGCTCTTCCCACTTACTCTTTATGGAGAGGCAAAAGCTTGGCTCAAGGAGCAACCGGATGATTTGTACACCACATGGGCTGAACTTCGAGAAGGTTTCATTGATGAGTTTTATTCTATAAGAACTCAAAGACAATTGGAGAATAAGATAAGGGCATTCACTCAAGATTCGGGAGAAGATGTAGTTGATGCTTGGAAACGGTACAAGGAAATGCTTAGAAACTGTCCTGGGCATAATATGAATACTGAAGCAGTAGTTGAGATTTTCTATGATGGGTTGCTTAGGAAAACTAGACGGGAACTTGCAGGTGCATTCGGGGGTAGTTTGAACAATGTAACTCCAAGTGAAGGTTACAAGATCCTCGATGACATGGCTAAGGAGTTCTTTGTTCGTGAAGAAATTCGGGATAGGAAATCTGGAGGAAAAACAGTTGCTCGGATTGAAGAAGGTGAAGATTCAAGATTAGTTGCTGAAGTCAAAGCACTCTCAAAGCAAATGAATGAGAGGTTTGACAACCAAGATAACAGGTTCAAGAATCTTGAGAGAGATGTTAAGGTTATGGCGGATGGGTGATCACTGTGGAGAGTTGCATTACAGTGAGGATTGCCCGGACAAGCCAGCTAAAGATGTTAATTATATTCAGAATCAACCGCAGGGAAACTTCGGTCAGAACACCGGTTATCAAAACCGAATTCAGGTACTACTTATCCCTCGTCTTCTTTTAATGCTAATAATTCTGGGTATGGTGGCAACAGGTTCAGCAGGTTTAACAGTCAGCAGAGCACGACTGCTGAACTGAGAGATATTGTTAAGGATTTCATCGGTGCTCAGAGACAAACAAACGAACACGTAGCTGCAGAAACTAAGAAGATGTATTCGGCATTGGATTCAGTGACTACTCGTTTGGATGGTTTGAGTCATAAGTTGGATCAAAGTACTAAGAGCACTCAAGCTACATTTCAGGATATAGAAGCTAAGCTCGAGAGGCTAGGAAATTCAAATAGGCAGCTCGGGACATTACCGAGCAATACTCAACAAAATCCTAAGCCTCAACAGAGTCCAAGGCTTCCGTCAAACGATAAAGGAAATTACAATCCTCCGAATGCTCGTAATGAGCAAGTGAACGCGATCACAACAAGAGCAGGTAATACTTATAATTCGGCTAATCCATTACCTAATGATGTTACTCCTCTTGTGCAGGAAGAAGCTGATGATTCCGTTGATGATGAGATTGAGATGGAGCCGAACTCAGCCGTGAAAACACCGGCCGTTCCATCCAAGATAGTTGAGAAACCAACCGTTGAGAAGCCACAGGTTAAGCCGTATCCACCGCATATTCCATTTCCTCAACGATTGAAGAAAGCAAAGAGCAAGGAGAATTTTAAGAAGTTTGTTGAATTGATTCAAAATGTTAATATTACTCTTCCTTTAGTTGATCTTCTTGCAGGTATGCCTAACTATGCGAAGTTTCTCAAAGAACTCATTTCGGATAAAATGAAGTTGGAAAAGGCAAAGACGGCAGTCATGAGTGCCGAGTGTTCCGCCATCATCAAGAACGAGATCCCCCTAAGTTGGAAGATCCAGGGAGTTTTCTTATCTCTTGTTCTTTTGATGTTTTGTTGTATAAGGCATTAGCCGATCTAGGGGCTAGCATTAATTTGATGCCTTATTCAGTATATAAAAAGTTGTCTTTAGGTGAATTGACCCCTACTCGTATGAGCATTCGGCTAGCGGACCGATCATTCCAATATCCCATGGGGATAGCGGAAAATTTACAGATTAAAGTGGGTCATATGATTTCCGGTCGATTTATGATAAGCGAAATGGAGCGGCGGAATGATAAATATGCCCTCTAATTCTTGGCTGCCCATCCTTATACCGCGGATGCTATCATCCGGGTTAAGGCTAAGGAGATTCTTTAGGTGTCGGTGATGACCGTGTAGTTTTTAATGTTGATAAAGCTCTTAAACATCCTTATTCGTGTGATGAATCTTGTTTCAGGATTGATGTTATGAAAGAAGAAGAAGAAGAGGATGCTTTAGAGAAGGAGCTCATGGATATCTTGGGTATGGAGGAAGGAGAATCATTGCTATCACTTAGTGAAGAATACCAAGAGCTTGGTGAAGAGATGTTACAAGAGATCATGGCCTTGAGTGTAGATGAAACTCCACCGGATGATGAAACATTTGAAGAGATCAAGGTTGATCAAAGCACACGAGTGCTTACATCGGTTGAGAGTCCTCCCACCGACTTGGAGCTCAAACCGCTTCCGGATCATTTGGAGTATGCTTATTTAGAAGGTACATCTTTTCTTCCCGTTGTCATTTCATCTTCTTTGATGAAGGATGAAAAATCTAGGCTTATTACCGTCTTAAAGGCTCATAAAAAAGCCTTTGCATGGAAAATTTCTGATATTCCGGGTATAAGTCCAGAATTTTGTAAGCACACAATCAATTTTGTTGATAATTTTAAACCAATTGTGCAAAGACAACGAAGGTTAAATCCAAATATGAAGGATGTTGTTAAAAAGGAAATTATTAAGTTGTTAGATGCGGGAATCATATTCCCCATTTCGGATAGTTCTTGGGTAAGTCCGGTACATTGTGTGCCGAAAAAGGGTGGGATGACCGTTGTTTTAAATGATAAGAACGAATTGATTCCCACTAGAACTGTCACGGGGTGGAGGGTATGTATTGATTATCGGAAATTAAATGATGCCACCCGCAAGGACCATTTCCCATTGCCCTTTATCGACAATGCTCGAACGGCTCGCCGGAAACGAGTATTTTTGTTTTTTAGATGGATTTTCTGGGTATTTCCAAATACCTATTGACCCTAAAGACCAAGAGAAGACCACGTTTACTTGTCCCTATGGCACTTATGCTTATAGGAGGATGCCATTTGGTCTTTGTAACGCACCCGGTACCTTTCAACGTTGTATGATTGCAATTTTTCAAGACATGATTGAAACTTCTATGGAAGTTTTCATGGATGATTTTTCGGTATTACACGTACGCCCCCCAGAGGGGGACTTTCTACTTACTAGCTCGGACTTGAGGGCCTCTTTGCAACTCTTTTCTCTGACCGTCAAGCACGAACTGCAGGGACGTACCCACCCATGCCCAGAGCACCAATAGCGTCAGTCACGATGTTATGTAGGTTGCTGCCGTTTCGACGAGAGTTGTTAGCTAGAAGAGTCATTTCGATAGGATGTTGGAAAGGTGTGAACGGGCACACTTGGTCTTAAATTGGGAAAAGTGTCACTTTATGGTTAAAGAAGGTATTGTTTTGGACACAAAGTTTCTAAGGCGGGTTTAGAGGTTGATAAAGCTAAAATTGATGTGATATCTAAATTACCTCCACCAACCAATGTTAAGTCGATTCGGAGTTTTTTGGGTCATGCCGGTTTTTACCGAAGGTTTATAAAAGATTTCTCCAAAATTGCCCGGCCAATGACCAAATTGTTAGAGAAGGATGCCCCATTTGTGTTTGATAAAGAGTGTCTTGATGCATTCAACTTGCTTAAAGGAAATTTGACCAATGCACCTATTATGATTCCACCTAATTGGTCATTACCATTTGAGTTGATGTGTGATGCTAGCGATTTGCCTTAGGGGCCGTTTTAGGCCAAAGGGAGGATAAACATTTCCGCCCTATTTTCTATGCTAGAAGACCTTGAACCCAGCCCAACTAAATTACACGGTGACTGAAAAAGAGTTGTTGGCTGTTGTGTATGCTTTTGATAAGTTTCGTCCCTACTTGGTTCTTAACAAGACCATTGTTTATACGGATCACTCTGCCCTAAGGTACTTGTTTTCCAAACAAGATGCCAAGCCCCGTCTCATCCGTTGGGTCTTGCTTTTGCAAGAATTTGACATCGAGATAAAGGACAAAAAGGGGGCTGAAAATGTGGCAGCCGACCATTTAAGTAGGCTCGAAAACCCTCACCGTGAGGAGTTGCAAGAGCATGAGATTAATGATGATTTTCCTGATGAGTTTTTGATGCAGATTGAGGAAGGACCTTGGTATGCCGATATTGCTAACTATCTTAGTGCAGGTTTGCTTCCGAGGAGTTGTCAAAGCAAGAGAAGAAGAAGTTCTTTTCTGAAATTAAATATTATTTTTGGAAAAACCATTTTTGTTCAGAGTATGTGCAGATGGCATGATAAGGAGGTGTGTGTCGGAAGATGAAACTCGACAAATTCTAGATGCTTGTCACCACGGGCCAACCGGTGGTCATTATGGACCATCTGTCACCGGTAAGAAAGTATACGATGCTGGATTTTATTGGCCAACGATCTTCAAGGAGGCGCATACTTTGGTTGAGGTTTGTGATGTGTGTCAAAGACAAGGTAACATTTCCAAACGTGATGAAATGCCTCAAAACTTTATTCAGGTATGTGAAGTTTTTGATGTTTGGGGCATAGACTTTATGGGACCTTTTCTTCCATCGAATAGGAATTTGTATATCCTTGTTGCTGTCGATTATGTTTCTAAGTGGGCAGAAGCTAAAGCCTTGCCAACGAATGATGCACGTGTTGTCATTCACTTCTTGAAACAGCTTTTCTGTAGATTTGGAGTGCCTAAGGCCTTAATAAGTGACCGCGGAAGTCATTTCGCGAATCACCAACTCGCTAAGGTGCTAAGGAGGTATGGTGTCACTCACCGTTTTTCAACCTCTTATCACCCGCAAACGAGTGGCCAAGTTGAAAATACTAATAGGGCATTAAAGAGAATTCTTGAGAAAACCGTAGGAGATAACCCAAAGTCTTGGTCTACCAAGCTTGATGATGCTCTATGGGCATTTAGGACCGCCTACAAGACACCGATTGGGACTACCCCATTCCGGTTGCTTTATGGCAAGACTTGTCATCTTCCTATTGAAATTGAGCATAAAGCCTTTTGGGCACTCAAGAATTGCAATTTGGACCTAGTGGAGGCCGGTGAGTTGAGATCAATGCAATTAAATGAACTAGATGAACTTAGGTTGCATGCTTATGATAATTCTAGACTTTACAAGGAACGAACCAAAGTGTGGCATGACCGTAGGCTTAGAAAGAAGGATTTTAAAGCCGGAGACAAAGTTTTGTTGTTCCTTTCCAAGTATAGGTTTAAGCAACCCAAGTTGACATCTAGGTGGACCGGGCCTTATGTGATCAAACATGTTTATCCGTCTGGTTATGTTGAATTGTTTAAATCGGATGGGACCACTTTTATTGTTAATGGTCATAGGTTGAAGACTTATCATGAAGAAGAGGAAAATGTGGGAGTCGTCTTTGACGAGCTTCCATTTTTCGAAATGAATCAATGAGTATGGCATGAGTCTAGCTAAAGACTCATTAATAAATTAAGCGCTTCTCGGGAGGCAACCCGAGTGTTTTCATTTCATTTTTCTTTATTTTGTTTCTATATTTTTTTTAAAAAAAACCCAAAACATTTGAAAAATCGAAAAATACCAAAAAGATTTTTGTTTTCTTAGTTAGGTTTTGTTATTTGTCAATTATTATAGCTTTTAATTGAGATGTGCAGGTCCAGAAGAGTTTGAGATGTGTTACGGTAAGTTAAAACGAGCCAAGGTAAGTCTAATGAATTTCTGAGCCATTGGTGCGCCGCACCTGTAAGGTGGTGCGCCGCACCTGGAGGTTACAAAATTATGTTGAATTTTCTGAGTGATATGTGCGCCGCACCAAGTAAGGGGTGCGCCGCACCTCCCCCTGTTTTGACCAGATTGACTTTTTGACTTATGTTGACTTGAAGGTTGGGTTGTGGGATTGTGTAGGGCCGAAAATCTCTAATTTCTTCCTTATCCCCTGTTTTCTTTTCTTCTTTTTCCCTGGGATCGTGACACACAAACACACACATTCACTAGTTTTTTATTTTCTTTCAAGCTAAAACCTCCCAATCCAAATCAATTCTTCAATTTCTAAATTTTCTTTGCTTATCTTTCAAGATGCCTAGGGGATTCTTCTCAAAGGTATGTTTCTTCCCCATTATCTATCAATGTTCATATATGTGATTCGAATTTAAGTGGGTTTTCAAAATTTATGTGATTAAAGCAAAATTACTTAAATCTTATTCATGGGTTTTGTTTGTAATTGACAATACTTAATTTGTACAAGTAATTCTTGCTGAAATCAAGAAATTCGGATTAGGGTTTTGAATTTAATTTGGGGGTTTTGATTGTAAAAGGTTTGGAAAGGTTTATTGATGTTTAAATTGGTCGAAATTAGTGTTGATTTGGATTGATTTTACGATTTTGGACCAAATTGAGGTTAGGGTTTGTGGATTTTGAGAGTTGACTCGGTTGACTTCTGATGATGTGTTAAGTTTTATATATTGTTTGAATTTTTGAGGGAAGATTGATCATTGGTGAATTAAGAAATCTAAAATATTAAAATTTTTTTTTTCTGAAATCGATTGAGTGCGCCGCACCATTTGGAAGGTGCGTCGCATATCGGGGCAACATTTTTCTGAAAATCGACAAGGTGCGCCGCACCTTGTGGGGGGTGCGCCGCACCTGGTATAGCAGAATGGAGTCGAGGTAGATGATATTTTATGTTTGTCATGTTTTGATATTTTATGTTACAGAAACAGAAAGGAAAGGCCGTGAAGGGTCAAGTGGCAATGAGTTTGTTCCGGGAATTCCACGTGGATACGATTTTACCGAACCGGACCCGAATGACAAATACAAATTCCGAGATAATGCAGTTGTTGCTAGTGTCAAAAGTCACCCAGTTGAGCCGCATGAATGGTTGCAATTTCCAGGGGTGACGGGTAACGAGCGATATCATTACTTGAACCGCTTGCAAGATTTGAGGTATAAACATATCCTGGAACCAAAGGTTATATCGTGGACCGATTTTGAAAGAGTGAATTTAAAAGAACCAATTCAGAAAATGTTAACTTGTAAGAATAGGAATGCTAATGGTGAGATTAAGACTTACAAGATGTGGGATAACGTTTTCAATTGTGATATGACACCCGTTAGAGAATGGTGCCTTGAGTTTTTGAGTACCCTTCGTGTTGATACCAATTTGAAGTTTGATGAGTTCTTTACACGAAAAGTTATTCACTTTCGGGCTGGGGGTACTCAAAGGCATTGCACGGTGCCTGAGTTTGCTTATTTAACTGGGATGGTTTCTGGGAATGAGTTAAAGGAGATTAATGCTTATGAGTTTTTGCGGGAAGGAGTTTATGACAAGGATGTGACTGGGTTTGGTAATGATAAGAGCACTAAGGATTTTTGGTTTGAGATTGGGGGTAGTGGTAAATTAGCCATGGCGGTTAGCAAGGTATCAGAAATTCAAGTACCTATTCTGAAGGTCATTCATCGTATGATTACTCATTGCTTTTTGGTTCGTTCTGATCATAACGAGAAGGTGTCTCCTACTGATGTTTGGTTGATGCGATTGTTCCATGAGGGTGCTCCTTATACTTATGCTTGTGCACCTTATGTGCTAGCTAAGTACCTTGTTTCTCATAAGGATCGCGTGATTTGTGGTGGTAATTTTATTGCACATGTTTATGCTATGTTGGGATATGATACAGCTCGGAACACTCGGGCTATGGTTAGGATACCTTGTGCACGTCTTGGTTTGAATGATTTAACAGGATGGGGTTTGATTTATGAGGTTGATGGACAGGATGTATTTGTTGGTGATTTACCGGAGGAGCAGAGGCCTATTGGAAAAAGGCGTAGAGATGATGGTTCTAGTGTACCTCAGTTTGCGGGAGGTTCTTCTTCTTCATCTGCCTTTGATTTTTCTTCTATGCAGGGACAGATTTTTGGCTTGGAGGGTACTACAGATATGTTGCTTGATAATGCACGTACGGCTAACAGTATGCTTGGTCGTCTGTTAGATCAGCAGGAGCATTTCCGCCCTATGTGGCAAAGGCAATATGAGCAGCAGCACCAGCAGCAGTACGCAGACGTGGAAGAGGATGAGCGCCCTGAGCTTTCTACATATACTCCTCGAGAGGTTATACCTCCCAGTCAGGGTACTTATGATTATCTCTTTCCACAGCAGGGTTATTCTCAGGAACAGTACAGTTTCACCCCACCACCGTTTGATCCTTCCACCCGTTCTACTGGTTATGGTATGTACACCGGTGCTCCTCGATATGGAGGAGATTTCTTCAGTTATGATACACCGGTGGGAGATGAGGCAGGGGGTAGGTCTACCATGGGTACGCCTAACATTGTTCCTGGTGGTGACTGGTTTTCTGAGCCGCGTAATCCTGATGGTGCGTATAGCACTCCTTCAGTTTTTCCTCCTCCGTGATTATTGGTCTTACTTTGGTGATAGATGGTGAGTTTGTTGATGGCGGTGCCGGTTACCTTGGGCATTGAGTCATCATGGTTATATTGGCCTACTCTTGGAGTTTTGGACATCAGTGGTTTGCATGTTTCATTGTATATTGTATTTTCATTTGATTTGTATCCGCCTTTGTTGGCGTTTAGACAATTTTCTTTTCCGTACTTAGTTAGTTATTTGTGTTTGTATGGTGAAAGACAAGTATGGGGGGGAGGATTGGTATGCTTATCATGTTCTAATGGTCTAATGATGTTTTATTGAGTTTTCTTTTGGTTGTTTTATGCATTTAGAAAGGTAGCGTTCATGTGCATATGCTGACAGTAAGTTCAGCGCCCATTCATTTTGTGACTATTCTACCGAGCATACAAACATTACCGAACATCCGGCAAGTTTTCATGATCTTTTCTTATTTTTATTTTTACTTTTACCTATTTCCCATAGATTGTCTTTAGTTCATTGTACATTGAGGGCATTGTACAACTTAAGTATGGGGGGGAGGTAAATAGGAAAAAAAAGTCGGATGAATTTTGAGAATTTCTACCAGTTTTGTTGATTTGTCCCTCTCATAGGCCTTTGGATTTTATCCGAGGGTAGGAGTTCCATTTCGAGCTCTTCACTGTGATGTGCATGTTTGAAATTGGTGTTCTCGATTTTTGAACTTTTGCTTGCTTGTCCATATAGTTGAATTACTTTTGTCACTTAAGATTTAATCATACTAGTAATTGAACTATAAAATTCCTTTGGTTAATACATTTTAAATTTGTGAAATGTGTTTTGAGTGATCGTTAAGGCAAATCCTTTCTGGATTGATTACATGACTAGCACACTTCTATCCCAAAACACCAAATATGTAAGGATCTTGATTCATTTATAGATTTGTTAGGTGTTATGGTTTTGGTTTGGTTAGCCTTGTAAATTTGTCCCTCTCGTAGGCTTTTGGATTTATCCGGAAGTAAGGGTCTCTTTTAGAGCTCTGAGCTATGATGTGCAAGTTTGAGGTTAATTCACTCCATTTCCGTTTTTTTATTTCTTTGATATGAGTGTGCCGGTGATTGCGTTGATTCTAGAACTTGGCCTAGTTGATCGTTCCGTGGTTGCTAGATGATAAAGAGGTAATTAGGATTAAAACCGCGTTTTCTTTGTTTATTCACCCTTTGTTATGTCGTTATTGTAAAACATGTTTGTGTGCATGTGTTTTTGTAGCTAATCACATTGGTTAGTGAATTTTTCTTTGTTTAAACCCGTGTTGCACTTATTTTTAGTGCAAGAAACTTTTAGATAACCTGTTGCGCCTCACCTTTTTCGTTTGTGTTAAATTCACTTAAATATTTAACCTTTCCTCTCCATACCGATAGTCGAAATCCTTGGTTGATCATTAGTTGCCTATGCTAGTTGGATGGTTTGAAGTTATCTTGGTTGTGTCGGGTTGGTATATTTCCGTTTATTGGGAGTAGATTGATGCCGTCATGATTATTATTATTCTAATTAGTAAGAGTTTTGATTTGTCAACATGTTTCAAAGTTATAAAAAGGAGATACCAATTAGGCAGGGTAAAAGTAGTTCATTAAAAAAAAAAAAGAGAGAATGAAAAGATTGAAAATCAGAAAGAAAAGAAAAAAAAAAAAGAAAAAAAACGAACTTGGACTGTCAGTTGGTATTTCCCTATTTTTGTCAAATCAAGTTAAGTTGGTACATGTGTTTAAACCAACAAAAGGTTCTTGAATTGTTCATATATTTCGTTTGAAGTTGGCAATGTTTGTTAAAGTCAATGTTGGTAAGATAAGGTGGTAAAAAGTCGTTTTGAAGGTCATACACCACAATGGTGTCGGTTTTATTCGGTCTATTGGGGAGTAGTGTCTGGAGAACATCTTTTGGGGCTTGGATAGATGGCAACTAGTGATATGGGTTGTATTGGACTAGACTATATGTAAACTTTGTTAATTGTTTGTGTTATTTCTTTTTAACACCATTTATATCCCAAATTTCCATACACTTTGTTAATGACCCCTGTAAGCCTTCAGAAATGTACATTACAACCGTTTAATTACCTCTTTTGATAGATGAGAAATGGCTTTGGATGGTTTAAAGATGCATTAAGATGGTTCGTGGACGAGTACGTGAAGTAACGAGTTGAAAATCACAAGGTTTGGTGAAAAAGTGAAGAGGTGCGACGCACCACACCCTTGGTGCGCCGCATGGATTGATCAGGAGAATTGAAGTTAAGAAAGAAGGTAAGGTGCGACGCACCAATCCAATGGTGCGTCGCATATATTGATCAGGAAGTTGGCCAGATTTTGCAAGAATGGAGTGCGACGCACCTGAATGGTGGTGCGCCGCATAAGTTGATCAGAAAAGTTGGAATTCTGAGAAAGAAGCAAGGTGCGCCGCACCAAACATGTGGTGCGCCGCATATCGGGTAGATGCAATATTTGGAAACAAGGAAGGTGCGACGCACCTGGCCAGTGGTGCGCCGCACCTGTAGGTCGGCCCAGCTAGGTTTTTGGAAACACTATAAATACAAGACCAAAACCCTATTTTTCGATATACTTCGACTTTCAGGCGATTTTAGGGTTTCTTGAGGCAATATTCAGCAGCTTTTACCTTCTCCAAGATCTAAGGGTTGCTCAAGAGTTTCAAGGCATTCATTTATCGATTTCTTTAGCTTTTCATTGTCTTTCACACTTTGGTACAAGATGTTTATTCTTTCTTTTGCTATTTGTGACTTATTAATGATTATGTCAGGCTAAACACTTCATCATCTACTGAGATGAAATGACACAATGAATATTGGTTGCATATTATTTTGAATTCAAGTTGATTATTAAACATTTCATCAAGATCTTAATGTATTGAATTCTTATCATTTATTCTATTGTTTGTTGATAATGTATAAATGGTTTTAATGGTAGTTAATTCCAGGAGTGCATTGTTCTAGTTGATTTGGTAGAATCAATAGGTGTTAATTCGTGGTAGCGAGTTGGTAAACAACAATAGGTAAGAGAGTTCAATGTGTTAACGGTTTGGTAGAATCGATAGGTGAAATTGTTTAATCATAACAAAACAAATTAATCAGATAGGGAGATCTTAATAGGGAAGGTGGTAGCCGGATCTTTAGGATTGAATTAATTGGTTAATGAGTTCGGGTAGGGTAATGAGCTAGGAGGCCTACTAGTGAGTTCCTTGTCTTAACTTAGTTATCGGAATCAACATATTTGAATTGGCTTTGACCTTAATGCAACCAAAATGAAATGTGTCATGGAGTCGAGGTAGATGATCTTTTAAATTCTTGTTTTAAACAACAAAATTCTCCTGCGATTAATCCTACGGGATTACTAACAATCTTAACTAACTTTTGCAACGTGGCAATTCGGCCATAAAACCCCCTTATTTTTGTATCATTGTATTTAACAATTGCTTATAAAAGTCCTTGTGTTCGACCTCGTACTTACCAAGTAACTATATTGCATATGAACGGGTACACTGCCCGCAAGTGTGTAGTAGACAGTAGCTAGGTAGTTCGTGTTATAAATTTAAGACTCGAAATTACACATCAACACATTACAAAAGACGACATTCAAAATTGGAAATTTCGGCATGACCCATTCGTAAAATCATCATCCAAACCTGTTACGGATTATGAGTTCTCCAAAACACATTTAAACAAAATCGATACATTACAACTACAAAACGACCCATTTAAAATACCCAAAAACTCGAGTCTAACACTAGACATCATAATAACTTTACCCAAAATGACATAACAAGTGTACGATGAGCCGATAGTTCAAAGGGGTCACTATGGGTCCTATTACCAATACCATTATCCGCATTTAGCTAAAGCAATCATATCCATTAAGCGACTTTAACTTCAATCTTTACATTACTTAACTTTCTTCCGCATCCGGGACAACCTATAAAAAGGGTAAACAACTAAACAGTAAGCAAAGCTTAGTGAATAATCTTGCATACGTTTATACATACGAAGGAGGGCAATGCACAAGGACTGTTGCATATAGACTATGACACCGTCGTGTCATATCTATAATACTCACCTTGCACGTTCTTAGGCCTCAGAGGTTCTTAGGCCTCAGAGGTTCTTAGGCCTCAGAGGTTCTTAGGCCTCAGAGGTTCTTAGGCCTCAGGTTCTTAGGCCTCAGAGGTTCTTAGGCCTCAGAGGTTCTTAGGCCTCATACACAAGGGTTCTTAGGCCCCGTAAATCACATCAAGAGGTTCTTAGGCCTCAGGGTTCTTAGGCCCTGTAAATCACATCAAGAGGTTCTTAGGCCTCAGGGTTCTTAGGCCTCACAAGAGGTTCTTAGGCCTCAGAGGTTCTTAGGCCTCATACACAAGGGGTTCTTAGGCCCCGTAAATCACATCAAGAGGTTCTTAGGCCTCTGGGTTCTTAGGCCCATTCACAAGAGGTTCTTAGGCCTCAGAGGTTCTTAGGCCTCATACACAAGGGGTTCTTAGGCCCCGTAAATCACATCAAGAGGTTCTTAGGCCTCAGAGGTTCTTAGGCCTCATACACAAGGGGTTCTTAGGCCCCGTAAATCACATCAAGAGGTTCTTAGGCCTCAGAGGTTCTTAGGCCTCATACACAAGGGGTTCTTAGGCCCCGTAAATCACATCAAGAGGTTCTTAGGCCTCAGGGTTCTTAGGCCTCATTCTTAGCCCAGAGGTTCTTAGGCCTCATACACAAGGGGTTCTTAGGCCCTCAGGTTCTTAGGCACAAGAGGTTCTTAGGCCTCTGAGGTTCTTAGGCCTCATACACAAGGGGTTCTTAGGCCCCGTAAATCACATCAAGAGGTTCTTAGGCCTCAGGGTTCTTAGGCCTCACAAGAGGTTCTTAGGCCTCAGAGGTTCTTAGGCCTCATACACTAGGGGTTCTTAGGCCCCATTCACAAAGAGGTTCTTAGGCCTCAGAGGTTCTTAGGCCTCATACACAAGGGTTTCTTAGGCCCCGTAAATCACATCAAGAGGTTCTTAGGCCTCAGGGTTCTTAGGCCCAAGGTTCTTAGGCCTCGGTTCTTAGGCCCCATTCACAAGAGGTTCTTAGGCCTCAGAGGTTCTTAGGCCTCATACACAAGGGGTTCTTAGGCCCCGTAAATCACATCAAGAGGTTCTTAGGCCTCAGAGGTTCTTAGGCCTCATACACAAGGGGTTCTTAGGCCCCGTAAATCACATCAAGAGGTTCTTAGGCCTCAGGGTTCTTAGGCCTCAGGGTTCTTAGGCCCCGTAAATCACATCTCGGGGTTCTTAGGCCCCATTCACAAGAGGTTCTTAGGCCTCAGAGGTTCTTAGGCCTCATACACAAGGGTTTCTTAGGCCCCGTAAATCACATCAAGAGGTTCTTAGGCCTCAGGGTTCTTAGGCCTCAGAGGTTCTTAGGCCTCATACACAAGGGTTTCTTAGGCCCCGTAAATCACATCAAGAGGTTCTTAGGCCTCAGGGTTCTTAGGCCCATAATTAGGCCTCAGGGTTCTTAGGCCCCATTCACAAGAGGTTCTTAGGCCTCAGAGGTTCTTAGGCCTCATACACAAGGGGTTCTTAGGCCCCGTAAATCACATCAAGAGGTTCTTAGGCCTCAGGGTTCTTAGGCCTCAGGTTCTTAGGCCCCATTCACAAGAGGTTCTTAGGCCTCAGAGGTTCTTAGGCCTCATACACAAGGGGTTCTTAGGCCCCGTAAATCACATCAAGAGGTTCTTAGGCCTCAGGGTTCTTAGGCCTCAGGGTTCTTAGGCCCATAATCACAATGCCCCGCACGGGCTTTAACGCCAAATCAATTACCACACACGGAATCCACCATCGTATGGTAATTGACCCAAGGCATATATAAAAGTATGCAAGAATACTCACCTCCTCCGCGACAACCAAAATCATAAATCAACAAGACCGCAAGTACACAAATACGTATGCTTCAACCTAGCAATAGTTCACAATTTACACATATAAGGTCATCAAGCTCAATTATCTCAAACACAAGGCAAACAAGCCATACATTACTACCTTTACTAGCATTTCAATGCCCAACCCAACTTTTACAATCTTATAATAATCTTGGGTTGGTTCACATAACATGTACTTCTTATATCATTTTCAATTGGCCAAGAGTTACTTTCATATCAAAATCGTCATTTTCATATTTGACCTAGCAGACTTCAAACAATCATAACTCAAGTTCTACTTACTCTTTTAACATGATTCCAGTGGCCAAGTTTACATGACACATATACCTACCTTTTATCATTAGTGACCAATATGTGAATTGTCCTTCAAAGGTGACTTCTGGTCGTTTTAAAAACCAAAACTGCTGCTGTTAAACAGCTTTGACCTTACTGACTTCAAATGACCATAACTTGGGTTCTACACAATATTTTGACCTCATTCCAGTGGCCACTTCTTCTTAACACATTTTAGCACATTTTATCTTCAGTGACCAAGACATGAATTAGCTTGTAAAAATATGTTTCACCCGTTTTAATAACCGACGAAAAATCAGTTTTGCTGAAAGATCAGCATGACGACCCTGAATTCAAAAATTCATATCTAGAGTTCTACTTCGTATTTTTAACTCATTCCAGTGGCAAAATTTACTTAACACAATAACCTATCTTTTCTTTTTAGGACTCGACAACTGAAAATTCTGTCATAGGGGTGTTTTACACGTTGCAATTACAGGGACAGAATCTGTCCAGCTTTGTTCTTACTAGTATCCATCAAAATCTATCATGTAACCCAATTAAAACCCTAATTTGGTTAAATTACAAGAACCCTAACTTGTATTATAGAAATTTAACCCATTATAAGAAAACCCCCAAAATTATGTGAATGCATGAACCCTAATTCTTGAACAAAAATTAAAACTAGGGTTGGAAGGATAATTACCTCAATGATTCAAGAACAACTATCAAGAATTAAACCCCCAATTTCTTCTCTTTTTCCTTTATGTGTGTCGACACACACACTTACACCACACAAATTCTCCCCAATTGATTACACTAGAAACCATTATTATTATTGTGGTTATTATTATTATTATGAATTAGAGGAAGAGTTCTTGGATTGATTGAAGAATTTAGATCGATAGAGATTTGAGATGAAAAGAGTCTTCCAGAAGAAGAAGGAGTAATGGAAGGATGAGTAATAGAAAAGAACATGGCTGGACATATCCTAGTTATGCCACGACCCCCACCCAAAATTAGTGGGTATAATACCCGCTATCCGCTACGGTTCCAACTAAATTAACCCCTTATCCTAAAATAAAATACTAGGAAACTATTTTAATGTCAAAACTATTAATAAGGTTAATTTTCATTGGCTTAAAATATTTAGGATGTTACAAAAATAGACAGGATTTGTGAGGTTTGTACTACTAGAACCTAAGAACTCGCAAATCTAAGGTTTCACGGATCACGCATACTCCGCAAAACAAACACTCATGGTGAAATCGGCTTAGGAAGTACGATCTTAAATATTGGGTATTTTTTTAGGATTCACATAAACAGAACCCCACAACCCAAATTCTTCATGTTGGTGGATTACGAGATATAGTCGTAGATCTCTATTACTCCCTCCGTCCCATTTTAGTTGTCATGTTGACTAACTTTGACCGTAAATAACTTTGTTTGTACTATATAGTAGTTGATGAAACTTATATGAACGAAAAGTAAATTAAAAACCCAATCCATTCATATATTTTATATCAAGTGTTACACGACACAAACAAAGTTATTTACGGTCAAAGTTAGTCAACATGACAATTAAAATGGGAAGAAGGGATTATTATTTTTTATAGCTTTCTGCCTCTTCTTGATGATTTTTGATGCTAATGTCTTCAAAGGAATTGTGACATCAATAGGCAGAAGCACTGTACCAAACGGATTCTTTATCAAATTCTGAAACTTTCCCATTATATAACTTCACCTCAAATATCTTTTGAAATTCTCTATCTTCAAACCAGCCACACCAAGAGACTCATTGACTTTCGAATAATCGAATCTGTCTCCTTCAACGTCAGAGACCAGAACATTACTATCATTAGTAGCCGGAGGCATACCATTGATAATTTATAACTAAATTACATAAATTACTTCCGATGATTACATAAATTGTAGAATCTGAGTTGTCCTTTTCAAGAGTCATCTCCATCTCAAAACATTTAAAACGTTATTGGACATATTCTGCAATAGCACGTGAGAAAATTAAGAAGAAAAAAGATCGAAAATTAAAACGTTATTGGACATATTCTGCAAAAGTATTAGTTCATCATCAAGGAAAGTTTTAAATCTTAATCTTGATATAGAGTTACCTTCACATTCACAGTTTACTCTATATTTTGTATGAATGAAATGCATATCGTCAAAAACTCAGGGAAAAAAAAAAAAAAAAACCTTGTAGGCTGGCATTATTGACAAATACTCGAAATCTATGTTCACTAATAAATAACTTATGGGGATAACTTGGATGATGTAACATCATCTTGGGTAGATTATGTTGCTCTCACAAACCATAAAATTCATGGGGGGCTTTTTGACATGTGTAGAAAATGATGTTAGTGGGTTTGTGAGAGCAACATCATCTATGGTAGATGATGTTAACATCATATTAGATTTTCCCATAACTTATATATAATACTATCTTATAAAGCATTTTGCCCTTTTTTAAAATCTCAATTAAGTAATTGAACTACCTAAATTACCCCTCTTTTTTATTCACTAATATAAACATCTCTACCTAATATACCTATAATACCCTTAAATCTCAACCACTCATTTTTTTCTCTCTCCTCAAATCTCAACCACTCATTTTTTTCTCTCTCCATAAATCATTTTATTCCTCTAATTCATTCAAAATCTTTTATCTCAAAAACCGTATATCGATAAATTATAAAAATTGTATGGGTGTTCTTAAAATTTCATGCTCTTTCATTAGAGATGTCATTCGATATACTTTCGACGAATTTTTAAATCCGAGGACGGAGCCTGTACGGCTAAGACATTTGGCTATCATACTCTATGACTTGACCTATCACCCCACCATCTCACCGACGCAACGCGCGGGCACTATCTCTCGTAGTGGATAAAAAAAGTGACAAATTGTCAAATTCATTTGAATATTCAGACCTGTATTAATATTCCATCTAAATATCTAACACTCACACTTTAAAATTTAATAGACTTATGCTCGCATAATGCGGTGGTGGTTGGGATATTGATTAAACATATATCTAAATCAAAATTTTCCCATTTAAAAATATATCAATTTATCGTTAAATTTTCATAAAAGATATATCAATGAGAACTCTAAACCTTCCCAATAATGATTAACATGAATACCCGAAATTTTCATAAAAATATATCAATTTATCCACAAAAAAAAAATTAGATTTTCACAAAACTCAACAAAATCACAATAAAACTGGGAGCTTGGAAATCAATTGCCAAGTTAAACTCCCACCTCGACCCCTTTAATGTTTGTTTGGAGTATTTGATAACAGGAACAGTTGGAGATGGTTCTTCTATACGGTTTTGGATGGATACTTGGACCGGAGACTCACCGCTTTCCTCACGCTTCCCTGATCTCTTTAAACTAGAGAAAAAGAAAGATTGCCTGATTAAAGAACGATGCACTGGTAATGGCAGATTCTCCCAATGGGAATGGAATTGGACACACCCTCCATCCACCCCCAATGAGCTGCATCAACTCCAGAATATGCTCTCACTAATCATGCACATCAATCTCTCAACCTCACCTGATTCTTGGCACTGGAAAAGTGATGCATCGGGACGCTACACTACCAAGTCAATGAAGAACATACTCCAGAGAGCAGTTTATGGACCACCCCACTGGTCCTTTCCATGGAATCATCTCGCACCTTTGAAAGTGAATATATTTGGATGGCGTCTTGAAATGAATCGTATAGCAACCACGGATCAATTGCTCCTCAGGAATATCCACATTGGCATAAGACCATGCTCCCTATGCAACATCTTCGATGAGACAACGACCCATCTATTTCTTCATTGCTCATTTGCACGATCTCTGTGGTCATTCATATCCATTTGGCTCAATATCTCACATATTTCTATGCCTTCCAGCATACGTGAACTCTTCAGCTTTCACAAAGACCCCAGGATTCCTCCCGGAAAGTGCGAGTACATCAATCTAGTCATTTTAGCATATTGCTGGACGATATGGAAGATCAGAAACGAGTGTATTTTCTCCAACAAGACCCCATCCCTTCGCTTTGCTTTCAAGGAGACCAAATCTGTTAGTTTTCTATGGTTAAAGAACAGATCCCATAGCTCCCAAGTCGACTGGTGTAATTGGTATCACTTTAATTTCTAGACTTTCTTATGTACCCGAACGTGATTGTTTCCTCTAGCTTCTCGCTAGTTTATCTTTATTAATAATATTGAATGTTCAAAAAAAAAAAAAATAAAATCGTAATAAGAAAAGCAAAATCGCTATGAGATTGGAAAAATTGCAACTTTGACTTCTTATTTCGAAATTTGGTTTTTTTTTGCAAACTTTGACTTTTACTGCAAACTTTGACTTTTTACTACGAACTTCTCATTGCGATATTACGATCTCACTCCAATTTTATTTTTATTTTCTTTGGATTTTATGAAAATTCGAAAAAAGTTGACTGAATTTAGATATTTTTATAAAAATTTTCACTTTTATTTTAATTTTACGAATTTTCACTTTTATTTTATTTTGTTTGGATTTTATGAAAATTCAAAAAACTTGACTGAATCTATATATTTTCATAAAAATTTGAATATTTATGTCGTTTTTCTCCCGTTAAAATTAAATGACTCATAATACCAAACAAGAAATTGTTGACCGATTTTTAAAGTATTAGGCCGGTTCTTATAAGAGTCTTCAGCGAGCGTCCTTGACCACTTGGACGCAAGACACTATAGACAGCGAGCGTCCTGGAGGTGCGTCTTCAAGCAAGAGTCCTCCTGGAGAAGTTGGAGGACGCATCAGAGGTGGGGTATTATCTTCTTTTTTTTTGTTTTATATGTGTGGTGTATATATATATATATATATGTGTGTGTATTTGTGTGTTATATATGTGTATATATATATATATATGTCAGTGTATTTGTGTGTGTGAGATAAATTATAAATAATTGATGATGTGGCGAAAAAGTTGTAAGAAGTTTTTCTTATAGGTAGGGAGAGTCCTGGGGAAAGTCCTGAGTGATGTGGTGCTGAGTTTGCAGGCAAGAAGCTCCAAGAAGCTCCTTCCTATAAGCACCGGCCTTACATCGTGGGAATAGAATCTCCACAAGAGAAGCATCAGTTTGCCTATTTATATTGATCTTTGATGCAAGCACAAATCATAATCAATTACATGGACATCTTCACTATCTTTCCTTCATGGCTTCTTACAACAACATTAGTTCATTTCATGTTCTGCATCTTTCTATACACTCTTACGAACAAGTCATCCAAATCTGTCCATAAGCTTCCCCCAAGCCCTACTAAACTTTCCATTATTGGAAACTTACACCATTTATTGGGTAAATCTAAACACGAAGTCTTTTGGGAACTTTCAAAAAAATATGGTCCCGTTATGCAAATTCATATTGGTTCAAAACTTTTCCTTGTTATCTCGTCCCCCGCTATGGCGAAAGAAATCCTAAAAACTCAAGATCACATATTTTGCAATAGACAGATGTCCCGTGCCACCAAACGGCTAACATACAACTATTCGGACATCGCCTTCTCGCCTTATGATAATCACTGGAAGGCTATGCGCAAGATTTTTGTATCTGAGCTCCTTGCAGGTCCCCGAAGAGCCAAATTGTTTAACCATGTGTTGGTGTCAGAGACAGAAAGAATGGTCAGTTCTTTATCGAAACATCCACCAAACATTGCTGTAAACTTAAACAAGGTGTTATTCACAACGATTGAAGGTGTGATGTTCAGAATTGCATTTGGTGACAACTACAGACAACTACCGATTAATGGTCGTCCGCCGTGGGAAGAAATGGTTGCCGAAACCATAACATTGCTTGGTGGATCGGTTGGCGATTCTTTTCCATGGTTTGGTCTTTTTATAGACCATCTTAGTGGATGGAATACTAAGCTAGATAAATGCTTTTCTAATATGGATAGTTATATCGAGGCCATCATCGATGATCATCACAAACAAAACATTGGAGAACTAAGTGATGATAACAAAGATTTTGTTCATGCTCTAATCGGGTTATGTTCTAACCAGAATGCTTCTGGGTATCAGCTCACCAAAGAAGACATGAAAGCGCTGATCATGGTAATTGATTATTTCTTTTCATATATTAGTATCTTCTATAGAAATTCAACTCCATTATAAATGTTAGATCACAGCAAATAAAGAACATTTTTATGTCAGTATTTTATAAAGTTTGTTTTTTTTATTTTTTTTTGAACGATAGTTGGGTTGCCCTTCGCTAGGAGTTTTCCAGGCCAGAATGCTACCTAAGGGGAGAAACCCCCAATTAAATTAATTGTGGGAAAACCCTACTCCCTTTGGATTCGAACCCAGGTCTCCTGGATCCAAAGCCATAATTAAAAGACTCTCGTACCACTGGGCTGTGAACCCAATGGTATAAATTAGTTTATTTGTCACCAGTAAATTATATGCAAAAGTTTAGTTTTTTTTATTTAATTTATTTATGATGTCATAATTAATACTTTCCTTCTTAAAGTTTAACTCAGTTTTATTTTTGTTATTTATGTTGTCATTTTTTAAAGAAATATTTATTTATTTTTTTGAAAACTCTAATAATTATACATGGTCTTTTAAATTTCCATCATTTAAATAATTAATTCTTTTATAATAAATTGTAACATGAAAAAGCGATGACCGAACTTGAATTATTGTATTGGAGGGGTATTGGGCTAAAATATGAAGATTTTTATTTAGAGGGGTTAGAGCATCTCCAATGACATCAAGCTATTAAAGACTTTTTTTCAATGTCCCTACTATTAATATATGATATTAAATTAAGAGTGTTAGTTGAAATTATAAACAAGTATTTTATTAAAAGGAATTTAGAAGTGAATGTGAGTGTGTAGAAAAAAGTCTTTGATCAAATAGCTTGAGAAACATCAAGCTTTTGAAGAAAAAAGTTATTCTCTCCAATGGTAAAAAGCTATTCAAAGACTTTTTCTTTCAAAAAAGCTTTTCATCAACCTTCCATTAGAGATGCTCTTATACTATTTTTTATTACATTTTTATAGTATAATTTGAAAATTGATATAAATTTAGACATAATAAGCTAAATTTTAGAAGGGCCACAACCCCTTGGTCTCTATTAAGTTCCGTTTATGTGAAAAAGTAAGAAACTTTTGAATAGATTAGTCTAATAATGATATACTATAACTATTGACTTTTTTTTGATGATGTCATTGCCCAAAAGTAATTAAATTATGTATATATATATATATATATATATATATATATATATATATATATATATATATATATATATATATATATATATATATATATATATATATATATATATATATATATATATATATATATATATATATATATATATATATATATATATATATATATATATATATATATATATATATATATATATATATATATATATATATATATATATATATATATATATATATATATATATATATATATATATATATATATATATATATATATATATATATATATATATATATATATATATATATATATATATATATATATATATATATATATATATATATATATATATATATATATATATATATATATATATATATATATATATATATATATATATATATATATATATATATATATATATATATATATATATATATATATATATATATATATATATATATATATATATATATATATATATATATATATATATATATATATATATATATATATATATATATATATATATATATATATATATATATATATATATATATATATATATATATATATATATATATATATATATATATATATATATATATATATATATATATATATATATATATATATATATATATATATATATATATATATATATATATATATATATATATATATATATATATATATATATATATATATATATATATATATATATATATATATATATATATATATATATATATATATATATATATATATATATATATATATATATATATATATATATATATATATATATATATATATATATATATATATATATATATATATATATATATATATATATATATATATATATATATATATATATATATATATATATATATATATATATATATATATATATATATATATATATATATATATATATATATATATATATATATATATATATATATATATATATATATATATATATATATATATATATATATATATATATATATATATATATATATATATATATATATATATATATATATATATATATATATATATATATATATATATATATATATATATATATATATATATATATATATATATATATATATATATATATATATATATATATATATATATATATATATATATATATATATATATATATATATATATATATATATATATATATATATATATATATATATATATATATATATATATATATATATATATATATATATATATATATATATATATATATATATATATATATATATATATATATATATATATATATATATATATATATATATATATATATATATATATATATATATATATATATATATATATATATATATATATATATATATATATATATATATATATATATATATATATATATATATATATATATATATATATATATATATATATATATATATATATATATATATATATATATATATATATATATATATATATATATATATATATATATATATATATATATATATATATATATATATATATATATATATATATATATATATATATATATATATATATATATATATATATATATATATATATATATATATATATATATATATATATATATATATATATATATATATATATATATATATATATATATATATATATATATATATATATATATATATATATATATATATATATATATATATATATATATATATATATATATATATATATATATATATATATATATATATATATATATATATATATATATATATATATATATATATATATATATATATATATATATATATATATATATATATATATATATATATATATATATATATATATATATATATATATATATATATATATATATATATATATATATATATATATATATATATATATATATTATTTATATAATTATATCTATAAATATATATATATTTATATTTTATATATAAAATGTTCAAATTAAAATATATTATCAAATTATTTACTACGTGGGTTAAACATATTTATCACTTGATAATTATTTGTTAAAGTTTAGTTTTTTTCTTTATATCATACATACTTTCCTTCTCAAATTTTATTTCATTTTTATTTTTGTCATTTATAATGTCATTTTTAAAAACAAAATGGTTTTTTTTCTTTTGAATACATGGTCTTTTAAATTTCCATCATCTAAATAATTGAATTTGTCATAACGAATTTTCAAATTATGCGGGTTAAACTAATTATATTTGTTTGAAACATTATGTATACAATTATGAGGTTATGAGTACCGTTGGACTGTCACAACTCACAACTACAATTTTCACAAACTTTTTACTAATATGCCCAGGTTAAACCCGTGTTAATTAGCTAGTATCTACCGATAACTATAAAAGAGACTTTTAAATTCTAACATGAAAAAGTAAGAACCCTTAAATAGATTAGTCTAATGATGATCTAACCATTGACTTCCTTTTGATGATGTCATTGCCCAAAAATAGTGAAATTATGTTAAACCCTTTAGTTAAATCACACATTAAAAAACAAAAATGTTATTATGTACGAAGATTAGTTTTTCAAATTTTGAATTGGTCCTGTAAACCTAAATTACAAATTGAATACTTTGATTTTTAAATAAAACGTTCAAATAACACATATTAAATTTTCGTTATATTTATGCTATAGTTAATAGTTATAAATAAGACATGTTGAGATTTAATGATATTGTTGTAATAATGTTTAGTGTTAAAAGTTATTAGTATGATATATATGTTAATTACATCTTTGTAAACCGACTGTATTGTTAAATATAACAAACTTTAAAGTATTAGTAGGATATGTATATGAATTATTTCGTTGATCAAAATTGATCACCTATAATAACGAACTTTGCCAAAAAAAATATAACAAACTCCATTCTCATATTAGAGAAATATAATTAATTAAAATTAAAATCTCACATATAATCAACCAAAATCCTACACAATCGTAAAATAAAATAAAATTTATTAATAACTAGATAAAAATAATAATTTGAGTTAAATCCTACCAAAAATCCCACATTAAAGAAATATATAATGTATTAATAACTAGATAATAATAATAATTTGAGTTAAATTAAGATTATTTTATGTAAAATAAAACAAAATAAATTTTTTGTTTCTTTTTTATCATATATCAGAGATAATTAATAACATGTAAAGTTTTACAATATCGTAATTCAACAAACATGGATAAAAGATGTTGAAAAATGGTGATGCTGCCATTTTTTCAATCTTTTGTTTTTTAGATTATTTTAAACACCATATACATATCGATGATATATTTTATTTATAATCATAAGATACTAACGATGTAAAATTAAATACTCATAACCAATATTTATCACTTTAAAATATACATATGGGAAAAGTGAATATAAGGCTGTCCAACACTTAAGTTTAGGTGTGAAATACCCTACATACTAATATTTTTAATATTTTTTGTTTATGAATAAATGTTTGGGCCCCATGAATTTTACGGTTTAAAAAATTATTATGTGAGTATTTAACACTTAAGCTTACGAATAACCCACCCCTATACAAATTCTATATGAAGTCATATTTTGATAATAATATACGACATAAAAAAAGAAAATATTATAAACCAAGAAAAAAATCAAAAAAGTGATTTTAAAAAAAGAAAAAATAAAATTTAGTAATTGTTTTCCATTATTATATTCATTAAATAATTACTTTCTATAAAATAAATGTAGAATTATTTCATAAATAATGACCATATTTTAATTTATTAAATTAAAGTTAAATTTATAAAAGTTTAGAAAAAGTATACGACAATATAGTTTTGATTTAATGACTCTAATTAAAACATAAAATTTACCAAAAATTTCAGAGTTTTTTTAATTATCAATTAAGGTTTCTCTTTTACCAGAGATTAGAGATGTATATAAATATCAATGTCAAGCTATGATAATAATTTAACATTTAGTTAGTTATATATGTTTCATCTGCGTAATACGTGAGAAAATAATCTAGTAATATTAATATATTATCACCATGGACGAAGAATATGTAAATTGGAAATGATAATAGGTTCATTATGTGTCAAATATATTCATACTAAGTAGTATATGATAGGTTCATTGTGCACCAAAAATATACATTATGAATTGCATTTGATAGGTTCATTTTGCATAATTAATATAGTATCACCGGGTATCAAGATATTAAATGTGAATTATATATAACGAGATATGTCACCCCGGGCGTTGCCCCGGGAGACATTACGTTTTTGTATATGATAACATACAAAATTAAAAAGATTTTTCAGACGTTTATTGTATGCGATAATATGTAAAATTTATAACATGTTTTCAGGATCATTTTATACATCATTTAAATGTCATGGATATTACAAAAATGTTAGTGATTTGTCATTGAATTGTAACTGTCATACAACATAAAATTGGATGAAATCGATTAGAAAATCCATAAACTTACATCATAGTACGTAATATTTAAAACCCCGAAACAATATATTCAAGTTTATATTTTCTTTTAAAACATGTATACGAAAAGTAAATAACATGGACTACATGTACGTAAAACTCATATCTGTATCAATAATTTATATTGACATATGTAAGTTCATTGGTAAAAGATAAAAAAAATAAAAGATAAAAAAGAAATAATCAAAAAAGAATGAACGCATAACAAAAAAATAAAAGATAAAAAAATAAAAGGAAGAAAGAAAACAAAAGCAAAAAAATATTAAAATAAAAATAAAAAATAAATTAAAAGATGTTGGCACGAAATTCAATTCACACAGCATTTCACTGCGGGTCAGACATAATGTAGGTATACTTTATTAAGTTATAAGTAATGTTTGATGATAATTATAAAAGTATAACATAAGTCAATCTCTCAATTTACAAATTCAAATAGCATTTAACGATTTTTAAAACACTTTAGAGAAAAAGACCTAACTCCTTGCTAAAGAAAATATCTGATTTGAAGCAGTTTTCGTAATTCCCGTTAAACATCCGAACATAACTTAACGGTCGTTAATTGATAGGGACTATTATTGCAATTAGAATTAAACATAAATTAGAAGAAAAAAAAAACACAATGGTTGGCACGAACTCCCAAAATTCAAAATTTAATTATATAGTAATAGGTTCATTGTGATCAAATATTTGAGAAAGGTAGTGGAAAGTCTTAAGTGTGATATTGTGTATACAATCATTTTTGGTCATAAACTATCAAATATAATTTTTAAGATGTACAATAACTTAAACCATATTTAGTGATGTACGGTGAAAAATTTGGGTTGAAACGGATGGAAAACCCAGCCACTAGCCTTCGTTTCTCTATGTGGCCTTTTAAAGATTCTATCAATTTTTTCCCCCCCCTATAGCCTAATACAATCTTCGATATATGTATCAAAACTATGAATTGAATTTTTTGGTATAGTGAATCGGAGTTGATAATCGTACCATTAATTTTATAGATAAATACGTCAAAATGTAAATAACTAATATCGAAAAGTTATAGTGTGCACGAACTATCAGAACATCTATTGTACCCACGAACTTTGTAAAAATGTTCAAATCATGTAACTAACTATAACTGACCAATAAAAAATTACACGTGACAGCTCATATAAGGTGTCACGTATATCATGTTACATGATTTGAACATTTTTAGTAAGTTCGTGCATACAATAGAGGTTCTGATAGTTGGGTCTTAGTCACATACATTTCCATGCACATATCTCTTAATTTTAATACTTTTACTATAATATACAAATATCACAACATAGTGTATAAGCAATCAATTTTTTGGTATAGTGAATACACGTTGAACCAAAACATTAAATTTAGTGTAAATTTTTGTGTAATACCAAATATATTACACCAAATTTGAAAACTTACTATACAAAAATATCACAACATACTGTATAAGCAATCATTTTTTAGAATATTCTGTTTTATTTTTAAACAGTATTGATTAATGCATATAATTTTTAAATTTGAAAAAGAAAAAAAGAAATTTCAATCTTATGCAATATATTAGATAGGAAATTAAGTTATAAAGGAAAATTAACCATGTCATTTGATATAAATTATCATCATGCCAATTCTGTCAATAACTAATGTAAATGATCTTTTAGGATGTGCTTACTGGAGGAATCGATTCAACTATAGTGACCTTGGTTTGGGCCATGTCTGAGATCATTAAAAATACTAGAGTCATGCAAAAGTTACAAAGTGAAATTCGAGATCACATGATAAGTAGACAAAAACTACAAGCACTCGACGTCACAAACATGTCATACTTGCATATGGTGGTTAAAGAGACATTAAGAATGCATGCACCAGCCCCATTACTGATACCACATGAAAGCATAAGTCATTGTCAAATCGGTGGTTACGACGTCTTTCCAGGGACGACTGCTTTGATCAATGTATGGGGGATATCAAGGGATCCAAGCCTTTGGGGAGAAAATGCAGCCGAGTTTTATCCAGAAAGATTTGAGAATTTTGAGGGTGAGTTTGAAATGATCCCCTTTGGAGGCGGACGACGAACGTGCCCAGCGGTCAATACGGCTCCAACAGTTGTAGAGTTTGTGATAGCAAACCTTCTTTTTTGGTTTGACTGGGAACTTCCTAATGGAGAAAAGAATGAAGATTTGGACATGCAAGAAGTGGGTACGGCAGTTCTATACAAAAAGTTACCACTTTGCCTTGTCATAACCAAGAATAATGGGAAAGATGACTAGTAATTAAATAGTTTTCTTTAAAATAAAATGGTCATGGCTACTCTCTTATCAAAGTGATCATCAACCCAAAGGAGTTCACCTCGTATTTTTCTTATCATATGCAGAATATTATGTGGTGTGAAATATATATAAAAATACAATCAATTTCGTGAGAGTAATTGTTTGAACTCAAAGTTGCTGAATTTGTGATAAATAAATATTATGGCGTCATTTCTCAATATTGTTGATGCTTAGAAAAGTGAGGATGTGGCTGTTGAATACTTAAGTTTGAGTGTAGAACTTCTTACATACTAATTTATTATTAATGTATATATAAATGATTGGGTCTCTATGTTTTTTATGGATTAAAATATCAAAATGTGAGAGATTTTACACACAAGCTTATGTGTATAACAGCTACATGCTCCCTAACCTCATATTATAATCTAATTACGTTATTGTTTGCTGTATCTATACTCGTATATCAAGCATATTAACTACCCTTATTTCTTAATTTGAACCTCAACAACTTTTAAGTTAAGATAAAATCTTGATCACCATCTATCTTTAACATTTTAAATCTAAGACCATCAATTCTCATACTATACAAAAGGACAATATAACAAAGTACATGAAAACCATAATTGCTTATATATTTAATTTTAAACTATATAGTACTAAATAAGTAAAACTCACAACCAACACAATTTAATATATTTTTGTAAAAAAACACAGAGCATCAAAATTAACACAAGGTACAAAGAATTATCGAAGACTATCACAAGTGATTATAGATCAAAACGTGTTATTCAACACAATCTATTATAAACTATTTACCGTCGTCGTATTGCGCTGATAGTATGCTAGTTGTCGTTAAAACATGTTTTATGTGGATGCGAACTTAAGTGAGTCGCAATTAAATAGTTAGCCTACCCACTAAAGAGCACTTTTTACTTTTGAGTAGATATATGTGTTCTTAAATAATCAACTAGGTTATTTCAGAGGTGTTACTTTTTAAAAATAATTTCTAATGAGAATCGGATAATTAGTTGTAATAAAACATGTTTTGTAGATGGTAGTGTTTAGATATGATTATGTTGTTTAAAATCACAATAACCAGATAATCAACTCTTTGAATGTTTGGCAAGCTTATACCCTTTGAAAAGCAGAAGCTGTTTAGACTTGGGAACGATGCCTCAAACTACCTCCTTTGCATAGGATTTATTTTTTATATTTTGACTTGTACTTAGAAACTTTAAGCTTTATGTGAATATCATGTAGCCTCTTTGTATAATATCCATTTGTAAGCTCGTTTCAGTTGTATCTCATGTTTCCACCACTGGTGGGGTGTTACAGAAACATATTCCATACACTTTGACTCACTATGAAAATTGTTGAGTCAAGGATTCGCTGACCAGACTTGGTCGCTGGTGAAGATGTCATCAGCGAGTCCGCTGACTCTTTGCCAACAATGCATTCTTATCCAAATTGTAAGTCAAGGCGGGAAGAATTCAAACAAGAAGAAGACAAGAGTCACATGGTGGTTGTTCCAACTGTATTATACCTTGTATGGCAAAGTTGCAGTTGGATCAAAAGAGAAGGGTTTCTCTCTCATACCCGATTTGGTAAAGAAGACAAAGGGCACCTGTCTCAAGTACTTCAAGCCAATGGGATCTCGACAACCACCATCCATCACAATCAAGAGAAGGCTGTGTTGCCCTAATTCCTCTCCTATATAAAGCAACACAAGCCGCACATTAAACACTTTGTGTTTGTCACCACAAGTGTGTGTCACTTACTTTCTCTCTTGTAATTGTTTAAGTTTCTAGTTAGTCTAAACTTAACAATTGTATTTTCATTTATTTTCTTGTAAGTCAAGTTGTAATATCGACCATGTATTCACTGTTTAATCAATGATACATATGATTAGACTTGCATAGATTCTTGTATTTGAATTTTACTCTTGTTCTTGTTCTTTACTTTATATTATTTACTTACTTGTCTAAATAATTAATATAAGTTAAGCAAATTGTGGACTGTCAAGTGGTATCAGAGCCAATGTTTCTAATTCATTGAAACAAGATTTGTTTGCTTACTTATTGTCAATTCTTGCACTCTTTCTTTCTTTTCTTTCCAAACCTTAATCTTTTCTTAAAACAAAAATATGACTGTTGTACCCACTCTTGTAAATACACGTGACTTTGGTTACGTGTCAGTTCCTCCAAGTTTTGAGTCTGATGACTTTGGATCTTGGAAGGAAAGAATGTTACTACACATAGTGGGTGTAGAATCATATCTTATGACCATTCTGACCAAAGGTCCATATGTACCCACTCTGGTACAAAGAACACCAGGAGCAACTGCTGATGCTCCTGAGATTGTGATTGACATGGTCAAACCAGAAGTACAATGGACTGATGATGAAAGGAGACTAGTAAATCTTGATGCTAGACTCAAAAACATGATTGTCGCTTCTCTTCCCACAGACATCATGAAATTCATCATCAAATACCCTTCTTCAAAAATGGTTTGGGATAGGCTGTGCAGCATGTTCGAAGGGACTGCTGACACAATTGCCACCAAAAGAATTGACTTAAAATGTGCTTATGAAAATTTCTTTTCTAGACCAGGAGAAAGTCTTGACAACACCTATACCCGTTTCAAAGGGTTGCTGAATGATATGACAAACCTTGGCATAACCCATGATACTTTGAGGTTTGCCACAAGTTCATTGATAGTCTTCCTATCAAATGGCAAGGATTGAGACAAATCCTTAGAACCACCAAGCAACTCCAGTCACTGGACTTGGAATCACTCTTTGGTATGCTTCAATTTGAAGAAAGAGCTCTTGCTCAAAACCAAAGAGCTGAAGCTGAAGCACGACGTAGTGCTGGTTCTTCCTCCTCTACTATTTCTTCTGCTTACTCTGTCTCTAACCCCCTTGCCCTTGTATCTGCTGAGCCCATTAACATTAATAATGGTGCCAACTCCTCTCTCCCACCTCCTATTCAATCTCTTGTTAATGATCTTGATGCTGAAGAGAAACAAGAGATGTTCAACGACTTTATGGAGTTCGCTCTAGTCGCTGGTAAAAGGTACTCTAAAAGGTGGAATAACCGTAAGTCGGTTACTGCCTACAAGCCTCTTGTTGACAAATCTCAACTGGAGATGTGGCAGGAAGGGACACTGTTATTAATAGAAGTCGAGCTTTTGTGTGTGTAAGTGTGTGTTAATGGAGGTTTCTAGTGAGAGAAAGTAGAGAGAGAGTAGAGAGAAGTCAGGGAAAGATTAGATTGTATTATAGGGTGAAAGGTTACAATTAACATAATGGAGGGGGTTTATATACATATGAGCTATTTACACTATGCCCCTTCCATTGTAACAAGATTACAATATAAGTACAAATTAACATAAGGTACACAAATCAACTACTACATTTATATTTCTAACAATCTCCTCCTTAGTAGTGATTTGTGAAAAATATCCAGTCTTTGTCTTTCTTTAAGCTCTTGTATTCGGTCTATCTTTGTTTGGATGCCAGAACCAATTTTCTCCTTCGGTCTATCATCAGGAACAACCATGTTGTCTGCAAAGTTTCTTGGAGGAATGTTCTGTGGACCTGGACGATGACCAGGCTCGTATTTGATCCAACAACCTCCTCTTCGACGTACGACGTACTTAGACTTCTGAACATTCTTTGCTTCTCTCATCATTCTAATGCTGTCTCTGTACTCGAGTCTTTGATTAATCTTGGAGATTGCTTTATCAAACACTACCTTTTTCTTTTCATCTTGCTCATCTTCTTGCAGGCATAACAACACATTCTTACAAAACTCCAAAGTTCCATCAGAATAAGAAGCAAGTTCATCCACGCGAATGAAAATCTTCTTCTTTCTGCTATTCAAAAAGACAACACCGAAGGATGGTTCTTCTATGATATGACCAATACTTAGCTGTTCAATATCTGCAGTGTATAGACTTTGATCTGGATACGGCACATTAATCTTCCTCTTCACAACTTCAAATCCTATTTGAAAATCTTCCAATGAAGCGTACTGAATGCAGCTTGACATATATCTTTTAACAGCTTCAAAGGCAATAACATCTTCACGGTATCGCTACATTGCATTCAAGAAATGATTGTAGAGGAAGATAATGTCATCAACTGGCAGCAGCTTGAATTGTGTTTCAGTAAATCTGTAGCTCTTGCCATTATCTCTTTTAACATGGAAACTTGGGATTGAGATAGTATTCCTTTTAACCAAAATAACTCTGACCAGCACCAAGATCTTGTGATTTCTTTGTTCTTCAAGGAGCTTGGGATTATATTGCTTGGTGAGTTTAAGAAGCTCTTTGTATTCTTCAACTTGTCTAGCTTCCTTAAACTTATACATTGAATCCAACTCTGGTCTTTTGGTCTTGGTAACTTTGGTAGCTCCACAAAATATTGGAAAAGCTCTTTCTTCCAAAAATCTAGACTTCTTTGGCTGCCTCCTTTGGCTTAACACCCAGCGCAACCATTCTTTCTTTATCCCTCAAGAAGTATCCCCGATTAATGAATCTCCTTTGTTCTTCAGTTAATTCTGTTGGAAAATAATCAGGGAGAACCTCCTCGGATACGATTGCTTCTTTCAACACTTGTTTATATGTTGATTTCTTGAAGTTCTGAGATGCAGCCTCAGGAGTCTTTCTCAATTCATCAAAGCTATTGAAGTCTTCAAAGTTATAGTGTTGAGGAGTAGTGAAACCCTGAGTAGAAGATTCTCCAACTTCTTTTCTGCTCGACGAACCTGTTTCAAAATAATCAAGATCTGGGAAGTCTTCAAATACAGGTTCCTCAACAGCTTCTACGTTTATTGGAGTTCCAACTATTTCTGGCTCATCCAAGGTTACATTGTCTTTTGCAGCCTCAATGTCTGCTTCTCCCTCAGTATATTCCAACACTTCATTTTCAATCACAAACCCTTCTTCTTCATTAACCTCAACATTTTCAAAATCTTCTTCACTTTCTACATCAGAATCATCACCAAAAACTTCAACTAATCTTCTTCTAATCTCATCATCTAAAGAATCGTTCTCAACATTCTCAACATTCACACCCTCTGCTCTTTCTTCCATCACCACATCTCCAACATTTCCTTCAACTCTTGCCGAAGTATTATCAAAGTTCGTTTGACCTTCTCCTTGGTTCTCCCCTCGGGGTGATCATCAGAATCAGGATCATCCCGACGAGAAGCAACCGAGGCCGGTCGGCAAGATTCTAGTGCCAACAATCTTAATTCAAACTCAGCTAGTTTAGCATCATACTCAGCCTTTTGTCTTTGAACTTGTTCTTGTAAAGCTTTGACTCTTCTTTCAGTTGCAAGTTCCCTTTCTCTAACTTCCAAGGCATTCAACACTCCTCTTTCAGTAACAGTCAACAAATCACCCTCCAATCTTAAGATATTTAACAAAACTTCACATGCCGAATCTTTGGTTGGTAGATTTGTTGATGTTGATGGAATTTGAGTTGGTGTTCTTTGTGTTGGTGTTTGATGTGGAGGATCCAACCCGGAGGTTGTTGGCACACTTGTGGTGTGACCTAAATTCAGCGAAGCTGATTCAGGATTTCCTGCGGATCCTCGGGTTATACCCTCACCAGCAGTTACAGATTCATGGGCTTTGCAACCCGAATCAATTGGTGTCCTAGACTGTGATAAATCACTGTCCTGGACTTGTTGTTGGGCAACACCACTAACAACACCGGGGTCACTGAGAATGCCCGTTAATACAGTCTCAGGTTGATCCTGAGGAACAGCAGTGTCACTACGGCGTTCATACTGTCCCCCAGTCTCGGTCTGAGGACTGTTACCTGCGGCTAAAGCTGGCGTGATGTTAGCTAAGGCAGGATTTCCAAGCTGTCCTTGAGAGTCACACAAAGTGGGTCCCTCTCCGCTTGTTCTGGCACCAGTACTCAACTGGGCTTGTGAATCCGTGTACCTAGGAGATCTAGACTCTTGTGCACGAAATGAAGGCGAGAGGTGGGGCTGGTCCTCTCTTATTTCAACACTCTCATCCTCCAAATGAGGAGAGTGTGGTGAGCGTGGCTGATCCCGTGCATTTGTGAGACTAACTCCTGTTGTGAGGAGTCAGAATGGCTGGGAGAGTTTGGTGCATACGAGAATGGGCAGTTCCCGATTTCTACCCTAGGGTAAACAACCCGGCTAGACACATTGGTTTGAACTAATGGAGGGCCAACGTTTTCTTTATGCCCTTGTCCTAACCCGGACCGCACATCCTCTCTGGTATTTTCAACTCCTCCCTCAAATCCGCCTTGTTCCTCCACCACATCATCATCTCCAGTGCTAACATTCTCAGTTTCTAACTCAGATACAACTTTATCCACAATTCTTGTTGCTTGTTCAACATCAAACTCCGCTGAGGCACCAGGTTGTTCATTCACATCTGCTGAAGTAGATTCAAGTCTTTGTCTTGCAGATTTAGACAACTTATGTTTTCTTTTTGATTTCTTCTTCTTTGAAGTCTGCTTTAGAACACTTCTAGCAGACATTTTAAGTCGTCTACCTAGTGGTGGAGTTGGTTCATCAGGTAGAGCAGATGCAAGTGGTGTTGGATTAAGAATCGGTGATGAACGAGGTGGTGTAAAAATTGGTGGATTCGGTGAAACAACGGATGGTATAGGTGTAGATTGCGAAGGTGAAGATTGCGAAAAATGAACGGTTGGTGTAGATTGTGAAGGTGATGTTTGTGAGGTAATGTTTGGTGTAGATTGTGAAGGTGATGTTTGTGAGGTAATGTTTGGTGTAGATTGTGAAACAGGTGATGAAATAGGTTCAGGTGAAGCAACATCTTGCTCAAACATAACTCTCTTTGACTTTCTTTTCCTCTGCTCAGAGGCCCCTTCATCACTAACCCCTCTTTTTCTTTTTGACGAACTAGGACCCTCACTTGGCGACCTATGCTCAGCTTGGGAAGGAGTCTGTCGGCTTTCAGACCCCATTGCTGAGACTAACCACTCGAGATAAGCCCTAAGGTGAGGACTCTGAGCAGGAACCAGATTTACCAGGAATGGTGGAATCGGAAAAGGTCTTACAGTTTCACAACTTGTGCCTCTCAAGTTGGATTTATACATCGCAATCACATACTTGAAGCTGTTCTCCAATTTTGGAATTTCCTCTGCATTATCAAGAACATCTTCGATAATTAGTGTGAAGAATCTGATAAAGGGAATATATTTTCTGTCTTGTTTATCCTTTCCCTTGACAACTTGAATCATCTTTTTCCATATAATCGCCGCAAAGTCACACTGCACATTGTGAGTGACTGCATAATAAATTGATAAGGAATCCTTTGTCATGAGATCAATTCCTTTCTGTGATGGCATCAAACAGGTGGTTAAAACATTGTACATCGTATGCCAGAGAGTTGCTACATTACTCCTTCGAAAATCTCTCATCGTTGCCAACTCTCCGTCATAACCCAACGAATGAACTCCAGCCAACATTTCTTCAACTGATGAGAGTTCTTCGTATTCTTCAAGTACAGGAAATCCAATTGTTGTTCTAAACTCATCCAAAGTGAATCGACAATTAAACAGTTCATTTTCTGACTCTAGAGAAAATCTGAAGTAGTCTGCTGTGTTATGTCTTTTACTTCCTCGTACATATTCAATTGATTGCCACAACTCAAAGACATACTTCTCAGGTACAATTGCACCTCCAGTCAGAGCATTATTCAGTGGATGATAGCTAAGAATCTCTGGAATGATCGGAAATTTGCAAGCAAATGGGATATGTAGTGCTTGATTGGCTTGCATTTTCATTGAATCTCCTTCTCTGAACATTGCCATCTTGGTACTTTATTATTTTTCTGTTTAAGACAAACTGACCAAAGTTTTTGACCAGAAAACAAAGTAGTACACAAAGGCGTTCGATACCTTGCATCTCACTCAAATATATATACAAAACATGACAATATATAGGATCACATAAGTATTAAAAGATAAGAAAACAAGGTAGTACACAAAGGCGTTCGATACCTTGCATCTCACTCAAATATATATACAAAACATGACAATATATAGGATCACATAAGTATTAAAAGATAAGAAAACAAGGTAGTACACAAAGGCGTTCGATACCTTGCATCTCACTCAAATATATATACAAAACATGACAATATATAGGATCACATAAGTATTAAAAGATAAGAAAACAAGGTAGTACACAAAGGCGTTCGATACCTTGCATCTCACTCAAATATATATACAAAACATGACAATATATAGGATCACATAAGTATTAAAAGATAAGAAAACAAGGTAGTACACAAAGGCGTTCGATACCTTGCATCTCACTCAAATATATATACAAAACATGACAATATATAGGATCACATAAGTATTAAAAGATAAGAAAACAAGGTAGTACACAAAGGCGTTCGATACCTTGCATCTCACTCAAATATATATACAAAACATGACAATATATAGGATCACATAAGTATTAAAAGATAAGAAAACAAGGTAGTACACAAAGGCGTTCGATACCTTGCATCTCACTCAAATATATATACAAAACATGACAATATATAGGATCACATAAGTATTAAAAGATAAGAAAACAAGGTAGTACACAAAGGCGTTCGATACCTTGCATCTCACTCAAATATATATACAAAACATGACAATATATAGGATCACATAAGTATTAAAAGATAAGAAAACAAGGTAGTACACAAAGGCGTTCGATACCTTGCATCTCACTCAAATATATATACAAAACATGACAATATATAGGATCACATAAGTATTAAAAGATAAGAAAACAAGGTAGTACACAAAGGCGTTCGATACCTTGCATCTCACTCAAATATATATACAAAACATGACAATATATAGGATCACATAAGTATTAAAAGATAAGAAAACAAGGTAGTACACAAAGGCGTTCGATACCTTGCATCTCACTCAAATATATATACAAAACATGACAATATATAGGATCACATAAGTATTAAAAGATAAGAAAACAAGGTAGTACACAAAGGCGTTCGATACCTTGCATCTCACTCAAATATATATACAAAACATGACAATATATAGGATCACATAAGTATTAAAAGATAAGAAAACAAGGTAGTACACAAAGGCGTTCGATACCTTGCATCTCACTCAAATATATATACAAAACATGACAATATATAGGATCACATAAGTATTAAAAGATAAGAAAACAAGGTAGTACACAAAGGCGTTCGATACCTTGCCTCTCACTCGAAACACTTATGAAATACTATATATACATACACAATACACATATACAGTTAAACATTTTAAAACACATCACAAATAATAATAAAAGAAACATAGAATAAAAATAAAAATAAAAATAAAATAACATAAAAAAATTTGAAATTCTAATTTGTACTATTTGCAGAGCAAAAACCTCTGCAAATAGCACATTTTGGAAAATTTGCCCAGTGTTTGACAAGGACAAAAAAAATTGGTTTTGGCAAAATTTTTGATTTGTATTGGAGTTGAAATATGTAAATGCAGAGCTCAAAGCTCTGCAAATGAGCAGTTCAGTCCAACTCCTTTACAATGTATGAAATTTTCTTTTATTGAACAACAAAAATGTTGGCAATTGATAAAGAAAAATTTCAATGTGAAAAATTTCAAATTGTACTGTTTGCCGAGCAAAATGCTCTGCAAACAGTTGGATTTAAAACTTTGGAAAATTTTTTTTTTTTTTTTTCATTTTGTACTGTTTGCCGAGCAAAATACTCTGCAAACAGTTGATTTTAAAACTTTGAGACAATTCTCATTTTGTACTGTTTGCCGAGCAAAATGCTCTGCAAATAGTTGTTTTTAAAACTTGTAAAACTTTTGGAATTCAAAGACTTGAATGCCGAGCAAAATACTCTGCAAACAGTTGATTTTAAAACTTTGAGACAATTCTCATTTTGTACTGTTTGCCGAGCAAAAAACTCTGCAAACAGTTCATTTGAAAACTTAGGTTAAAAATTTTCACTTTGTACTGTTTGCCGAGCAAAATGCTCTGCAAACAGTTGGTATGAAAACTAAGTGAAGAATTTTCATGCATTTGCCGAGCACAAGCTCTGCAAATGGATGGTTCAAGTCTTGACAAAATTTAAGAAAAATTTGTACTGTTTGCCGAGCAAAATGCTCTGCAAACAGTTGTTCTATGACTTGGAACAAGTTTTGTACAAAATACACTGTTTGCCGAGCAAAATGCTCTGCAAATAGTTGTTTTTAAAACTTGTAAAACTTTTGGAATTCAAAGACTTGAATGCCGAGCAAAATGCTCTGCATTATGTTGTTTTAATGACTTGGTGGGAAAAAATTTACTGGTTTGATAAAAACAAGCATTTGCCGAGCTAGAAGCTCTGCAAATGACACTTTTTGATCCAAAAACTTGTTTGAGAAAATTAAGAACAAGTTAACCAGAAATAATGATGATTTGAAGGTGATCAAGAACAAACTTCTCATTTGCCGAGCAAAATGCTCTGCAAATGGTTCATTTCATCAAAACAATCATATGATTACACAACCCTCGCACATTCAAACCCAGAAAAATCATTAACACAAGCAGATTAAGGCATCTAACCATTTAAACAACAAGTACAATACCTAATCATGCATCTATCATCATTAAAACATGAATCAAAACATCACTTCAGTCATAAATCACATATTGTTTCATCTTGGTATTTAATCAAACAGTTGAAGTGCGTAAATAAAACAAGTGATTTTACCTTTAAAATGATGATCTGAAGAAGAAAGTAGATGAATTAATCCACAAAAACGATCACCAGATTAACCCCACTTAGATTATTATGAAATGGATGAAAATGATTGATTGATAGATGACAGGTTTGAGCGGTTCCTTTGAGAGTAAAATATCAAGAAAGAAATGATTTGAAATTGAAATGAATGGTTCGGCCCGCCCATTTTCTTTTATATCACAAATTCGGGTCGCGGGTATGGGTGTGACCCGCGTGTCAACCCGAATCCAAACAAGTTTGGGCTTAAACCTCATTTTGGGCTTATAACACAATTTGGGCTGGTCTAGTTGGGTTTTCACTTAAAACAAACAGAATAATTAAAAAAAAATTAAAATAACAATAATAAAAACAGAAAAAATAAACCAAACTAAAATAAAAAAATCTTTTTATCATTTTAGAATTTTCTACTTTTATATTTGATTTTTCAGTTTTAAAAACAAACACACATATAAAAAAAATAAAACAAAAAAAAATAAAAAAAAAAATAAAAAAATAATAAAAAAATTCATATGCATTTGCACACTCCCCCTCAAGTTAAGCATATATCAAAATGGTAAATTTACAAACTCCCCCTTAAATCATGCATTCTACCCTTTTTCTCCCCCTAAAACATTGCATGTAATCACAAGTAAAACACATCAATGTTTGAAACAGACAATGAACATAGAATACATGGCTTGAAATCAATTAAGTTTGTAAATCTAGCATTCCCAACTTGGTTTTAAGAAAATTGAACCTGTTTTCATCCAAAGGTTTGGTGAAAAGATCAGCAAGTTGGTAGTCTGTTGGGACAAAATAGAGTTCGATGTTACCTTTTTCGACATGATCTTTAAGAAAATGGTACCAAACATCTATGTGCTTGGTCTTTGTGTGCTGTACAGGATTGCAAGAAATAGCAATAGCACTCTTTGAGTCACAGTAAATGGGAATTCTGTTGAATTGAAATCCATAATCAGTCAACTGTGTCTTCATCCAAAGAACTTGTGAACAACAGCTTGCTGCAGCTACGTATTCAGCTTCTGCAGTAGATGTGGATACACAATTCTGTTTCTTTGAAGACCAACTGACCAATCTGTCCCCTAAAAACTGTACACTCCCAGAAGTACTCTTTCGATCAAGCTTACAACCTGCATGGTCAGCATCCGAATATGCAATTAACTGAAACCCGGTATCCCTTGGATACTAGAGACCAAGGTTCACAGTGCCTTTCAGGTATCGGAATATCCGTTTGACGGCCTGGAAATGACTTTCCTTAGGATTGGCCTGGTACCTGGCACACATGCATGTGGCGAACATAATATCCAGGCGACTAGCAGTCAAATACATGAGTGACCCTATCATACTGCGATATTTCTTTTGATCAAAAGATTTTCCATTTAAGTCAGCATTAATCTTTGTCCGAGCTTCCATGGGTGTTCCAATTGTTTGACAATTCATCATATCAAACTTTTTCAACATGTCAAGAATGTACTTAGATTGACAAATAAAAGTACCATTTGACAACTGTTTTACTTGTAGACCAAGGAAAAAGTTTAATTCACCCATCATGCTCATCTCAAATTTCTTGATCATTAAAGCAGAGAAATTCTTGCAGTATTTAGGATTAGTTGACCCGAAAATTATGTCGTCAACATAAATCTGGATTAGAATGATATCACTCCCTTGTCGTTTGATAAACAAGGTAGTGTCAATCGAACCTTTGCTAAAGCCAGATTTCACAAGATAAGAGGATAGAGCATCATACCATGCACGAGGCGCTTGTTTCAGACCATATAATGCCTTGTCTAACCTGTAAACGTAGTCTGGATGTTTGGAACTCACAAAACCCTCTGGTTGTTCAACGTACACTTCTTCTTTGAGAATTCCATTTAAGAAGGCAATTTTAACATCCATCTGGTAGACTGTGAAGTTCTTGTAGGCAGCATAGGCAAGAAACATCCGAATTGCCTCAATTCGTTCAACTGGTGCGAATGTCTCATCGTAGTCAATTCCATCTTGTTGGCAATATCCCTTTGCAACCAATCGTGCTTTGTTGCGTACAACAACTCCAGTTTCATCCTTTTTATTCTTGAAGATCCACTTGGTTTTAATTGGCTCCTTATTCTTGTAAGGATTGGAAACCAATTTCCACACCTCAAGTTGTTCAAATTGATTCAGTTCCTCCTGCATAGCTTTCACCCAATCTGGACAACTTAGAGCTTCATTAACTGTCTTTGGTTCAACAATGCTCAGAAAATTCACAAACAGACATTCATTCGCGGAAGCAGATCTTGTCTGAACTCCAGTTGTTGGATTACCAATGACTTGAGAAATCGGATGAGCTCTAGTCCATTTGGTTGTGTGAGGAATTGGGTCAATTGGATCACCAGATTCTTCAGAATCAATAAAATCAGGAGTATGTTGTTCTGTCAATTGTTCAAATGAAGTAGCAATTGGTTCAACAAAGTCATCGTGATCATAATCTTCTGGATTGGTTGTAGGATTTGTCACTTGTGAGATATTGTGAGGTTGAGTATGCAACTCTGAAATATCAGTAAGTGGAGGAAAATCAGATGATGAATTACCATCTGATGATTGTGATGGTGAAGACTCATTGAGATCCATATCTTCTGAATTTGAACTGGATGGATCATTGGCATTTCCATCAGATTCAGGAACTTTCTTCGATACTTGAAAAAATTCTTCAAACAAGATATCCAAATCTTGTGAAGTTTGAGTTGAGAATGATTTGACATTTGATGCAGTCTTAGTTGCGGAAGCTTGTGGACTTTGAAGTTCGGGTCTTGAACTGTGTTGTTCAAGAACCATACCCGAGAGTTCATCAAATCTAACGTTCATACTCTCTTCAATTCTCTTGGTTCTTCGGTTATATACACGATATGCTATCGATTCTCTCGAATAACCGATAAAATATGCCTCATCGCCTTTTGGTTCAAATTTGCCCAGATTATCTCGATCATTGAGAACATAACATACACATCCAAAAATATGCAAGAAGTTCACATTGGGCTTTCTTTTGTTGATCACCTCATATGGAGTTTTATCAAACCTCTTGTTTATTATGGATCTGTTTTGAGTAAAACAAGCAGTAGCAACAGCTTCAGCCCATAGATTCGGTGGCAACTTCGAATAGGCAAACATTGTCCTAGCTGCTTCAACAAGAGTTCGATTTCGACGTTTAACTACTCCATTCTGTTGAGGTGTCCTGGCAGCGGAAAATTGGTGTGAAATACCCATGGACTTGAAGAAAGAATCAATTGTTGAATTCTTGAATTCAGTGCCATTGTCTGAGCGAACAATTCTAACTGATGATTTGAGATTAACTTGGGTCTTCTTAATGAAAGCAATAATCACTTGCAGAGTATCACTCTTTGCGTGAAGAAAGAATACCCAAGTGTAACGAGAATAATCATCTACAATCACTAGAATGTATCGCTTTCCATGGATACTTTGAACTTTCATTGGGCCACACAAATCCATATGAATAAGGTGCAAAGGACCTTCTGTACTTAAGTGCTTCTTTGGTTTGTGTGAAGCTTTCTTCATCTTTCCAATTGCACAAGCTGGACAAACATGTTCACTTTCATACTTGTAGTCCGGAAGACCTTCAACAAGTTGTTTATCCACGAGAGCATTAATTGTTTGAAAATTCAGATGAGAAAGACGGCGATGCCATAACCAAGAGTTTTGTGCAGTTGCTTTTGAAAGTAGACAAATCTCTGAAGAATTAGATGGAATGTTGTTGAGATCAATAGTGAACAGGTTATTTTCCCTTGTTCCAGTAAGAATATCCACACCATCTTCAGTCTGCACTTTGCATTCATATCTCCTGAATAATACTTGAAGATCATTGTCACAAAATTGTCCAACACTGAAAAGATTGTGTCCTAATCCTTCAACATAGGAAACTCTCTTTATAGTGACACCATTTTTAACAAAAGGAGTGCAGAGTTGCTATTCCAACTCCTGCTGCCCCTAAACCTAACCCTTTTAAACCTGCTGATGAGTACAGGAATAAGTACTACCAGCTCAAGGCGAAGTGGCTGAAATGGAGGAAGCCAAAACACCAGCTAAAGGGCTGGTCACTGAAGAGCATGACTGGGCTGAATCAGATGATTCAGATAGTGAAGAGTACGTTGATGCCATGTGCCTTATGGCACTTGCTGATGGCGATGCACTGACAAAAGACCAAGTCTCTTCCAGTCAGTGGGTAAACGTCACCATCAAGAAGGTATGTGCTCACTCAACAGCCACTGATGAAGATAAAATTAAAATCTTTGAATCTTTATCATGTGATATTCAGTTCGTTGAATCTATACGAGCTGAACTTCAATCTAAACTTGACTCTGTCAGCTCAGAGTTAAGTGAAAAATCAGAAAAACTCAATGAGTTGAGAAATGTTCATGTTGAACTCCAATCTCATGAGTTGCTGGCACAGAGACTTCAAATTGAGAATGAAAAACTCAAGCTTGAATTCACTGATCTAAAGAAGATTGTGACATCTTGGTCAAAAGCTTCTAGGTTTCATCATAAATGTTTAAATGAACAAGTTCCTGCCCAAGTACAGGCAGTCATAGGCGGTGACTTTGAGGCCGCTGCCACACTCGCTGACTTGTTCACTGATGATGTGAAACCTGAAATTGCCATTCCTCCCTCAGCAGTGATGTCTCCTGAGGAGATGAAAAAGTGATACTTCATTAAGGGTCTTAATGATTATCATACTGAAATGGACGCTGGTTCAACTTCTTCTTCCTCTAAAGACCCCTCTGCCTCTTCTGAGGTAAATGGTGCAAGCTCTTCAGCAAGCACCAGTAACCCCTATCCTCATCTCCCTATTGTTGGCATGATGCCAAATGAAGGAAGAGTTCAATACTCTTCTGGGGAATCATTTGAAGGTGACATTTCAGCGATGGGTTTAAACCTGTTGCTCCTCAGCAGCTCACCATCAAGGCTGCTGAACCCTTCAAAAGAAGTAAGGTTGTTGTCCCTTATGACTATAGCACGCCTCATCGAGCTAACCCTGTCAGTCAGAAACCTCAACTAGTTCCTCAACATTCTTCTTCGTCTTCTCAACAAGCTCCTGCCCATGCTGACAGTTAGTCTGATCAACATGAGCGTCTGATGAAAAGACGCGTCAGGTTTAGCGATGCTAGATATCAGCAAGTAGGACCTTCTCAAGTCAGACCTGCCGATAGGCAGCTCCATCAGTAGGCACCTCAGCCTATGCCTGTTCCTCATAAAATGAGGCCTATTACTCCTCAAAGAGGGAGAATGCCTCATCATCAAAATAGGTCCTCAACTCCTCAAAGAGGATACTTGCCACATCAGCAAGTAAGACCTATCACCCCTCAAAGAGGACACTTGCCACATCAGCAAGTCAGGTCCTCTACTCCCAAGCGTGAGTATCTACCTCACAGGAAAAGAGGTCAGCTACTCCCAATCAGCAACCTAGAGCTGTCACTCCCAAAAGAGTACATCAGTCTCAGCAGGGTTCTTCTTCTCATCCTGCTGTTAAACAATCATGGAGTGTAGTCAAGGGATCCTAAAATCCCTCTACCTCTCATCCTCAGGAATCAAATGGTAAATCCATTTTGGGTCCTGCTCCTAAGATGCCTCAGTTGACACTTTAGCATAAGCATAAGTCCAAGAAAAAGTACAAGGCATCTTCCTCTTCCTCAGACCCTTAAATTAACGAGCTTACTCAGCGAGTTAATGATCTTTCTTCTCAACTTAGGGAATTTCTCATTCAGAATAAAAAAGGCAATACCTCTGGTAAAAAATGCTACTTATGTGGCAGAAAAGGTCACGTTGCCTCTGAATGTGACGATGACAATGCCAGGGATGCTCCTGAAGTTGTCATCCAACCCAATCCTCCTTCCTCAACCGCTACTTCTTCCTCCACTATGGTCAGCGAGAACCCTCTCTCTGCTGAACCAGTAAACAGTGTAGGCGATGCAATGGTTCTAACTGAGGAAAACATTGCTGATTTCATTTCGGCACAACATGTATCCATTCTACATTCACAAAGGGTTATACCTAATGCATTTGGTGAACCAGCTATCATAGTTGAGTTTAGTGATACAAATGTAGTCAGCAACATGGTCTTTCTTGATAGTGGGAGCACCACAACACCTTTCTCAGGTGATCAAGAATCTTTTGGCACCTTTCCTCATGACTCTCTATCTCCTTACCCTTCTACACTAGCTGATGATACAAATTCTGAAGCTATTCCTTCTACCTCTGCTGATGAATCTGTCAGCGAGGCAAACAATGAATCCATCTAAATCCTTCTGTTATATCCATGCAGGGCTCGCTAGGAAAAGGAGTGTGGTATTTGGACAGTGGCTGTTCAAAACACATGATTGGCTCTAAGACCCTGCTGGATAACTATGTAGAGGCTGCTAGCCCTACTGTAGTGTTTGGTGACAATTCCACTGGACAAACTGAAGGTTATGGACTTCTCTCAAATGGTCTCATTAAGTTCACCAAAGTTTCTTATGTAAATGGTTTGAAACATAACCTTATCAGCATAAGTCAACTATGTGATGCTGACTACAAAGTAATCCTTGATAAGCATCAAGGCACTGTTGTCAATGTGAACAAGGAAGTCGTCTTGGTCGCTCCAAGAAAACGAGATGTCTATCTTGTTGACTTCACTCCTGTCAAGACTGACAGTGAGACTTGTTTCTTTGCCAAGTCAGCAGCTGAACTTCAAAACAATCAACTCACTGGCCAAAAAGAACCTTGTTCGTGGCCTTCCTCACCTTTCCTTTGAAAAAGACAGACTCTGTGGTGCTTGTGAAAAAGGTAAAAGCCATAGATCTACCTTCAAAACAAAGCAAGCCAATTCTATCAAGGGTTGCTTTCATCTTCTTCACATGGATCTCTTTGGTCCGGTGAACGTCCAAAGTCTAAAGGGTAGCAGATACACTTTAGTTATTGTGGATGAATATTCACGATATACTTGGACCATCTTTCTTCACTCCAAGAGTGACGCTGCTGGAGAAATTATCAATTTCGTCAAGAAAATGGAAAATCTCAATAGCATAAGGGTTAAAGAACTCATAAGTGACCATGGTACTGAGTTCAGAAACCACACTCTTGAGTCCTTTTGTGCTGATGAAGGGATCTCACAAAACTTCTCTTCTGTTAGAACTCGTGAGCAAAATGGTGTTGCTGAATGAAGAAACAGAATTCTCATTAAGGCAACACACACCATGCTCAGTGAATCTTGTCTGTCTAGTAAATTCTGGGCAGAAGCTGTTAGCACTGCTTGTCATACACAAAATAGATGCCTCATTGTCAAAAGGCATGACAAGACAGCTTATGAGGTTTTGAAAGGCAAGAAACCTCAAATAAATTATTTCCATGTCTTTGGATGTCCTGTTTTCATCCTAAATAACAAGGATCACTTAGGCAAATTTGATCCTAAAGCTGATGATGGCTACTTTCTTGGCTATTCTTCTATCAGCAAGGCCTTCAGAGTATTTAATACTCGACTTCATAAAGTGGATGAATCCATTCATGTTACTTTCGATGAAAGTTCACCTGCCCTTAAGGACATTCAACCTTCTTCATCTGAAGTCATTTTCAGTGAGCTCGCTGATCCTCTTACTGAGGAAGCTGACTCATTTATTGATGCTTCTGGCTCGCTGCCTGAAAATAATCAGCATACCACTCAGGACAAATCAGCTGATGCTGATCAGGAGCCAGTTGTTGCTCATATCCATTTGATTGAGCCGGTTGAGCCTATCTTAAGATCTATCCATGCTGTCTCAGCCAAAACTAGATCACTGGCTGAGAATGAGCATGCTGATGACTCTGTTGAGGAAGAGTTTCATGATGTATCAGCGAAGAAGAATGTCGATGATATGGAATCAGCTGATGACTTCAACATCAATGACAACTCCAGTCAGTCGAATGGCTCAACTGATCACACACCCTCTGAACCCATTCTCACCATTGACTTCTCTTCTTATAATGATCTCTCTACTGTTCCCATCTCTCAGACTTCCGCTGACACTCAACTAGGTTCATCAAGTGTTCCAGCACTTAAATGGACATCTAGTCATCCAGCTCACCAAGTCAGTGGTGACCCGCATCAGGGGATCATTACTCGATCAGCAACAAGAAACACATGTCTCTATGTAAATTTCCTGTCCATGATCACTTCTAAGCACATAGAAGAAGCAATGGCTGATCCATCTTGGGTTGATGCCATGCAAAAGGAACTTACTCAGTTTCAAAGACAGCATGTCTGGTTCCTTGTTCCATTGCCACCTGGAAAAGAACCCATTGGAACCAAATGGGTCTATAGAAATAAAATGGACAAAGATGGTGTTGTTACACGTAACAACGCTAGGCTGGTTGCACAAGGATACCATCAAGAAGAAGGTGTTGACTATGATGAAACATTTGCACCAGTGGCCCGACTAGAAGTAATTCGCTTATTCTTGGCACATGCTGCTTACAAAAACTTCACTGTCTATCAAATGGATGTAAAAAGTGCTTTCCTAAATGGAAAACTCGATGAGGAAGTTTATGTTAAGCAGCCACCTGGTTTTGAAGATCCAGCCAAGCCACACCATGTCTATCGTCTTTATAAGGCACTATATGGTCTTAAACAGGCTCCTAGAGCCTGGTATGACACTCTCTCTGACTTTCTCCTTTCTCATAAGTTTCAGCGAGGATCTATTGATAGCACCCTCTTCATCTAGTCCAGCATCAAATGGATCTGGTAAAGACTTATCAAATCCGTTGACTCCTGTTGCTTTGGAAAAAAGCAAAAATAAAGTAATGAAGAACTTAAATCTTCATCTAGTCCAGCAGCAAACGGCTCTGGTAAAGACTTATCAAATCCGTTGACTCCTGTTGCTTTGGAAAAAAGCAAAAATAAAGTAATGAAGAACTTAAATCTTCATCTAGTCCAGCAGCAAACGGCTCTGGTAAAGACTTATCAAATCCGTTGACTCCTGTTGCTTTGGAAAAAAGCAAAAATAAAGTAATGAAGAACTTAAATCTTCATCTAGTCCAGCAGCAAACGGCTCTGGTAAAGACTTATCAAATCCGTTGACTCCTGTTGCTTTGGAAAAAAGCAAAAATAAAGTAATGAAGAACTTAAATCTTCATCTAGTCCAGCAGCAAACGGCTCTGGTAAAGACTTATCAAATCCGTTGACTCCTGTTGCTTTGGAAAAAAGCAAAAATAAAGTAATGAAGAACTTAAATCTTCATCTAGTCCAGCAGCAAACGGCTCTGGTAAAGACTTATCAAATCCGTTGACTCCTGTTGCTTTGGAAAAAAGCAAAAATAAAGTAATGAAGAACTTAAATCTTCATCTAGTCCAGCAGCAAACGGCTCTGGTAAAGACTTATCAAATCCGTTGACTCCTGTTGCTTTGGAAAAAAGCAAAAATAAAGTAATGAAGAACTTAAATCTTCATCTAGTCCAGCAGCAAACGGCTCTGGTAAAGACTTATCAAATCCGTTGACTCCTGTTGCTTTGGAAAAAAGCAAAAATAAAGTAATGAAGAACTTAAATCTTCATCTAGTCCAGCAGCAAACGGCTCTGGTAAAGACTTATCAAATCCGTTGACTCCTGTTGCTTTGGAAAAAAGCAAAAATAAAGTAATGAAGAACTTAAATCTTCATCTAGTCCAGCAGCAAACGGCTCTGGTAAAGACTTATCAAATCCGTTGACTCCTGTTGCTTTGGAAAAAAGCAAAAATAAAGTAATGAAGAACTTAAATCTTCATCTAGTCCAGCAGCAAACGGCTCTGGTAAAGACTTATCAAATCCGTTGACTCCTGTTGCTTTGGAAAAAAGCAAAAATAAAGTAATGAAGAACTTAAATCTTCATCTAGTCCAGCAGCAAACGGCTCTGGTAAAGACTTATCAATTCCGTTGACTCATGTTGCTTTGGAAAAAAGCAAAAATAAAGTAACGAAGAACTTAAATCTTCATCTAGTCCAGCAGCAAACGACTCTGGTAAAGACTTATCAATTCCGTTGACTCATGTTGCTTTGGAAAAAAGCAAAAATAAAGTAACGAAGAACTTAAATCTTCATCTAGTCCAGCAGCAAACGACTCTGGTAAAGACTTATCAAATCCGTTGACTCCTGTTGCTTTGGAAAAAAGCAAAAATAAAGTAATGAAGAACTTAAATCTTCATCTAGTCCAGCAGCAAACGGCTCTGGTAAAGACTTATCAAATCCGTTGACTCCTGTTGCTTTGGAAAAAAGCAAAAATAAAGTAATGAAGAACTTAAATCTTCATCTAGTCCAGCAGCAAACGGCTCTGGTAAAGACTTATCAAATCCGTTGACTCCTGTTGCTTTGGAAAAAAGCAAAAATAAAGTAATGAAGAACTTAAATCTTCATCTAGTCCAGCAGCAAACGGCTCTGGTAAAGACTTATCAAATCCGTTGATGGCTGACAGTTTGCCAAAAACTGTATTTCTTGTCAGCGACCAACGTTAGTTGTGAAGTTGCTGACTGAAACTCATTTTCTAAATAAGGTAACCAGATTTTCTAAATCTTCAGTGGATATACTTTAATTTCAACTTCTTTTAACGTGTGAACATATCTGATAGGTCCCCAAGGAGATAACAGGATGGTTTAAGATGTCTCAAAGAGTTGTAGAGGGGGGGTGAATACAACTTTTAAACTTAATCAGTCTGAAAACACTTTTTAATGCGGAATGTAAATTGTCTTAAAGTGTTTATCCATATTCAGCTTGAGATTGATATATAAATGAAACAGTAAGTAAATAAACAGAATATAAAGACAGTAAAGAAAAGTGCAGTCCAAGAACAAAGTGCAAGCTAATTTTCAACTAATTCTTTTATTGAAGAATAAAAACAGATTAGCCTACAAATCTAACTACTTGGTTGAATAGCAAGTTACAACTTTTTTTATTAACTCCACTAGCCTAAGCTGAGTACAACACGGATCCAAGATGATAAGCTTTAATCGTTGTGAGAGTTAATGTTATGGATGCACACATTCTTGAGACACAAAGGCTGGTTTATATAGGCATCAACACTGCCTTGGATGTCATCCATTTCTTTCCACGCGTCTTGATCTAATGGCTTCTACTTGATCAGTACTAGGTGATAGTGACATTGTCCTTTTTGTTCCCTACTTGCTCACCAAGGTTGATCGTGCAGCAACAATAAAATGGACACCTCATAGAATGTTTACAATCAACAACTGGCACTTCTAGAATGTCCTTTCTGGTGCTTATCCAGTTGATTGATGATATATACAAAGTTATAACAACTCTGGAGCACTTGCAAGACTCCAGGCTGAATATGTACCTTCCAAGCTGACTGTAAGATCCAAGCTGATTTCCACCCATCAGCTTGGTCTTCTATCCTTGTTCTTCATCTTTGATTTAGACCAAGTGCTTGTTCTTCTTTTGATGCAGCTTGAGAGATACCATCTTCTAATGAAGATGTTCAGGCTGACTCAGCTTGGAACCATCCAAGCTGACTCAGCTCCAGAACCAAGGACTTAAGTATTTCTTGAGTTGTTTGTCATCTTCAAATCTATCTTGTAATGAATGAGTGACTTGACTCCAACAATCTCCCCCTATTTGATGATGACAAAACCTTTGCAGCTTCTTCTGATCAGACTGGAAATACTTAAACAGATTGAAAGGGTTATCAAGTTGATAACATTATATATTTGACCCTTTTCAATCTTTTCCTTGGGTTCTTTTGATCTTTTTCATCTTATACAATATATACTTACAAAACTAAATGAAAAAGATAACATGAACTCTATTTACTTGATAAATTTGTACATTAAAGCATAACATAGAGTATTTACAAACTTTTGTTACATAAAGGACAGAGTTTGAGTTTTAATCAAGAAAGCTTTCATAATACTCTTCCTTTATGTGATCTGGAGTAGGCTTATTCAAATCATAACCCCTTCTTGATCCTTCAATCATTAAGGCTTGATGAAATCTGCTTTTGTTGTCACCAACTTGATTGCAGACCAGCTTGAGAGCATATAGATGTACATTTGGAACCATTGTCAGCTCAGAAGCTCTTTGTAGCCCAATTTCTTCTTTGTGGGTTCTTATTATCAAACCAAGTTCAGGGGTTTCAATGATTTGGCCTTCCATTGGGTTTTCAATTTCAGGAGGCAGACTGAAATTGAGCTTGTCCATCTTTTCACCATATCCAGACTTTTGAATTTTGACATGCAATTCTCTTCTATTGATTAAGTCTTCAATGGTTACTTTCTTCTTTCTTCTTTTGAGACCAGGCACAGTCTCATCTTCATCAGCTTCAGAATGATCTTCAGGAGCAAATGGTTGTGGCAGTCCAGAGGTGTCAATATTATAGCTTTTCATTTTGTCAAACCTTCTGGACAAGTCACCAGCCACCACTCCATAATTGCTTGGCTTGTTCAGCATTAGAAGATTATACAACTCCACACATTCAGCATATCCAAGAGTAAACAACTCAGAAATCTCCAACACTTCACTTGTAGCTGAATCACCTTCTCTTCTCAAGTGGATTCTGGGGTATTTACTTGTTTTGGACTTTGTGAGCTTGACCCCAACAATCTCTTCTTGAATAGCCCTAGTCAGCTTGAATCTCTCCAGTTTTTCTTTTTCTGACAGTAATTGCTTTCTGGAGATGACTACTGGCTTCTTCTTCACTTGAGCTGACTGCTTTTCCTTTGGAGAGTCATCAAGGTGTTCTTTTTCTAGTTCTTGGAGAGCCTTTTGTGTTTTCTCTTCTTCTTCTCTTATTCTTTGCCTCTTTTCTTCTTCATTGAGCTGATCCTGAAGTCTTAAATATTTTTCTCTTTCTTTTTCTTCAAGAATCAGCTTTCTTGCCAATCTGGCACTCTTTGCCTCTTGTCTCTTCTTCAATTCAGCTTCATTCTTTCTAACAGCTTCTTCTTCAAGTTCAAGCAGACTTCTTTGTCTTGAGGTACCTTCAGTCTGAGTGCCTCCAGTCTGAGTATCTTGGTCAGCTTGATCTTGTAATGGCTGAATGACAGCTGAGGCTGATCCAGATCCTCTCCTTTCTGTAAAATAAGTCCCAATGGGAATCTTGTCACTGTCATCTGAGGAGGATTCATCTTCAAATTCTATAAGATCTGCATCAGCTTGAAGAGCTAAGACAACTTTCACTTCTGCTCCTTCTTCCTCTTCATCATCAGATTCTACCACAACTACTTCCTCTTCTTGTGTTGAAGCTGGCTCAGTCTGAATTTGAATATCAGCTTGAGTTTCAGACTGATCAGCTCCAATGTTCATTATAACTTCAGCAGCTTCAACTTCTTCTGCATTTACCTCAATATCATCTTCCATAGTGGTAGCAGCATCTCCTCCATCTACCTTCTCCCCAACTACCTCCTTCTCCCCCTTTTTGTCATCATCAATGGGGGCAGAGAAGGTGGAGCTGATTGACTTTATGAGCTGAGTGAGATCATTTCGCAAGTAAGTGTCAAGCTCAGTCAATTTTGTAGTGTGAGATGAGCTTGAAGTCTTCAGTTCATCAACTGTCGAGCTGATTGCTGCAACTTTGTTTCTCAGCTCAGCTTCAGACTCCTCCACTTTGGTAGGCACATTCACAACTTCTTCGAGTTGAGTCTTGATATCTTTGATGTCTTTGAGAACCCTTTTGTTTTTCTTGTTCAGTCTGAGCCTATTGGCCTTGAATCTGGTTCTCATTGACTTCTTCATTCTATCTTGGGAAGTGGCAAGGAGGTCTAAATACCTTCTATTTTCTTTATTTACCTTAGCCATTCCTTGACTCCAACCCCTGATTGTGCCACTCAGCCTGGCACCCATCTTCATTATTTCATTCATATCAGACATTATTTCTTCTTGTTGGGTGGCCAAAATCCACTGAGTTGTCACAATGTCTTGAAGTTGATCCTGCAATGATACCTGTTTACCCTGTAAAGCATCCATACGTTCACCAAGCTGTGTGATGTCAGCCTTGTGGGCAGTATTCATCTCAGTGAGCTTAGCTACCATATCCTTTAGTATGGATCTGGCCGTAATGGGAGGACCAGCAGTTTGCTTTTCAGCTTGAACCCTTTCAGAGGGCTCACTGGTGGCCCTAATGGTCGGTATATGAGGCAAATTTAGAGATGGTGGAGCTAAAGGAGTTGTTGGGCGATTTTCCTCATGAGAGTGAGTCTCAAGAGGTGGAGCTGAAGTTGTCAGTCTGGCATCAGCTTGAGGAGAATTAACTTGTAATTCAAGCTGTACATTGCCTGCTTCAGGAAACTGATTTGATTGATCAGCTTCAGCATTGGCAGTCATCAGAACATCCCTTGAGGATGGATGAGTACCAGACTGACCAAGTGACTGATCACCCCTTGTGGTGGTGATGAGTCTTTGACTACCAACATCGTGAGGACCATCGGTAGGTGTCTCACCTGCAAGAGACAGATTGAGGTCTTGACGAATCAAGCCCTCTTGACCAAGGGCAGTCCCTTGTGTTTCCACAAGTGCAGAGACGACTGCAGTTGGTGTAATGTTAAGGGTAGAAATGGATGGTCCCTCTTCTGTGATGTTTTGTTGCACCACAGCCTCATTGGGACAGAATTTTGAGGCCTGTACTCCACCTTGTGATCTAGGTGAAGCATTGGCAGCCTGTGCAGACCCAGAGTGTAAAAGAGAAGAATCAGCTTGTGTACTTTTTCTTGGAGATCTTTTGTACACATGCTCAAGGTTTTCAAGACGTGATAGACTCGACTCTTTATGGACTTGGGTTGAGTCCAGGGGTGTCCCTTTAATGATTTCACCACTCTGTTTGGAGAGTGATGAAGGCGATACAATTTGAGACTCAGTCTGACCTTGGGCTGAGGTCTGTCTTTCAATGCCTACATCCTTTTGGGAGGATGCAGTAGTAACAGTTTTCCCTTTTATCTTACCTGCACCCTTTTTAGAGGATGCAGATGGGCGAATCGGCTTAGCAGCAGGTGAAGCTGAGTCAGCTTGGGAACGTTCCCTTGCAGATTCAGCCTCAAGGGGTAGTCTCCTTTGAGATGAGGAGACTTTAGCAGCTTTTGCAGCATGCTCCCCCTCAACTGATGCTTTCTTTCTCTTTAGAGATCTTTTCTTTTTGGGGATTTGGGAGTTTGGCTCATTTTGTAAAACAGGAGATTTTTGTGAGGGATCGGCTAGGAAGGGATTTTGTGGGTCCACTTCCCTACCCTCGAAAAATGAAGAACGATGAGATGGAGAAGGAGTTTCAGGGATATTAGAAGTTGTACCTTGATCACCACCCTGAATGGCTAAGTCTGAATCAGCTTGAGACTGATCAGCTTGCGTCGAAGGGTGGTCAGCCTCAGCTCCCTCTTGAGAATCAGATTGATCCTCAAGGTTCTCCATTTCCCTATTCACACAAAAATCTAAATAATCCTGCATAGCAGGGGTTAGTGACTGGTGAACCTCAATGGGTCCAAAAATATTTGAGGCCAGGGGTGAGATTTTTATAAAATCCCCTGTTGCCCTTTGGTAATCTCCTTTTAAAATTTTTCAATAATGTAACCCAAGATTCTGCCATAATAAACATGTTCAGATTTTGCAGAAATCTTGGTCACAAGATCATCAAAAATCAATTTACCAAAATCAATCAACCGATTGTGAACCATGCAGTAGAAAATTTGCATTTCAAGTTTGTTTGGTGTATCAAAACCACCAACCTTAGTTTGCAATGATCTCACAATGGTTGAGATCAAATATTTGTAAATACCAGAAAAATGAGAAATTTTGACCGAACCACCAACCCTCCCTGAATAAACAATATCATTTAAAACAGATTTAGCAACATCTAGGGTTGGGACTGATTCATAGGCAAGGTCAGACTTATACTCTAAATCAAAAATCTTTTTAAAACTATCAAGAGTAAGTATAAGTTGACGAGAAGCATTGTCCAATGTACCAACAATGCATTGCTTGCCTTTGGTGGTGGTCGATACCCTGCTTGTGAGCCAAAACTCACAAAGCTGATTATAATTAATAAAAAAAATTTTCAATAATGTAACCCAAGATTCTGCCATAATAAACATGTTCAGATTTTGCAGAAATCTTGGTCACAAGATCATCAAAAATCAATTTACCAAAATCAATCAACCGATTGTGAACCATGCAGTAGAAAATTTGCATTTCAAGTTTGTTTGGTGTATCAAAACCACCAACCTTAGTTTGCAATGATCTCACAATGGTTGAGATCAAATATTTGTAAATACCAGAAAAATGAGAAATTTTGACCGAACCACCAACCCTCCCTGAATAAACAATATCATTTAAAACAGATTATACGAGAAACGGAAAAACAGAGTATGAGAGCTTTTGAGAGAAAACTAGATGAGAATGAGATTAGAGAGATGAGAAAATGGAATAGTGATTTGATCAAACGGGTTGGCTTTTATATGGCCTTCCCACCAAAAGTGTGCCGTTTTGTGATTGGAGAGAGAAAGTACATTTACCCCAACGGTCACTTTTTACCATGAAGGAAGTAACAGTTGTTGTTTGTACAGAGGAAAAAGAGACAAACTGAGTAAAACAATATTTTATTTACAACAACAAGGAACAAAAAATATAAAATAACTTACTAAGTTTCAGTGAAACTGGCCAGTCTCCAGTTGGACCTGGAGACCAAGAAGATTTGTCCAGAAATATATTGAAGTCCAGTTGCATCGTACAGTCAACGCAACTGAAGACTTCCTCCAGTTGAGAACTGGCCAGTTGTAGAATCCTCCCAGTTGGAGTCGAAGACAACAAGTGGAAGATAGAGAATGACAATGGTAGCGAAGCCCAGTTGACATTCTAGTCAGTTACAAACTCGAGACCGTCAGTGGAAAGCTCTTACAAAGTTTTACACTGATTACGAGGAATTGACTTTTATGCTTTATGTGCTATTACCCGGATAATAAGATTTATCTTATTATTTAAGTACAAAAAGGTACATAAAGCTGGTTGAGTAAAGTTGCTTTATACTGCAACTTTACACAACATTTTAAGGAATTAAATGCTATTCCTTAAATGTTCTCAACCATATTTGTACGGCCAAAGTTAACATCCCAATGTTAACTTTGCCTATAAATACAAGTCATTGCACAACAAGAATAATAAGTGAGATAACACACTTCACACTTTGCATACCTGCAATATTCTTGGTGAACTTGTGCAATATTCTCTCAATCGTAAAATGGAACATTTCACAACTTTAAGTGTTTCGATTGTTCAGAGAAATTCCAAGTGTAGATCAATTGTAGTTCATAGGTTGTTAGGATATTTACATACTTGTATTATCTTGGTTCCGCAACAACCTTGTAATTTATTTAAAGTTAATAAATAAATTACACTTGAAAATTACATATTGTCTCACCAATTTACTTTACAAGTATTTTATATTATTGCATTGTTCTTTACTTATTGTCACTTAAATAAGTAATCTATCTAGAACTTGGTATATACTCTCTGTAACTGGTCGTCTCCAGTTCAGCGTTTATATTGCAAAGTAACTCCATCATCGACATAGAGGTGTCTTCAGGTAGTACCATCTATTGAGTTGGGACTTACAAGTGGTATCAGAGCCAGGTTAATAAACTTGCCTAGATCTGCTTAGATGACTACTACTGAAGGTGGAGATGGTTCTGGTCAAGGTGAAAACCCTTTGAATACCAATACACCACCTTTTCAAAATGTTAATACAAACCCTCCTCCTTCTACTGCCCCAAATCACGTCCATGTACATTATTCTAACACTCCTGTTCCAAAATTTGATGGAAACAGTGAGACCTTTGGTACATGGAAGGCTATAATGCTTTTGCATTTTGGTGGGATAGAGAGGTATATGCTGAAAATCCTTAAGGATGGACCGTATATACCCATGTCTCTTGGGGTAAGTCCTCTTCTCGATCTAACTGGAAGAAGAGGTACCAGAGAAAAGCTCGAAGACCACTGGTCTGATGAGGATCGTAGACTTGTAGATCTGGACACCAGACTCAAGAACATGATCCTTGGAGCTGTTCCTGAAGATCTAATTCCAACACTTGTGTTGTTCACCAGTGCCAAGTCAATGTGAGATGAATTAGTTATTCAGTTTGAAGGAGGTGATGACACTATTGTCACCAGAAAGGTTGCCTTGAACAAGAAGTATGAATCCTTCTTTTCTTTTCCCAATGAAAGTCTATCTGGTACTTACACCAGGTTTTCTAGCCTCATTAATCAGTTGAGAGGCTTGGGTGTAGAGAAGGATAATGATATTCTTCTTGAGAAGTTTTGTGATATTCTTTATTCCAAACGGGAAAATATGGTTCTTGTCTTAAGACAAGGTAAAACCCTGCACAACCATACTCTTGCATCGCTCTATGGAGCCTTCAGATTCACTGAAGACAATAATGCTGCAAGGCTGGTGGCTGAGCAGGATGCCATGAACCATGCCCAGAGTCCCAAGGTTGCTAGTGTAGCTGAGCGACCTTGTACTGCTTTAATGTCTGCAGAGAGTGTCCAGGCACACTCAATGAAGGAGATGTTAAACAGTTTCTTGAACTCTGGCCTGACCACTGAAATCAGTGACGGTTGTGATGAAACTGACGATGATGATCTGGTAGCCATGGTCGCTAAAACCTTTAATAGATTTAAGCATAAATCTAAAAGATTTAATGGCCCAAACAATGCTTCCATCTCCAGCTCTCTGGATAAAACCAATCTTACCTGCTATAAATGCGGTAAGAAAGGTCATTTTATAAAAGAATGCAGATCTAGTCAGATGAACAACCAAACTGGTCCCTCTGTCCCTAATTTCAATCAGCCTGATGATAGCTACAAAGCTAAATATAAGAAGCTTAAGGCCCAGATTTCCCTCTTGTCCATGGAAAAAGAAAAGGATCAGTGCTTGATGGCACAAACTGAGGGAAAATAGGAGTACTCTGATGACTCATCAGCTGATGAAGAAGAGGAAAGGGACATGTGTTTCATGGCCTTGGAAGATCAACAGTAGCATGTGGCAAAAGAAGATGTCATCACTGGAAGATGGGTGGACATCATTTTGAAGAAGGTATGTGATTATGACAATCAAGTGGATCCAGAACTGAAACTGGACCTTACTGAATCATTAAGTGGTGATTTGGCTTTTGTGGAAACTGTTAGAGCAGATAGTGAAAGATATCTGGACACTATCTTAATTGAACTAAACAATGTTAAGCCATAACTTAATGATTTACAAAGTGTCCAGTTGGCCAAAAAACTATGATGCCCAAAAACTATGATGCATTTTCTAGAACAATTGATGCCCAAAAAAATGCATGGAAATCTGGAGATCTGGAAATGGCAGCTCTCATACCAGATCTTCATGCATTGCCTCCAGCTCTCAGGGTTGAAACTTCTTATGATCAATCTGAAGCTGTTGAAACTGAACCCTTTGAGACCACCCCCATTGAGGTTAAACCTGGAGCCAAACATGCTAGTGCTCCAGTTAAAAAGGCCACTGGTAACAAGCCCTTACCTCAGAAGTCTAAGGAGCCCAAGACCCAAAAGACTAAAACTCCAGCTGAACCAAGGTCCAAGGTTCAGCAGCCTGATGAAAACAATATTTTGTTTAAACTGGAAAGTCAACTCCAACTTTTGTCTCGACAGGTTCAGAGTTGTACTGCCCGGATCAAAAATCTGGAAGGAGGTTCATCACCTCCAGTTTTAAAACAAAATATTAAACCCCCTTCAAAACCAAAACAAATGCATGGAAATCTGGAGATCTGGAAATGGCAGCTCTCATACCAGATCTTCATGCATTGCCTCCAGCTCTCAGGGTTGAAACTTCTTATGATCAATCTGAAGCTGTTGAAACTGAACCCTTTGAGACCACCCCCATTGAGGTTAAACCTGGAGCCAAACATGCTAGTGCTCCAGTTAAAAAGGCCACTGGTAAAAAAGATCCAGATGTAGTCTTCAATTTACCACCACAACAATCAACTGTGACTTCTGTAGAGAAGTCCAGTGAACCCATCAAGAAAAGATGGGTTCACAAAAATAACTGATGATTTTTGTGGGTGTGTAGGGCGATCGAAAGAAGAATATCTGGTATCTGGACAGCGCTGCTGTCCGGACTATGACTGGATGTAAGCCCCTGCTTGAAGAGTTCACTGTCCAAGATGGACCGGCAGTGACGTTTGGTAATGATCAAAATGGAAAGACTGAAGGATATGGTGTGCTCAATAACGGACAGGTCGAGTTCAAGAGAGTTGCATTTGTGAATGGTTTGAAATACAACCTGATCAGTGTCAGCCAACTTTGTGATGATGGCTACAGAGTTTTGTTCGATATTGCTCAAGGCACCATATTTAACAAGGATTGGAAAGTGGTGATGGTTGCACCAAGAAAAGGTAATGTGTACATCATGGATATGGAACCAGCTCCAAAAGAGCAGTGCTTCTATACCAAGGCTGATGAAGACACCAACTGGCTGTGGCATAAAAGATTATCCCATCTTAATTTCAAAAATATTAACAAGTTGTCTCGCAAACAACTGGTTGATGGGATACCACAGATTTCTTTTAATAAAGAAAAGCCATGTCCAGGGTGTGAGATGGGCAAGCAGAAAAGGGCCAGTTTCAAAACTAGGCAAAACTTTAGCATCACTGAACCTCTTCACATGCTACATATGGATCTCTTTGGTCCAGTGAATGTTCAAACTAGAGCTGGGAAGAAATACACTCTAGTTGTGGTCGATGAATTCACCAGATACTGTTGGGTGGTATTCCTTAGATCCAAAAGTGATGCACCTGCTGAAATCATCTCTCTCATCAAAAGAATTGAACTCAAGTATACTCGAAAAGTCTGTCAGTTGCGAAGTGATAATGATACTGAATTTCAAAATAAGGTACTTGAAACATTTTGCAATGACACTGGCATCTCTCAAAACTTCTCATCAGCACACTCTCCAGAGCAGAATGGAGTTGTGGAAAGAAAGAATCGCACACAGATAGAAGCAGCCAGAAGTATGCTATCTGAATCAGGTCTTCCCACCAGTTTCTGGGCTGAAGCAGTTGCAACTGCTTGTCACACCAAAAACCGGTCAGTCTACATCAAGAGACATAAGAAGACTGCCTATGAAGTACTCAGGAATCGTAAACCAAATATTGGATATTTTCATGTATTTGGTTGTCCAGTTTATATTTTAAACGATTCCAGTCAGCTTGGAAAGTTTGATGCAAAAGCTGATGAAGGTGTATTTTTAGGCTATTCAGATATTCGAAAGGCCTTTAGAGTTTATAATTATAGACTCCAAAAGGTTCATGAGACAAGTCATGTCACATTCGACGAATCAACTGAAGCAATCAACAAGAGACCAAGCCTTGATATTACTCCAGTCGTTCCAATAAATTTTGGCGAAATTGACCAAGTTCATCAGTCAGTTGTTTCACCAAAAGATGTTTCCAGTTGCAACAAATTGGAAACAGTTAAGAAGAAAAGCACCACCAGTGACACATCATTCTATCCCTCCATCAATTTCAATTTACCACAGGAATTGGTGATTGGATCTGATGTACGTGCCACTCCAATATCAGCACCAGTTCAAACTCCAACTTCTCCAGTTCTTCAAGAAATGCCTTTTAATAAAGAATTTCATGATGCAAATCGTGACCTCATTGACTCTGATGAGGATGTAGAAGTAGTTTGGACAGATCCTCTTCCAGAAGCTGCTACAACTTAAGAAGATCGCCAGGTGACTTGCACTGATATTGTAATTCACCAGCCTAGTCAATACACTAGATGGATTCGAGCACATCCAATTGAACAGATTGTGGGAGATCCAAATAGTGGGGTTCAGACTAGAAGAGCCACCAGAGAGCAATGCTTAAACGTCACCTTCTTATCACTAATTGAACTGAAGAAGATCGCCAGGTGACTTGCACTGATATTGTAATTCACCAGCCTAGTCAATACACTAGATGGATTCGAGCACATCCAATTGAACAGATTGTGGGAGATCCAAATAGTGGGGTTCAGACTAGAAGAGCCACCAGAGAGCAATGCTTAAACGTCACATTCTTATCACTAATTGAACCGAAGAAGATTGACGAGGCTATGGCAGACCCAAGCTGGGTGGAAGCTATGCAAGAAGAACTCGTCCAGTTTGAAAGGAATAATGTGTGGGAGCTTGTTCCTTGTCCACCAGGGTTAAAGAAAGAACCCATTGGTACAAGATGGGTCTACCGAAACAAGATGGATGAAGATGGCCATGTTGTAAGAAACAAGGCCAGATTAGTTGCCCAGGGTTGTTGTCAAGCAGAAGGCGTTGACTTTGATGAAACTTTTGCTCCAGTTGCAAGACTTGAAGCCATCTGAATTTTTCTGGCTTATGCAGCCCATCTGCAGTTTAAAGTCTTCCAGATGGATGTCAAAAGTGCGTTCCTTAATGGAACATTGGAAGAAGTTGTGTATGTTAAGCAGACTCCAGGCTTCATCAATGAGAAGCATCCTCACTGGGTCTATAGACTGGACAAAGCGTTGTATGGTCTTAGACAAGCCCCAAGAGCCTAGTATGATACTTTAACTAAACATCTTCTTAAAAATGGCTTTCAAAGAGGTGCAATAGATAATACCTTATTTATCTTGAAAGAAAAAGGTAATATCTTATTGGTACAAATTTATGTTGATGACATTATATTTGGTTCAACTGATGATGCAATGTGTAAAAAGTTTTCTAAAATCATGTCATCTGAGTATGAGATGAGTTTAATGGGAGAATTAACATTTTTCTTACGACTTCAGATTAAACAAACTGAAAATGGAATTTTCATAAACCAAGGAAAATATGTCAAAGATTTGTTAAGAAAATACAAATATGATTCTATCCCATCGAAAAACACACCCATTGCAGCACCATTAAATTTGGACTCTGACCCAACTTGCAAACCAGTAAACATCACTGAATATCGTGGAATGGTTGGTTCAATGATGTATTTAACTGCCAGTCGACCAGATATAATGTTTGCAACATGTCTATGTGCCAGGTTTCAGGCTAACCCTAAAGAATCACATTTGCACGCTGTTAAGCGTATCTTTAGATACCTGAAAGGGTGTCCTAATCTTGGTCTTTGGTACCCCAAAGGCTCAGGGTTAGATCTAATGGGTTATTCAGATTCAGATCATGCAGGTTGTAAGATAGATAGAAAATCAACAACTCGTGGTTGTCATTTCCTTGGAGGAAAACTGGTAAGTTGGACCAGTAAGAAGCAGACGTCAGTCTCTATGTCCACTGCTGAGGCAGAGTACATTTTTGCGGCCAGTTGCTGTGCCCAGATTCTCTGGATCAAGAACCAGTTACTAGATTATGGTCAAAAGTATACAAGAACCCCAATCTTTTGTGACAACACCAGTGCAATTGCTATATCTCACAACCTAGTGATGCACTCCAAGACAAAGCATATTGACATCAGGTATCATTTTATTCGTGATCATGTTATGAAATGAGACATTGAAATTCATTTCATCCCCATTGACAAGCAGCTCGCTGATGTTTTTACAAAACCTCTTGATGAGAAAACCTTTAAACATCTCATCAGCGAACTGGGAATGTTAAATCCTTAAAACTGGAGATTTTTGTTATGAACGCGTCAGTGACACTGATGAAGTTCTCCAGTTGAGGAGGTCCAGATAATCTTTGCTCGCCAGGCTATCGAACGCCTTTGTGATACTATCCTGGCACTAATCGATTTCTGGATCATCATTTTAGGGGGAATGACTCAAAAATAATTTTCTGACTAAAATTTGTTTTGTTTGAAAATGGCAACTGGAGAACTCTCCGGTTGGAAACTGGCGCTGGATTAATCCTCCAGTGACCAGGTTCAGTCTTGTCTTAATTTTTTTCATAACGTTAGAAAATACTTGGTCAATATTTGTGACACGTGATGGTACTCAAGTGTTTTAACCCACTTGATATCGTCATTTGACGTGTTTAAAGTTATTTTGGTAAATGACAACTGTTTTTATTGGGAAAATAAATATTAATGGCGCGTGGGTAAGTTAAGCCGTCGTAGCATTTAATGCTGACACGGTAAATTATGTTTTTATTTCAAAATTCAAACTTATTTTGTAAAAATATCTACAAAGTTGATTTTGTTAAATAAAATATAATTTTTAGTATTTCATTGGGATCTTGAATTCCTTATAAATACCCTTATTTACTCCGATCACATTTACTTCCCTTTACATTCTTTTCATTTACTTCCCAATCATCTAAAAACTGCTTCTTTTCTCTCTCTGCTTCATAAATCAAGAACCCTAATTCCAAAATTTCAATTTCTTTTTCCAATGGCACCTAAATCATCCCGTTCAAGAGATGTAAATCTCTTATCTGTCCCATATGCTCCTTCACCAGATGTCAAACAGGCATCTGGTGCTCCTGGTAATACTTCGCTCATCAAATTAAATCTGAATAATCCGATGGCGAGTTTACAAGGAACCCAAGGGTCCAATACCCTTATTGGGAAAATCCAAAGATTTTTGAAGGATTCTCCAATTGGATCCTCTTTCTCCTTAAACCCACGTAAGATGTTTCACGACTACTTGTGTGAGTTTTGGTACACTGCTTCTCTTTCTTCCGATTGTTCTTCCATCACTTTCACTTCTCGTACACTGCTTCTCTTTTTTCCGATTGTTCTTCCATCACTTTCACATTAAAAGGTGGAACAGTCCGGTGTACCTTATCAGCAGATGTGTTGAGGGATGCTTTACACCTCAACTACTGGAGAGAGGGTGAATCTCCAGTTGTCATCTCCCCAAACATTAATTTTCACCAGGTCCTCCTTGATATGGGACATAAGGAGTGCCTGGAGAAAGGGGTTTTGAAAACTAAAGGTGCGATGACCATGAAGGGTCTTACACCTTCATGGAGGTACTTTTTCATCCACCTTGTGGAAAGTATGGGTGGGAGTTCTGGTGGACTTGACCAGATTAACTCCGCACAGGCAGAGATGGCATACTGCTTGTGGAATGGATTGAGAGTGGATTTTGCTGATATCCTTTTCAGAAGCCTGGTTCAAAAACTGAAGGGCACCAGGGGACTATGTATCCCCTTCTCCAGGTTTCTCTCTCTTTGTTTTCTACAAATTCTGGGCAGTGAAGCTTATTTATGCACAGATTCACTTTACACTGTCCCAGATTTGTTGAGGAATCTTGACTCTCTAGTATCTGAAGCTGGAGAGGTCGAGATTCCAGATAGAATGCAGCTGGCATTCGCAAAAACTGATGCACCAGTCCAAGGTGAGTCGGAAAGACAACTGGGCGGGCCTCAAAATAATGAGGGACCCACCAGTTCGTCTACTGGAATTGTGACCATTGCCGAGCCCGGGCAACAGTCTAACCCCTCCAGCTCCAGTGTGTCTGTCCCCATAATCATTTTCCCTGAAGACCTCCCAACAAGTCTTTCAGGAGTTCCAAAGGCAACAAGAACACGTCGCATTAGGACCTTGTTAGCACTTGCCACTGACAGTAGAAACCTGACCAGCCCTCCAGTTTCCTCCCAACAGGAACCTGGAGAAAGTCAAATGGGACAACCGCAAGCAGCCACCCTCACAATTTCTGTAGGAGAGGGTGGTGAAGATGAAACTGGGCTACCCCAACCCAGAATAGAGTATGAGTCAGCACAAAATGTCCACGACCCTTCTGACACTTCTATTGACGAACTGACGAAGTCTCTGGCCAGTCACTACTGGAGACTGAGGTTCCCAACTCTTCGGCCGATGATGTTATGGTTGTGGATAGAGCAATTATAACTGAGGCAACCCCAGTGACCTCTATCCCTGGTGAAGATACCTCGGTATCTGATCCTCCAACAGATGCAACCTTCCAGGAAACTGGAGAAGGTCATCTGGAGACTGACCCATCTGGTCAGCCCTCAGTTACATTCATGGATCTGGACATGGGTGTTAATGATGAGGAAATCCTTATTGAGTCTTCGGATTCAGAAGGTACTGCATCAGACATTGAGATTTTTGAGTCTTTTGTAAAAGATCAAAACCCTTCATCTCATGTCTCGCCTCCAGATGCTTCAATTTCACTTTCACAAACTCAAGAAAATGAGCCTACAAATATTCCTTTTCCCACTTATAACTATATGTCTGGAAACATACGTATGGCACCATCACCATCTGGGCAATTCTCACTCCTTCGAGAAATTCCACCACCACCGCCGCCGTTGGACACACCTGAGCATTCTCATCATGTCCAACAATTTGAATTTCCAGTCCTTTCTTCTACCACAACTCCTACTATTTCTTCAACTGCTCGAATGTCAACTAGGGAGGCTTCTCTCAATTTGCCTCGTCCAGTTGCTCCAGTAGTAGCTGCTGCTGGTCCAGTGACAAGTTCTTCCCCGTCACTGGACACTCAATTTGCCTCCTTTCAAGCCGACATCCAAAATATTATTCATAGGGTGGAGGATGTTCAAAAGGCAATTGACAAAAATACCAAGTCCCTCTCCAGATACAACAAAGATACAACAACAAATTCTAAGGTTGTTGATCTGGGGATAAACAAGTTTGCTAATAATGAGGACTTAGTATTCAAGAAGCTCAATGAGCTGGTCGAGGGCTGTAACAATCTGGCTATTTCTCTAAAGGAAGCCTTCGACCTTACTCAGTCAAGAGTCACTACTTCAATCTCTAACCTGCTGGGAAATACTATAAGACAATCAGAGGTTGATTTGAAAGAGATTGAAAGGCAGGTAAAGGAATTGGTTGAAAAACCTGGCCTAAATGTGACTGAGCTTGGGCAGCAGTTGATGACTTCAGTTGGTTAGAGAATTGATGATACACTGGGTGCAAGGGAAACACAATTGATTGAAAAGGTGATAGCTGAGATCACCAAGCTGGCCACTCCTCAGGTTGATCTGGCCCCACTCACAAATGAGATCAACCAGTTGAGGGGCAACATTGATAATTTAAACACCCAGGTATCCATTCACTCTCAGTCTATTAACAAACTGACAACTGAAGTGGATAATTTGAAGAAAAAGGATGAAGAGGTGAAGGACAAGGTGGTTTCTGGTCTGGATGAAGATTCAAAGACCTTGAATGAACTAAAAACTGGTCAGGAACAAGTTGCAGCAAATGTTCTGACCCAGTCAAAAGAAACCAACCACCTATGGAGATCTTTCAGGATGATGTGCACCATATTCAAAGAATGCAAGAACATGCAATCGTGGCAGCCTCTTGACCGGTTGCCAGCTCACCATTCTGAATGGGAAGTTATTAGGGCAGGTCTAGATGCTGCCAAGGGGGAAAGAAGTGCAGTTCTTGCACAAATTCAAACTGAAAGTAATCCATCTGGAACTCAAACAGGTAGTGAAATGATTGTGGCTGCCAGTACTAAAGCTGGTGAGCAAAGAATTGATGAAACTGGTGATGTAAGTGATAGGGGGAATGTTGTTGACAAAGGTAAAGGTTTAGCATCTGATGTAGCTCAGCCGGCCACTGATGTACCAATGTTGGAAACTGGCAATGCTGATGTACTTCCTCCAGTTTCTGAAAGTGATAGCAAGCGTCTGGCAAGACTTGGTAATGAAATAAAAGAAAGAAAGAAAATGAAACAAGCCAACCAAGTTGAAGCCAGAGAGCATCTTGCAAAATTAAGATTGCTTGATATTAGTGATGCTCATTTATTGGGAATCACTAAGGAGGAGTATGCCAGAGTAAAGAATGATCCCAGGATAGTTGATATGTTGAAAGAAATGCTTGATGTTGAATTAGACAGACACTATCCTGATGATGAAGCTGAACTGGATGCCCGAAGTTTTAATATATCAGTGAAGGCAAAGGAGAACAGGGCCAGTGGGATTTTGAAAAGGATTGAAAATATAAAGAAGGTTGTGAAAAAGGTTGTGAATCCACTAAGAAAACCACTGACCAGAGATGCTGACCTTAGAACATTCATAGAACCAACTGGCGATGTGTCGAATGATGACATCAAGTCTGCTGTACTGGCTGCTGGAGCTGGGAGTATTAAATAACAAATGAATCTGAAGCAAGAGAGTATTACTCCCAGATCATGGCAACCAGAAGACACCGTGGGGTAATTAATGGTGTGTCTGTTACTATCAAGCCAGGCACCAAGCACTTTCATGTTGAAGTTAGTTATGCCAGAGGGCCACTGGTTAAAACTGACAATCCTGGTGCAATGCAATATGGGTTCTCTGAATGGGTGGAAATGGTGAACTTTTTGGAAGCAAAGGCGCAAAAGAATAGGTTTGAGAAAGCATGGGTCAACTTCTTGAAGGGCAAGATTCAACACAAAGAGAATCTGGAGCTAAAGTTGAACATTGATCCTGAAGACTCACAACCTATCTCTTCAGTGTCAAAGAGAAGACGAACTGGCGAAGGGCCATCTTATTAAGTTCTCTTTTCAATTTATCTACTTGTAATTTTATTTACATTCTGTAACTTGTGTAAATTTCTTTTCTTTGTATAAATGAAGTTACCAGTTTGTAACCACAAGGTAGATAATAGATTAGATCTAACAAACTTAAAAAAAAAAAACCTAAGGCATTTATTGATCTATAAAAATGCCTTGGAAAACTTAGATAGATTTAATCAAACAAGTCTCTCCAGTTCACACTTGTACAGATACAAGAACTGAAAAAAAAAGACCTAAGGCATTTATTGATCTATAAAAATGCCTTGGAAAACTTAGATAGATTTAATCAAACAAGTCTCTCCAGTTCACACTTGTACAGATACAAGAACTGAAAAAGACTTGGCAATATTTCAGGACAAATAGGGGGAATTTGTTAGGACCAGTTTCAGTGAAACTGGCCAGTCTCCAGTTGCACCTGGAGACCAAGAAGATTTGTCCAGAAATATATTGAAGTCCAGTTGCATCGTACAGTCAACGCAACTGAAGACTTCCTCCAGTTGAGAACTGACCAGTTGAAGAATCCTTCCAGTTGGAGTCGAAGACAACAAGTGGAAGATAGAGAATGACAATGGCAGCGAAGCCCAGTTGACATTCTAGTCAGTTACAAACTGGAGACCGTCAGTGGAAAGCTCTTACAAAGTTTTACACTGATTACGAGGAATTGACTTTTATGCTTTATGTGCTATTACCCGGATAATAAGATTTATCATATTATTTAAGTACAAAAAGGTACATAAAGCTGGTTGAGTAAAGTTGCTTTATACTACAACTTTACACAACATTTTAAGGAATTAAATGCTATTCCTTAAATGTTCTCAACCATATTTGTACGGCCAAAGTTAACATCCCAATGTTAACTTTGCCTATAAATACAAGTCATTTCACAACAAGAATAATAAGTGAGAACACTTCACACTTTGGATACCTGCAATATTCTTGGTGAACTTGTGCAATATTCTCTCAATCGTAAAAAGGAACATTTCACAACTTTAAGTGTTTCGATTGTTCAGAGAAATTCCAAGTGTAGATCAATTGTAGTTCATAGGTTGTTAGGATATTTACATACTTGTATTATCTTGGTTCCGTAACAACCTTGTAATTTATTTAAAGTTAATAAATAAATTACACTTGAAAATTACATATTGTCTCACCAATTTACTTTACAAGTATTTTATATTATTGCATTTTTCTTTACTTATTGTCACTTAAATAAGTAATCTATCTAGAACTTGGTATATACTCTCTGTAACTGGTCGTCTCCAGTTCAGCGTTTATATTGCAAAGTAACTCCATCATCGACATAGAGGTGTCTTCAGGTAGTACCATCTATTAAGTTGGGACTTACATAAGTAAAATCCAAGCTGACTCCAAGATAACTGGAGCAAGCTATTGACGATCCGTACAAGGGGACTTACAATTGGTATCAGAGCCTCTTGGTTTAATACCGGAAGGTTATAGCTTGTTGGTGATAGACAATATTGATTTAGGGTCGTTTAGACGTGATTCTTTCACGAGTTTACGACCGAAAATCTTGTTTGTGACCTCGATTTGTGTTTGCAGCTGTAGAAGGTGTTATTGTTGGTGTTTAGGGTTTCGAATTCAAGAGATCTAAGGATTCCAACAACTGTTGCGACCTCGCGGGCTCGTATTACCTCATCCAGCTCGTATTACGACCTGGGTAGCTAATTACGACCTCGCCAGTTCAATTGCGACCTCGTGTTTCGTTTGCGACCTCGTGAGCTCTTTAAGACCTCGCCAGTTCAATTACGACCTCGAGTAGTTAATTGCGACCTCGTTTTTCTTCACGACCTTGTGAACTTTTACGACCTCGTTTTTATAAACAGTTCGTGAATTTTGCTAGCTCGGAGAAAATGACGTCTCAATTACCCGCAAATTATAAATCTTTGCTGAATCAACTAATTTTGATGGATCACAAAACCGGAAAGGCCAACTCACCACCCAAGTTGATAAGCCTTGATAGATATTTCAGTTGGAAGGGCAGATTCGAGTCATATTGCAGGTTAATGGATGTGAGGATGTGGATATGTATTGTTAATGGTTATGTTCATCCACTGTGCAAAATGATAAAGAACCTACTGGTTCGGGTGGTGGAAAAGCAGCTTCGTATGAGCAAATGACTGTTGATCAAAAGAAAGATTATGAAGCAGAAAGTAAAGCTTTAGGATCACTCCGTGTAAGTCCCAACTCAATAGATGGTACTACCTGAAGACACCTCTATGTCAATGGTGGAGTTACTTTGCAATATAAACGCTGAACTGGAGATGACCAGTTACAGAGAGTATATATCAAGTTCTAGATAGATTACTTATTTAAGTGACAATAAGTAAAGAACAATGCAATAATATAAAATACTTGTAAAGTAAATTGGTGAGACAATATGTAATTTTCAAGTGTAATTTATTTATTAACTTTAAATAAATTACAAGGTTGTTACGGAACCAAGATAATACAAGTATGTAAATATCCTAACAACCTATGAACTACAATTGATCTACACTTGGAATTTCTCTGAACAATCGAAACACTTAAAGTTGTGAAATGTTCCTTTTTACGATTGAGAGAATATTGCACAAGTTCACCAAGAATATTGCAGGTATCCAAAGTGTGAAGTGTTCTCACTTATTATTCTTGTTGTGAAATGACTTGTATTTATAGGCAAAGTTAACATTGGGATGTTAACTTTGGCCGTACAAATATGGTTGAGAACATTTAAGGAATAGCATTTAATTCCTTAAAATGTTGTGTAAAGTTGTAGTATAAAGCAACTTTACTCAACCAGCTTTATGTACCTTTTTGTACTTAAATAATAAGATAAATCTTATTATCCGGGTAATAGCACATAAAGCATAAAAGTCAATTCCTCGTAATCAGTGTAAAACTTTGTAAGAGCTTTCCACTGACGGTCTCTAGTTTGTAACTGACTAGAATGTCAACTGGGCTTCGCTGCCATTGTCATTCTCTATCTTCCACTTGTTGTCTTCGACTCCAACTGGAAGGATTCTTCAACTGGTCAGTTCTCAACTGAAGGAAGTCTTCAGTTGCGTTAACTGTACGATGCAACTGGACTTCAATATATTTCTGGACAAATCTTCTTGGTCTCCAGGTGCAACTGGAGACTGGCCAGTTTCACTGAAACTGGTCCTATCAAATTCCCCCTATTTGTCCTGAAATATTAGCAAGTCTTTTTCAGTTTTTGTATCTGTACAAGTGTGAACTGGAGAGACTTGTTCGATTAAATCTATCTAAGTTTTCCAAGGCATTTTTATAGATCAATAAATGCCTTGGGTTTTTCTTTTTAAGTTTGTTAGATCTAATCTATTATCTACCTTGTGGTTACAAACTGGTAACTTCATTTATACAAGGAAATGAAATTTACACAAGTTACAGAATGTAAATAAAATTACAAGTAGATAAACTGAAAGAAAAATTTAGGTTGATGGCCCTTCACCAATTTTCCTTTTCTTGGTCACTGAAGAGATAGGTTGTGAGTCTTCAGGATCAATGTTCAACTTCAGCTCCAGATTCTCTTTGTGTTGAATCTTGCCCTTCAAGAAGTTGACCCATGCTTTCTCAAACCTATTCCTTTGTGCCTTGGCCTCCAAAAAGTTTACCATCTCAACCCATTCCGAGAACCCATATTGCATTGCACCAGGATTGTCAGTTTTAACCAGTGGCCCTCTAGTATAACTGACCTCAACGTGAAAGTACTTGGTGCCTGGCTTAATTGTTACATTAACACCATTGATAGTCCCACTATGTCTTCTGGTTGCCATGATCTGGAAGTAATAGCTTCTTGCTTCAGATTCATTTGATATTTTAATACTCCCAGCTCCAGCAGCCAGTACAGCAGACTTGATGTCATCATCCGATACCTCGCCAGTTGGTTCTATGAATGTACTAAGGTCAGCATCTCTGGTCAGTGGTTTTCTTGGTTGAGGGTTCCTTCTTGGTGGATTCAATACCCTTTTTACCACCTTCTTAACATTTTCAATTCTTTTCATGATCCCACTGGCCCGATTCTCTTTTGCCTAATCCACTGATATATTCAAACTTCTGGCATCAAATTCAGCTTCTTCATCAGGATAGTGCCTGTCCAGTTCAATGTCAAGCATTTCTTTCAACATGCCCACTATCCTGTCATCATTTTTTACTCTGGCATACTCCTCCTTAGTGATTCCCAAAAGATGAGCATCACTAATATCAAGCAATTTAATCTGTGCAAGATGTGCTCTGGCTTCAGCTTGGTTTCTTTGTTTCATCTTCTTTCTTTCTTTAATTTCATTGCCAAGTCTAGCCAATCTTTTGCTATCACTTTCTGAAACTGGAGGAAGCCTATCCAGATTGCCAGTTTCCAACATAGGTACATCAGTGGCCGGCTGGGCAGATACATCAGATGCTAGACCTTTGCCTTTGTCAACAACAACAACATTCCCCCTATCACTTACATCACCAGTTTCATCAATTCTTTGCTCACCAGCTTCAGTACTGGCAGCTACAATCATTTCACTACCTGTTTGAGTTCCAGATGGATTACTTTCAGTTTGAATTTGTGCAAGAACTGCACTTCTTTCCCCCTTGGCAGCATCTAGACCTGCCTTAATAACTTCCCATTCAGAATGGTGAGCTGGAAACCGGTCAAGAGGCAGCCACGATTGCATGTTCTTGCATTCTTTGAATATGGTGCACATCATCCTGAAAGATCTCCATAGATGGTTGGTTTCTTTTGACTGGGTCAGAACATTTGCTGCAACTTGTTCCTGACCAGTTTTTAGTTCATTCAAAATCTTAGAATCTTCATCCAGACCAGAAACCACCTTATCCTTGACTTCTTCATCCTTTTTCTTTAACTTTCTACTTCAGTTGTCAGTTTATCCAGAGACTGAGCATGAAGTGATACCTGGGTGTTCAAGTTATCAATGCTGCCCCTCAACTGGTTGATCTCAGTAGTGAGTGGGGCCAGATCAACCTGAGGAGTGGCCAGCTTGGTGATCTCAGATATCACCTTTACTATCAATTGTTGTTCTCTAGCACCCAGCGTATCATCTATTTTCTGACCAATTGAAGTCATTAACTGCTGCCCAAGTTCAGTCACATTCAACCCAGGTTTGTCAACCATTTCTTTTACCTGTTTTTCAATCTCCCTTAAATCCACTTTAGATGTTCTAATAGTGTTGCCCAGCAAGTTGGAGATTGAGGTTGTGATCTTGGACTGAGTGAGGTCAAAGGCTTCTTTTAAAGATGTTGCCAGATTGTTGCAGCCAGTGACCAGCTCATTCAGCTTCTTCAACACCAAGTCTTCATTTGATGAAAACTTGTTAATCCACAGATCAACCACTTTAATATTGGTCAAGTGATCCTTGTGGTATCTGGAGAAAGACTTGGTGTTTTTGTCAAGTGTCTTTTGAATATCCTCCACCCTGGTGAGAAGGTTTTGGATATCGGCTTGAATAGAGACAACTTGACTGTCCAGTGACAGAGGAGAAGGTGTCACTGGACCAGCAGTAGTTTCTACTGGAGCAAATGGAGGAGGCAAATTTAGAGAAGTCTCCCCAGTTGACATCGCAACAGTTGTTGAAGTCAAAATAGGAATGGTGGAAGAAGAAAGGACTGGAAGTTCAAATTGTTGGACATGCTGAGAATGCTCAGGTGTGTCCAACGGCGGTGGTGGTGGGGGCATTTCTTGAAGGAGTGAGAATTGCCCAGATGGTGATGGTGCCATACGTCTGTTTCCAGACATATAGTTATAAGTGGGAAAAGGAATATTTGTAGGCTTATTTTCTTGAGTTTGTGAAAGTGAAATTGAAGTATCTGGAGGCGAGATTTGAGATGAAGGGTTTTGATCTTGTACAGCAGAATCAAAAATCTCTAAGTCTGATTCAGTACCTTCATGTCCAAATCCATGAATGTAACTGAGGGCTGACCAGATGGGTCAGTCTCCAGATGACCTTCCCCAGTTTCCTGGTTGGGTGCATCTGTTGGAGGATCAGATACCGAGGTATCTTCACTAGGGATAGAGGTCAGTGGGGTTGCCTCAGTTATAGTTTCTCTATCCACAACCATAACAATTCCAGTAGACTCACCTTGGATTGGTGCATCGGTTTTTGCGAATGCCAGCCGCATTCGATCTGGAATCTTGACCTCTCCAGCTTTAGATACTAGAGAGTCTAGATTCCTCAACAAATCTGGGACAGTGTAAGGTGAATCTGTGCTTGAATAAGCTTCACTGCCCAGAATTTGTAGAAAACAAAGAGAGAGAAACCTGGAGAAGGGGATACATAGTCCCTTGGTGCCCTTTAGTTTTTGAACCAGGCTTCTGTAAAGGATATCAGCAAAATCCACTCTCAATCCATTCCACAAGCAGTATGCCATTTCTGCTTGTGCAGAGTTAATCTGGTCAAGTCCACCAGAACTCCCACCCATACTTTCCACAAGGTGGATGAAAAAATACCTCCATGAGGGTGTAAGACCCTTCATGGAGGACCTGGCGAAAATTAATGTTTGGGGGGATGACAACTGGAGATTCACCCTCTCTCCAGTAGTTGAGGTGTAAAGCATCCCTCAACACATCTGCTGATAGGGTACACTAGACTGTTCCACCTTTTAATGTGAAAGTGATGGAAGAACAATCAGAAGAAAGAGTAGCAGTGTACCAAAACTCACACAAGTAGTCGTGAAAAATCTTGCGTGGGTTTAGAGAGAATGAGGGTCCAATTGGAGAATCCTTCAAAAATCTTTGGATTCTTCCAATAAGGGTATCGGACCCTTGGGTTCCTTGTAAACTCGCCATCGGATTATTGGATTTAATTTGATGAGCGAAGTGTTACCAGGAGCACCAGGTGCCTGTTTGACATCTGGTGAAGGAGCATATGGGACAGATAAGAGATTTACATCTCTTGAACGGAAGATTTAGGTGCCATTGGAAAATTGAAACTGAAATTTTGGAATTAGGGTTCTTGATTTATGAAGCAGAGAGAGAAATGAAGCAATTTTTAGATGATTGGGAAGTAAATGAAAAGAATGTAAAGGGAAGTAAATGTGATCGGAGTAAATAAGGGTATTATAAGGAATTCAAGATCCCAATGAAATACCAAAAATTATATTTTATTAACAAAATCAATTTTGTAGATATTTTAACAAAATAAGTTTGAATTTTGAAATAAAAACATAATTTACCGTGTTAGCATTAAATGCTACGACGACTTAACTTACCCACGCGCCCACTAATTTTAATTTTCCCAATAAAAACAGTTGTCAAATACCAAAATGACTTTAAACACGTTGGATGACGATATCAAGTGGTTTAAAGCACTCGAGTGCCATCACGTGTCACAAATATTGACCAAGTATCTCTAACGTTATAAAAATTAAGACAAGACTGAATCTGGTCACTAGAGGATTAGTCCAGTGCCAGTTTCCAACTGGAGAGTTCTCCAGTTGCCATTTTCAAACAAAACGAATTTTAGTCAGAAAATTATTTTGAGTCTTTCCCCCTAAAATGATGATCCAGAAATCGATTAGTGCCAGGATAGTATCACAAAGGCGTTCGATAGCCTGGCGAGCAAAGACTATCTGGACCTCCTCAACTGGAGAACTTCATCAGTGTCACTGACGCGTTCATGACAAAAAATCTCCAGTTTTAAGGATTTAACATTCCCAGTTCGCTGATGAGATGTTTAAAGGTTTTCTCATCAAGAGGTTTTGTAAAAACATCAGCGAGCTGTTTGTCAGTGGGGATGAAATGAATTTCAATGTCTCCTTTCATAACATGATCATGAATAAAATGATACCTGATGTCAATATGCTTTGTCTTGGAGTGCATCACTGGGTTGTGAGATATAGCAATTGCACTGGTGTTGTCACAAAAGATTGGGGTCCTTGTATACTTTTGACCATAATCTTGTAACTGGTTCTTGATCCAGAGAATCTGGGCACAGCAACTGGCCGCAGAAATGTACTCTGCCTCAGCAGTGGACATAGAGACTGACGTCTGCTTCTTACTGGTCCAACTCACCAGTTTTCCTCCAAGGAAATGACAACCACCAGTTGTTGATTTTCTATCTATCTTACAACCTGCATGATCATGAATCAGGCTCTTGGGGCTTGTCTAAGACCATACAAAAGCTTTGTTCAGTCTATAGACCCAGTGAGGATGCTTCTCATTGATGAAGCCTGGAGTCTGCTTAACATACACAACTTCTTCCAATGTTCCATTAAGGAACGCACTTTTGACATCCATCTGGAAGACCTTAAACTGCAGATGGGCTGCATAAGCCAGAAATATTCTGATGGCTTCAAGTCTTTCAACTGGAGCAAAAGTTTCATCAAAGTCAACGCCTTCTGCTTGATAATAACCCTGGGTAACTAATCTGGCCTTGTTTCTTACAACATGGCCATCTTCATCTATCTTGTTTCGGTAGACCCATCTAGTACCAATGGGTTCTTTCTTTAACCCTGGTGGACAAGGAACAAGCTCCCATACATTATTCCTTTCAAACTGGACGAGCTCTTCTTGCATAGCTTCCACCCAGCTTGGGTCTGCCATAGCCTCGTCAATCTTCTTCGGTTCAATTAGTGATAAGAAGGTGACATTTAAGCATTGCTCACTGGTGGCTCTTCTAGTCTGAACCCTACTATTTGGATCTCCCACAATCTGTTCAATTGGATGTGCTTGAGTCCATCTAGTGTATTGACTAGGCTGGTGAATTACAATATCAGTGCAAGTCACCTGGCGATCTTCTTCAGTTGCAACAGCTTCTGGAAGAGGATCTGTCCAAACTACTTCTATGTCCTCATCAGAGTCAATGAGGTCACAATTTGCATCATGAAATTCTTCATTAAAAGGCATTTCTTGAAGAACTGGAGAAGTTGGAGTTTGAACTGGTGCTGATATTGGAATGACACGAACATCAGATCCAATCACCAATTCCTGTGGTAAATTGAAATTGATGGAGGGATAAAATGAAGTGTCACTGGTGGTACTCTTCTTCTTAACTGGTTCCAATTTGTTGTAACTGGAAACATCTTTTGGTGAAACAACTGACTGATGAACTTGGTCATTTTCGCCAAAATTTATTGGAACGACTGGAGAAATATCAAGGCTTGGTCTCTTGTTGATTGCTTCAAATGATTCGTCGAATGTGACATGAATTGTCTCATGAACCTTTTGGAGTCTATAATTATAAACTCTAAAGGCCTTTCGAATATCTGAATAGCCTAAAAATACACCTTCATCAGCTTTTGCATCAAACTTTCCAAGCTGACTGGAATCGTTTAAAATATAAACTGGACAACCAAATACATGAAAATATCCAATATTTGGTTTATGATTCCTGAGTACTTCATAGGCAGTCTTCTTATGTCTCTTGATGTAGACTGACCGGTTTTGGGTGTGACAAGCAGTTGCAACTGCTTCAGCCCAGAAATTGGTGGGAAGATCTGATTCAGATAGCATACTTCTGGCTGCTTCTATCAGTGTGCGATTCTTTCTTTCCTCAACTCCATTCTGCTCTGGAGAGTGTGCTGATGAGAAGTTTTGAGAGATGCCAGTGTCATTGCAAAATGTTTCAAGTACCTTATTTTGAAATTCAGTACCATTATCACTTCGCAACTGACAGACTTTTCAAGTATACTTGAGTTCAATTCTTTTGATGAGAGAGATGATTTCAGCAGGTGCATCACTTTTGGATCTGAGGAATACCACCCAACAGTATCTGGTGAATTCATCGACCATAACTAGAGTGTACTTCTTTCCAGCTCTAGTTTGAACATTCACTGGACCAAAGAGATCCATATGTAGCATGTGAAGAGGTTCAGTGATGCTAAAGTTTTGCCTAGTCTTGAAACTAGCCCTTTTCTGCTTGCCCATCTCACACCCTAGACATGGCTTTTCTTTATTGAAAGAAATTTGAGGTATCCCATCAACCAGTTGTTTGCGAGACAACTTGTTAATATTTTTGAAATTAAGATGGGATAATCTTTTATGCCACAGCCAGTTGGTGTCCTCATCAGCTTTGGTATAGAAGCACTGCTCTTTTGGAGTTGGTTCCATATCCATGATGTACACATTACCTTTTCTTGGTGAAACCATCACCACTTTCCAATCCTGGTTAAATATGGTGCCTTGAGCAATATCGAACAAAACTCTGTAGCCATCATCACAAAGTTGGCTGACACTGATCAGGTTGTATTTCAAACCATTCACAAATGCAACTCTCTTGAATTCGACCTGTCCGTTATTGAGCACACCATATCCTTCAGTCTTTCCACTTTGATCGTTACCAAACGTCACTGCCGGTCCATCTTGGACAGTGAACTCTTCAAGCAGGGGCTTACATCCGGTCATAGTCCGGCCAGCAGCGCTGTCCAGATACCAGATATTCTTATTTCGATCGCCCTGCACACCCACAAAAATCATCAGTTATTTTTGTGAACCCATCTTTTCTTGATGGGTTCACTGGACTTCTCTACGGAAGTCACAGTTGATTGTTGTGAGGTAAACTAAAGACTACATCTGGATCTTTTTCACCAGATCCAGGTGCAGGAGTAAAAACGATTGGTATTTGATACCTGCTCCCCTTTTTCTTATCAGATTTAGTTCCAGATGGAACACTCTTTTGTTTTGGTTTTGAAGAGGGTTTAATATTTTATTTTAAAACTGGAAGTGATGAACCTCCTTCCAGATTTTTGATCCAGGCAGTACAACTCTGAACCTGTCGAGACAAAAGTTGGAGTTGACTTTCCAGTTTAAACAAAATATTGTTTTCATCAGGCTGCTGAATCTTGGACCTTGGTTCAGCTGGAGTTTTAGTCTTTTGAGTCTTGGACTCCTTAGACTTCTGAGGTAAAGGCTTGTTACCAGTGGCCTTTTTAACTGGAGCACTAGCCTGTTTGGCTCCAGGTTTAACCTCAATGGGGGTGGTCTCAATGGGTTCAGTTTCAACAGCTTCAAGTTGATCACAAGAAGTTTCAACCCTGAGAGCTGGAGGCAATGCATGAAGATCTGGTATGAGAGCTGCCATTTCCAGATCTCCAGATTTCCATGCATTTTTCTGGGCATCAATTGTTCTAGAAAATGCATCATAGTTCTTTCTAGATGCTTTTACCCATGACTTGATAATCATTTGTTCTTTTTCAAGATCAGAAATTAATTTTTGATTATCAAATTCCAAAGCCTTAATTTTTAAAACTGACTCCTTGAGAGCCAACTGGACACAAAAAAAAAAAAAAAAAAAAAAAAAAAAAAAAAAAAATTATCACAAAGCCTCAATTTTTAAAACTGACTCCTTGAGAGCCAACTGGACACTTTGTAAATCATTCAGTTGTGGTTTAACATTGTTTAGTTCAATTAAGATAGTGTCCAGATATCTATCACTATCTGCTCTAACAGTTTCCACAAAAGCCAAATCACCAATTAATGATTCAGCAAGGTCCAGTTTCAGTTCTGGATCCACCTGATTGTCATAATCACATACCTTCTTCAAAATGATGTCCACCCATCTTCCAGTGATGACATCTTCTTTTGCCACATGTTGCTGTTGATCTTCCAAGGCCATGAAACACATGTCCCTTTCCTCTTCTTCATCAGCTGATGAGTCATCAGAGTACTCCATTTTCCCTCAGTTTGTGCCATCAAGCACTGATCCTTTTCTTTTTCCATGGACAAGAGGGCAATCTGGGCCTTAAGCTTCTTATATTTAGCTTTGTAGCTATCATCAGGCCGATTGAAATTAGGGACAGAGGGACCAGTTTGGTTGTTTATCTGACTAGATCTGCATTCCTTCATAAAATGACCTTTCTTACCGCATTTATAGCAGGTAAGATTGGTTTTATCCAGAGAGCTGGAGCTGGAAGCATTGTTTGGCCCATTAAATCTTTTAGATTTATGCTTAAACCTGTTAAAGGTTTTAGCAATCATGGCTACCAGATCATCATCGTCAGTTTCATCACAACCATCACTGATTTCAGTGGTCAGGCCAGAGTTCAAGAAACTGTTTAACATCTCCTTCATTGAGTGTGCCTGGACACTCTTTGCAGACATTAAAGCAGTACAAGGTCGCTCAGTTACACTAGCAACCTTATGACTCTGGGCATGGTTCATGGCATCCTGCTCAGCCACCAGTCTTGCAGCATTATTGTCTTCAGTGAATCTGAAGGCTCCATAGAGCGATGCAAGAGTATGGCTATGCAGGGTTTTACCTTGTCTTAAGACAAGAACCATATTTTCCCATTTGGAAGGAAGAATATCACAAAACCTCTCAAGAAGAATATCCTTATCCTTCTCTACACCCAAGCCTCTCAGCTGATTAATGAGGCTAGAAAATCTGGTGTATGTACTAGTTAGACTTTCATTGGGCAAGGCAAAGAAGGATTCATACTTCTTGTTCAAGGCAACCTTTCTGGTGACAATAGTGTCATCACCTCCTTCAAACTGAATAACTAATTCATCCCACATTGACTTGGCACTGGGGAACAACACAAGTGTTGGAATTAGATCTTCAGGAACAGCTCCAAGGATCATGTTCTTGAGTCTAGTGTCCAGATCTACAAGTCTACGATCCTCATCAGACCAGTGGTCTTCGAGCTTTTCTCTAGAACCTCTTCTTCCAGTTGGATCTAGAAGAGGACTTACCCCAAGAGACATGGGTATATATGGTCCATCATTAAGGATTTTCAACATATACATCTCTATCCCACCAAAATGCAAAAGCATTCTGGCCTTCCATGTACCAAATGGTCTCACTGTTTCCATTAAATTTTGGGACACGAGTGTTAGAATAATGTACATGGACATGGTTTGGGGCAGTAGGAGGAGGAGGGTTTGTATTAACATTTTGAAAAGGTGGTGTATTAGTATTCAAAGGGTTTCACCTTGACCAGAACCATCTCCACCTTCAGTAGTAGTCATCTAAGCAGATCTAGGCAAGTTTATTAGCCTTCTGCTCTGATACCACTTGTAAGTCCCAACTCAATAGATGGTACTACCTGAAGACACCTCTATGTCAATGGTGGAGTTACTTTGCAATATAAATGCTGAACTGGAGACGACCAGTTACAGAGAGTATATACCAAGTTCTAGATAGATTACTTATTTAGGTGACAATAAGTAAAGAACAATGCAATAATACAAAATACTTGTAAAGTAAATTGGTGAGACAATATGTAATTTTCAAGGGTAATTTATTTATTAACTTTAAATAAATTACAAGGTTGTTGCGGAACCAAGATAATACAAAGTATGTAAATATCCTAACAAACCTATGAACTACAATTGATCTACACTTGGAATTTCTCTAAACAATCGAAACACTTAAAGTTGTGAAATGTTCCTTTTTACGATTGAGAAAAGATTGCACAAGTTCACCAAGAATATTGCAGGTATGCAAAGTGTGAAGTGTTCTCACTTGTTATTCTTGTTGTGCAATGACTTGTATTTATAGGCAAAGTTAACATTGGGATGTTAACTTTGGCCATACAAATATGGTTGAGAACATTTAAGGAATAGCATTTAATTCCTTAAAATGCAGTGTGTAAAGTTGCAGTATAAAGCAACTTTACTCAACCAGCTTTATGTACCTTTTTGTACTTAAATAATAAGATAAATCTTATTATCCGGGTAAAAAGCACATAAAGCATAAAAGTCAATTCCTCGTAATCAGTGTAAAGCTTTGTAAGATGATGTGCTTAATCGAGTTTAAAAATTAAAACTAGAAATACCTTGAAACTCACTACTACACACTATCGGGCAGTGGACCCGATCGTATGCAATATAGTTAAAAAGTAAGTCCAGGTTCGTTCACGGGGATTGGTTTGAATCAATTGTCTAATAAAGTAGTTTGGAAAACAGGGTGGAACGCTTTGAATCACACTTTGACAATTAAATTAAAGTAAATTTAAAACACAAAACACTTGAAAGTAAAGAAAAGCTTCAAACAATAATAGTAAAGATCATCCACCTTGACTTCGCTAGACTTCAAACATGATTGCATTCAATTAAGACCAAATTCATTAGAGTTGACAAGATAATCGTGAAAGGATAAAATGCTCGCGTGGTACCACCAACCGCTCACAAAACACCCAAACACCTAAGTTGCTAGTTTAATTACCCAAGCCGGTACCACCAATGCCTAGACAACCTTACCAACAATTAGTTGCTTGACTATCAAATTACCAATTGTGCCTATGTGAAAATAACGTGGTACCACCAACCGTTACAAAAACACGTTGACAAAATGATTCCTTTTATTAAAATGACATTCACTATCATACCATGAACTAGTGATAATTGCTCATGGACAAGCAACCGTTTGAAAATCACATATGTATCCAAGTAGTACCACTAACGAAGAATACACATGCCACCAATATCATAATAATAAACATGATGTATGAAATCAACTCTTTGAATTAAAACATATAGCAATCACATCATTCGACTAGTTTCATCAAGGTGGATGATTAAAAGATTAGCCACTCATGATTAAATTGAAATAACAATCAAAATAAAGGAAGAACATGATGTACCAATCGTTTGAGAAATAGAAATTGCAAGACAATAAATAGATACGATCTAAGTGGGTGCACGTGAATCTTCAATGAATCGGAAGATGATGAAATCTTGATTCGATCCTTGAAGGTGTTCCCTGAAGTGCAGCTCTTAGAAAGAAAACTTGATGATTTGGGAATTAGGTTTTGTTTTCTATTTATACCCCCCCAAATCTGATGCAAAAGCTGCCCAAAACCTAACAGCCCGTCACCCCACTGCGGCGCAGTGGGCTGGTTGTTTTCTTTCTTTTTTCTCTTTTTTTTTTTTTTTTTTTTTTTTTTTTTTTTTTTTTTCTTTTTTTTTTTTTTCCCCCCACTGCGGCGCAGTGGGCTGGTTGTTCCCCCACTGCGGCGCAGTGGGTATTCCCTGGTCCTTATGTCGCATGTCTTCAATTTGACTGCGGCGCAGTAGGCACATGCACTCCCCACTGCGGCGCAGTCGTATTCCACTGGATTTGGTCTTCAATTTCAACAAGGCTGACTGCGGCGCAGTGGGCCTTGGGCACCCCTACTGCGGCGCAGTCTGAATCTGCTGGTCCAAATAACACTTTTTCACTATGAACTTGCTGAACTTTTTTCTATCTTTCCACATGAACAACTCTCGAACTCACAAATCAACATCTTGGCTTCTGAAATCATCCGAACTTGCACCAAATGGACACGTAACCTGTTTAGAGCCTGAAACACTAACAAACAACATAAACGCGCCAAATGCACACAAAATCGACTTAAAACGCTTAATAAAATGGC
>CM067168.1:119680571-119693071 GCA_034093135.1 Erigeron breviscapus
TCAAAGGAAAGGGAAGGACTACTTGCTTGTACAGGTTTACGTCGATGATATTATTTTTGGTTCATCTGATGAGAATATGTGCAAGGAATTTGAGCATAGCATGAAGGCTAAGTTTGAAATGAGTGCTATGGGGGAATTAACTTTCTTCCTTGGACTACAGGTGGATCAACTGAAGGATGGGTTCTTTATTCATCAGACCAAGTATGTTCAAGATCTTCTTACTAGGTTTCGAATGACCGATGCTAAAGATGCTATTACTCCCATTCAGACTAATCATGGGTTGTGTCCTGATAAGACTAATGATCCAGAAGTCGATGCAACTCAATATCGGGCTATCATTGGTTCCTTGATGTATCTGACGGCTTCACGTCTAGACATTACCTTTGCTGTTTGTATGTGTGCTAGATATCAGGCTAATCCGAAAGAGTCACATTTGAAAGCTGCGAAAAGGATTCTTCGTTATGTGAAGGCAAGCCTCGTCTAGGGCTTTGGTATCCCATGCATGGTTCCTTTGAATTCAAAGCTTATACTGATTCGGATTATGGTGGCTGCAGTTCGGATAGGAAATCAACGTCAGGGGGATGTCAGCTTTTAGGGGGAGAATTATATCGTGGCAGTGCAAGAAGCAGACATCTGTTGCACAGTCTACTTGTGAAGCAGAGTACATAGCTGCTGGTCAATGCTGTTCTCTGGTACTTTGGATACAGCAACAATTGCGCGACTATGGTATGGATATCTCAGACTCTCCTATTTGTATTGATAATAAGTCTGCCATAGATATTAATAAGAATCCGAAAAACTTTAAAGTCACCAAGCACATAGATATAAAGCATCACTTTTTACGTGACTATTTTGAGAAAAAGCTTATTCATTTAGAAAAGGTTGTTACTGATGATAACCTTGCTGATCTTTATACTAAAGCTTTTGATAGACCTCGTCATGAGTTGTTATACCAACTCAATGGTATGAAGAATGCCGAGTAGTTTCTCTCAAAGAACTTAAATTTTCTTTTCGAGTCTTAGTAGTTTAAGTCGTATATAGATAGTGTAAAAATAAAAAAAAAATAAAAAAAATTACTGCACTACATGATTAGACGTGAAGATACTTTAGCTTTTAAGCCTACTTAATTGTACTTTAAAATGCTCAGTTCAGTGATACCATTATATGATGTATCGATAGGCACAACGTACCAAGGTTTCCTTTTAAATCTGAACTTAAATGTCTACAATGTTCTTATGGGAAACGTATTCAGATACATGGCTGAGAATGCTTGTTCTTAAAATAGACAAGTCCTTTAAATCTTATGAAAGATCTTGCATTATAATTATGTATATTGGTCTTTATAAAGAAGGTCTCGGGTACATATATGTGTATGTATTGCTTTTTTGGATGTATATTTGTGACAAGATATACAAATATCAAATAAATCTGTTGAAAATATGAAGCTAATGTGGCCTTTGAGATTCGAACAAGTAAGTCCTTGGGGTGTCTTTGTATACCTAGCCTACCTAAAGCTTCCAACTTGGGATAGGTTGTCAGAAAGTTAGCTACACGGGTCTCATCGAAAGTCACGGGTTTTCATAAGTGCTTTAAAAAATAATGTCACAAATATGCAAGTACTTGGCATTATGCAATGTTGAGTATATTTCCGTACGTGAGTCAAGTTAAGTCGCTTTACGCGTGAGGAATCACCGACCTGTCACCGCTGACTTGATTCTTAAAGACTTTCTCACTTTACTCACCAAATGTCTTACTCTTAGTGCTTGTTTCGATTGTGAGAGTGTATCTGAATATGGGGCACATAAGTTCGCAAACTAAAATTGTGGCATGAGTAACTTACTAGGTTACATGGTGATTGTCCTTGGCTCAAGTAATACGAAAGTGCCACAAACCAAAAAGGAGACTGGAAGTACCGAGTGTTTAAGAGGACAAACATATTGGTAATCGTTTTTGGATCACTGTTCATAACATAATAATAAGAGAATTCATTTCTCAAATTTTGGGCTTATGTAAATGCTAATCTGATCTGATCAGTAGTAACCAAGTAATATGTGAATAATGAATAAATTAAGTTAACTAGTGTTTAGATTAGTTTATTGTTCTGTAATTTTTATTCTAATTTATTTTTCATTTTATTGAGTCAAAATAGTATTTTCATAAGTTCTTATTGCACGAGAGATTCTACTTAAATTCTGTTGAGTATATGTTTTGCTGAATTCATTCATTTGAATTCTTGATGAGGCTATGTGATTAGTACAAAAGAAGATTTTCTGATATGGACATTAATTTGTTTAAGTTTAGAAAATGATCTTTTAAGTTTTTATGTGAAAAGTCAAAGTTATTTGAAATCTCACAAGTTTAAGTTGTTACAAGTTACGAATTTAATTAATAACTTGGTGACATTTTAGGGTTTGACAATGGAATGACCTCCCTTGATCTTTGGTTAGAATCTTGAGTATTTCGTATTTGTTAAATCTAATTTTGTGTGTTTTAGCTTGAATTTTCTGCATTATTATGCCTTTGTTCCTAATGCATTAATGAGTTTTTGGTAAGTGTGCAGTGTTCAGGTTAAGAAGATAAAGTTGAAGTGCTGATCTTTGTTGCAATACAGTGTTATTCATACTGATGATATCATGGAGATAAGATTTTTTTGGTGTGAAGTGACAATATTGTGATACAGATATGAGCACGTGAAGGAAGAATACATGAACCTGTCTTTGGAGTACTTATTTACTTTACATTTCATGTATTTAGTGAAAATAATCAGTGTTGACACTTGTTTCTTTTGATTTTCGTACCTTGACTTATGACATGATTTCGGAAACTTTACTAAGTTCTTCATTGGATTTTTGGGCTATTCATTGGTTGTTAGTTTTGTAGACGGCTTCTAATATGGGACTTAAGTGTTTCACGATGGTTTGCCATCAAGCATCTCAATGATTAGAGAAATGTTCTCCGTATCATGGTCATGATTGGTAACGCTGTTAAAATGACAATTGATTATTTTCAGGATTGTTGTTGGTTGGTTTTACACTTTGGTTTTTTATTCAAGATTATAATGTTTGTCAAATACTTACATTATGATGATGATTTTGGATGATGGTACTTTTTAGTACAAGGCATGAACTAGTTGAAAGTCATCTGCCACAATATCACCCAACTCAAAATCACTTTCCTCATCAATAGTTATTACATCATCAACTTCGTCATCGCCATCACTAGCACCTTTAGCATCACCCAAATCAACATTTCTTTCAACAGTTTCTCTTTCATCAATGCTGGCATCCACCTCAGCATGCTCACTCAAAACAACCTTTTCAATTTCACCAACCAGCACCTGCCTTTCATCCAGAGAAAAATTTAAAGGGATTGGAGAATTTGGTGCCTCTGTCTCAGTGTGTTGTACCACTGAAACGTCATCGGCCGAAGAATGTGTTGTCTCTAGCATCACCTGTGATCTGGCTGCTGACAACGACTCAGAGGGTTGAGAAGAGGAAGGAATTATTTGAGTGGTAGACTCAACTCTAGTGGGCTGGGGTGACCCTTGTACTTCACCAACCCCTCCTACAGAAGATTGGGGTGGCTGCTTGCGGTTACCCTTTTTCTCGTCAGCAACCTTTTTTGAGGCTGCTGATGGGCCGGCTGGGTTTCTAATGTCCTTGGGCTGTGAGGACGTCTTAGCCTTTGTGGTTAAGCCCTTTGGTACTCGCTGCTTCTGTTTTGGGACATCAGCAGGAGGTGAAGTGAAAGTAGATGTAGTTTGTGTTTTGTTGGTCTTTTTGGGAGCTTTGGAGGCTGCTGGGGGGTTTTCCAGCGAGCCAGCTCCAGAGGATCACTTTTTTATATACATCAGGATAGGTGGAGTAAAGTACCTGTTTCATTGCCGGAGGAAGCACAACATATTTAGCATCAAATAATTCAGTGTCATAAGCAGGTACCTTGTACACTGTGCTGGCAATCCGTGGTGCGAAAAAGACAGTAGCACCATTTGGAAGATATTCTTCCTTCAGTTCATGCTTAAAGATCAGCGAGAGAAACCGAGTGAAGGGAACTGAGCTCGATCTATTTTTGACAAGAACTTTTGCCTTTAGATCTTCAAAGATGACACTGGCAAAGTCAATGAAACGACCATTTGCCAGTGCATATATCATCTGCATCTGGGCAGCAGTGGCCTGATCAAATGATCCACTGTTCCCACCAAGGCATTGAATGACATGAGAAAAAAGTAACCTCCATACTCCAGGCAGGAACTTTTTCTGAGGGTTGCTGTGAACCGGTTGAGTTGGTTCCATGTTTGTTCCATAGCCTATGGAAAGCAACCAATCTTTCCATACATTAGTAGATACCAGGTCATCAAATTGTCTTTCTTCAGATTGTGAAGGAAGACGAAGAACATCTCTTAATAAATCAACAGAGATGGAGATGGTGTGTTTTCCTTTCATGACAGTACCGGAAATAGTGCTGCTCACGAGGTTGTAGTCACATGTCCACCAGAATTCCCTCAACAGATGGACACACATCTCTTTTGGATCTTTATAGATGGCCCTTCTAGCTGGACATGCTCTTATAAAATCAAGCATCTGATAGTAACCTTTAACTTGGGAAGGAATTTCAAGAGATCCAAGATAGTTATTTGGTTTAATAACCAACTTATGGGCTTGAAAGGCTACATGTTTTGATGGAACAATGCCTTCAGGATCGAACTCCTTGGACGTGAGATAGAGAGGAACAATTTCCAAGGTTTCTTGATGTTGAGATGAGGAAGAAGTCATTTTGATATAAGATGATGAGGAAGAAGATGAAAGGATTGAGAGAAAATAGAAAAGATATATAGGGATTTGAAGATTTTGTGAATAGGAGAGAAGAATTGAGAAGATGAATTTTGAGAGTATGAAGAATGGTGATGGGAAAAGATTTGAATATATATAGCATGGATATGGGCCCCATAACTATGATAGTGAACCGTCACCAATACTCTCTCTCATACGTAATATATACATATATATATACGTATTTGAGTAACGTATAAAAAAATGATGTGACAACTTGTACCATTATTTCAAAAGTACTCGAGTTTTACGGCTGGTACAGTGTACAAGTTGTCCATTAGGGAGAAAATCGAGGTAACCGTTTTAGATCTCAATAAAATATTGATAAAAATACTTGGTGGATATATTCACACGATAAAGTAGTTGAGATTGAAATATATCCACTGACCAAGTTAGAAAATTTGATTACCCCATTTAGAAAACATGTATTAGTCAGCGACTCCACAAAAAAAACATTTGCTGCTGACCAACTTTATACAATTTTTGGCAAATTGTCAGCCATAAACGGATTTGATATGTCTTTACCAGCAGCCGTTTGCTGCTGGACTAGATATAGACTTTTAGCTCTCTATTGCTTTTGTTTTGCTTTTTCCAAAGCAACAGGGATCAACGGTTTTGATAAGTCTTTACCAGCAGCCGTTTGCTGCTGGACTAGATAGAGACTTTTAGCTCTCTATTGCTTTTGTTTTGCTTTTTCCCAAAGCAACAGGGATCAACGGTTTTGATAAGTCTTTACCAGCAGTCGTTTGCTGTTGGACTAGATAGAGACTTTTAGCTCTCTATTGCTTTTGTTTTGCTTTTTCCCAAAGCAACAGGGATCAACGGTTTTGAGAAGTCTTTACCAGCGGCCGTTTGCTGCTGGACTAGATAGAGACTTATAGCTCTCTATTGCTTTTGTTTTGGTCAGCAAGTAAGACACTTGAACTTGCTGAGAGAAATAAGGTCACTTTTCAACTTATAAGAGAGATGTAAGTTGAGGCATTAGCAGACATGACAAGTCATGTTGCTGATTCACCATTCAGCATTCCCAACTTGCTGACCAGATATTTAAATCTGGTTTCATCTAAAGGTTTAGTGAAGATATCAGCAAGTTGGTCATCAGTGGGGATGAAGTAGATTTCAACATCCCCTTTCATGACATGGTCACGAATGAAATGGTACCTAATGTCTATGTGTTTGGTCTTAGAATGCTGAACAGGATTATGTGTGATTGCAATAGCACTTGTATTGTCACACATAATGGGAATCTTAGAGAATTCTAAGTCATAGTCAGCGAGTTGGTTTTTCATCCATAGGACTTGTGCACAATAACTCGCTGCTGATACATATTCTGCTTCAGCAGTGGAGATGGATACTGTATGCTGTTTCTTACTAGACCAACTAGTCAGCTTCCCCCCCAACAGTTGACATCCACCACTGGTACTTTTCCTATCTAACATGCACCAGCATAGTCAGAGTCAGAATATGCAACTAGGTCAAAAATGGAGTCTTTGGGATACCAGAGACCCAATGTTGAAGTACCTTTTAGATACTTGAAAATTCGCTTTACACGAGAAGATGGGATTCCCTAGGAGAGGCTTGATATCTTGCACATAAGCAAGTAGCAAACATGATATCAGGACGACTCGCTGTGAGATACATCAGCGAGCCAATCATTCCCTGATAGAGAGTGGGGTTCACATGCTTGCCATCAGGATCAGCATGAAGATTATTGGGAGGAGACATGGGAGTGGCCTTAGTAGTGACATTAGACATGTCAAATTTGGCCAGCATGTCTCGAATGTATTTTTCCTGATTAAGGAAAATCCCATTTGGTAGTTGACGAATTTGAAGACCAAGAAAGAAGGTCAGCTCACCCATCATGCTCATCTCAAAATGAGAGGACATCAGTGAGCTGAACTTGGTACAAAGTTTCTTGCTGGAGGATCCAAAGATGATGTCATCTACATATATCTGAACATATAGGACATCAGCACCCTTTCTATAGATGAAGAGGGTGCTGTCAATGGATCCTCGCTGAAACTTATTAGAAAGAAGAAATTCAGAGAGAGTGTCATACCAAGCTCTGGGAGCTTGTTTAAGACCATAGAGTGCCTTATAGAGGCGATAGACATGGTGTGGCTTGGCTGGATCTTCAAAACCAGGTGGCTGCTCAACATAAACTTCCTCATCGAGTTTTCCATTTAGGAAAGCACTCTTTACATCCATTTGATATACTGTGAAGTTTCTGTAAGCAGCATGTGCCAAGAATAAGCGAATTGCTTCTAATCAGGCCACTGGTGCAAAGGTTTCATCGTAATCAACACCTTCTTCTTGAAGGTATCCTTGTGCAACCAGCCTAGCCTTGTTACGAGTAACAACACCATCTTCGTCCATTTTATTCCTATAAACCCATTTAGTTCCAATGGGTTCTTTTCCAGGAGGTAGAGGAACAAAAAACCAGACATTCTGTCTTTTGAATTGGGTGAGTTCCTCTTGCATGGCAGCAACCCATGAGGGATCAACCATTGCTTCTCCTATATTTTTGGGAGTATCATAGACAAGAAGTTTACATACAGACATGTATTTCTTGTCGCTGATCGAGTAATAATCCCCTGCTGAGGATCACCGATGATTTGGTGAGCTGGATGACTAGATGTCCACTTAAGCGCAGGAGCACTTGAGACACCAAGTTGAGTGGCAGCGGAAATTGGAGCGATGGGATCAGCAGGAGTATTATAAGTAGAGAGGTCAATGGTAAGAATGGGTTCAGGAGAATGATCAGCAGAGCCATTCGACTGATTTGAGTTATCATTGATGGCGGAGTCTTCAGCAGACTCCATTTCTTCAGCATTTGCTGAAGCATCATGAAACTCCTCATCAGTAGAGTCATCAGCATGCACGTCATCAGCCAGTGATCTAGGTTTGGCTGATGCTGCATGGATTGATCTTAAGATAGGCTCAACTGGCTCAATCGAGTAGATGTGAGCAGCAACTTGCTCTAGTTCAGCATCAGCTGAACTATGCTGAATAGTATCAGGCAGCGAGCAAGAAGCATCAACAAATAAGTCAGCTTCCTCAGTGAGAGGGTCAGCTAGCTCATTAAAAATGACCTCAGATGAAGAAGATTGAATGTCCGTTAGTGCTGATGAACTTTCATCAAAAGTAACATGAATGGATTCATCAACCTTCTGAAGGCGAGTATTGAATACTCTGAATGCCTTGCTGATGAACGAATACCCAAGAAAGTATCCATCATCAGCTTTAGGATCAAATTTTCCTAGGTGATCCTTGTTGTTTAAGATGAAGACAGGACATCCAAATACATGGAAGTATTTGATTTGAGGTTTCTTACCTTTCAATACCTCATACGCTGTCTTGTCATGTCTTTTAACTATTAGACATCTATTTTGAGTATGACAAGCAGTGTTGACAGCTTCAGCCCAGAATTTACTAGGCAAAGAAGACTCACTGAGCATGGTGCGTGCAGCTTCAATGAGAGTTCTATTTCTCCTTTCAACGACACCATTTTGCTCAGGAGTTCTGGTGGAAGAGAAATTTTGTGAGATCCCTTGATCAGCACAAAAGGTTTCAAGAGTGTGGTTTCTGAACTCAGTACCATGATCGCTTCTGAGTTCTTTCACCCTTATGCTGTTGAGATTCTCCATTTTCTTGATGAAATTGATAATCTCTTCAGTAGCATCACTCTTAGAATGAAGAAAGATAGTCCAAGTGTATCGTGAGTATTCATCCACGATTACTAAAGTGTATCTGCTACCCTTTAGACTTTGGACATTCACTGGACCAAAAAAGGTCCATGTGAAGAAGATGAAAGCAGCCAGAGATAGAATTGGCCTGCTTGGTTTTGAAGGTTGCTCTGTGGCTTTTACCTTTTTCACAAGCACCACAGAGTCTATCCTTTTCAAAAGAAAGATGAGGGAGGCCACGAACAAGGTTCTTTTTGGCCAGAGAGTTAATGGTTTTAAAATTCACATGCGACATACGCTTGTGCCATAACCAATTTAGTTCAGCAGCCGACTTAGCAAAGAAACAAGTCTCACTATCAGTCTTGATAGGAGTGAAGTCAACCAGATATACATCTCGTTTTCTTGGAGCAACCAAGACTACTTCCTTGTTTATATTTACCACAGTGCCTTGATGTTTATCAAGAATCACTTTGTAGTCAGCATCACAAAGTTGACTTATGCTGATGAGATTATGTTTTAATCCATTTACATAAGCGACCTTGTTGAACTTAATGAGTCCATTGGAGAGAAGACCATAACCTTCAGTTTGCCCAGTGGAGTTATCACCAAACACTACAGTAGGGCCAGCAGCCTCTACGTAGTTATCCAACAGGGTCTTTGAGCCAGTCATGTGTTTTGAACAGCCACTGTCCAAGTACCACACACCTTTTCCCAGCGAGCCCTGCATGGATTTAACAGAAGGATTTAGATGGGTTCATTGTTGAACTCACTGACGGACATGTCAGCAGGATTAAAGATGGGAGACTCAGAGGATTCTTCTCTACTGACAGTGTCATCAGTAGAGAGAGGAAGAGGAGCACTAGGGTCAGTATTCTCATCACTTGGAGAGTTATCAACAAGTTGATGAGTAGGAACCATGTCTCGATCAATCACATAGGTGTAATATTGATCAGCAGAGGTGACAGTGGTTCCAGTATCTAGAACAGTCAAGTTGCTGACTTGATTGTTGTTCCCATACTCAACCAGAATGCTACCATGACCATTAGTAATGATCTCTTGAGAGAGGGGAAGGGAGATTCGCTGAGCAGCAATGAAGTCAGCAATGTTCTCCTCAGTGAGATCGGTTGACTCTCCTACACTATTTATATGATCAGCAGAAGTAGAACTTTCGCTGACCATAGTGGAGGAGGAAGCAGCCGCTGAGGAAGAAGGATTAGGTTGAATGACAACCTCAGGAGCATCCCTGGAGTTGTCACAATCAGAAGCAACATGACCTCTGCTGCCACATATGTAGCATTTTTTAACAGAGGTGCTGCCTTTTTGATTTTGAAGGAAAAATTCCTTCAGTTGGGAGGAAAGATCATTAACTTGCTGAGTTAGCTCGTTAATTTTAGGGTTAAAGGAGGAAGATGCCCTTTTCTTTTGCTTTGACTTTTGCTTATGCTTAAGTGAAAGCTGAGGCATCTTAGGAGCAGGACCCAAAATGGACTTTCCTTTTGGATCCTCAGATTGAGAGGTAGAGGGAATTTTTGATCCCTTGACTACACTCCATGCTAGATTAACAGCAGGGTGAGAAGAAGAAGAAGGACCCTGCTGAGATGGATGCACTCTTTTGGGAGTGATCGATCTAGGTTGCTGAATAGGAGTAACTGACCTCATTTGCCTATGAGGTAGGTACTGCCTATTAGAAGTAGAGGCTCTAACTTGCTGATGAGGCAAGTGTCCTCTTTGAGGAGTGATAGGCCTTACTTGCTGATGGGGCAAGTGTCCTCTTTGAGGAGTGATAGGCCTAACTTGCTGATGGGGCAAGTGTCCTCTTTGAGGAGTGATAGGCCTATTTTGTGTTAGACATTCTCTCCTTTTGAGGAGTTTTATGTCTCAAAATAGGGGTAGGCATCGATTGTGGTGCCTGCTGGTGGACTTGTTTATCAGCAGGTCGGACCTTAGAAGGTCCAACTTGCTGATATCTAGCGTCACCAAACCTGACGCGTCTCTGCATGACACGATCATTCTGCACAGTTTTGCAGTCAGCATCGGTAGGAGCTTGCTGAGAAGATGAAGAAGAGGAGGGTTGAGCAACGGGTTGAGGTTGCTGACTGACATGATTAGCTCGCTGAGGCGTGCTATAGTCATAGGGGACAACAACCTTACTTCTTTTGAAGGGGTCAGTAGGTCTGATGGTGAGCTGCTGAGGAGCGATGGGTTTGAAACCATCACTACCAATATCGCCTTCAAAAGATTCCCCAGAAGAGTATTGAACTCTTCCTTCGTTTGGCATCATGCCAATAATGGGGAGATGAGGATAGGGGTTGCTGGTGCTTGCTGAGGAGCCAGCACCATTTTTTCAGCAGGATTAGATGGGTTGCTGGTAGTAGAAGTGGTAGTACCAGCTTCCATTTCATTATGGTAATCATTAAGACCTCTAATGAAGTACCATTTTTTCATTTCTTCAGGAGAGATGACAGCAGATGGAGGAATAGAAATTTCAGGCTTCACCTCATCATTGAATAAGTCAGAAAGAGAGGCAGCGGCATTAAAGTCACCGCCTATTACTGCCTGAACTTGGGCAGGGACTTGTTCGTTTAAACACTGGTGGTGAAACCTGGAAGCTTTTGACCAGGAGGTCACAATCTTCTTAAGGTTGGCAACTTCAAGCTTGAGTCTTTCATTCTCAAGTTGAACCTTTTGTGCCAACAACTCATGAGATTGAAGTTCAACGTGAACATTTCTCAACTCATTGAGTTTTTCAGATTTTTCACTCAACTCTGAACAGACAGAGTCGAGTTTGGATTAGATATCAGCTCGTATAGATTCAACGAATTGGATATCACAAATAAGAGATTCGAAGATTTTAGGTTTATCTTCGTCAGAGACAGAAGAGTGAGCACAAACCTTTTTAATGGTGACGATTTACCCACTGACTGGAGAGACTTGGTCTTTAGTCAGAGCATCACCATCAGCGAGTGCCATAAGACACTTGGCATCGACGTATTCTTCACTGTCTGAATCATCTGATTCAGCCCAGTCGTGCTCTTCAGCTACCAGCCCTTTTGCTGGTGTTTTTGCATCTTCCATTTCAGCAACCTTGGCTTTTAGCTGATAGTATTTGTTCCTGTACTCATCAGCAGGTTTGGAAGGGTTAGTTTTAGGAGCAGCAGGAGTTGGTAAAGCAACTCTGCACTCCTTTTGGTAGTGTCCCTTTCTACCACATCTCCAGCACTCCTCTTGAGTTTTGTCAACAGGAGGCTTGTATGGAGCAACCGACTTACGGTTGTTCCATTTGCGAGAGTACCTCTTACCAGCGACTAAGGCAAATCCATAAAGTCGCTGAACATCTCTTGTTTCTCATCAGCGTCGAGATCATTAACAAGAGACTGAATATGAGGTGGGAGATGAGAAGAGCTGGCACCATTATTAAAATTAATGGGCTCAGCAGAGACAAGGGCAAGGGGGTCAGTAGCAGTGTAAGCAGAAGAGGTTGAAGAAGAGGAAGAGGAGGGACCAGCACGATGTTGTGCGTCAGCAGCGGCTCTTAAAGTTTGAGCAAGAGCTCTCTCTTCAAATTGAAGAATGCCGAAGAGAGACTCAAGATCAAGCCCATTAAGACGCTCTGTGGTCCTGAGGATTTGTCTTAGACCTTGCCACTTGATAGGTAAACTATCAAGAAATTTGTGGCATACCTCAAAGTCGTCATGGGTGATGCCAACAGTGGTCATGTCGTTCAGCAACCCTTTAAATCGGGTATAAGTGCCGTTAAGACCTTCGTTGGGGAGAGAGAAGAATTTTTCATAGGCTCTTTTGAGGTCTATCTTTTTAGTGGCAATGGTAGCAGCAGAGCCTTCATACATGCTACAGAGCCTATCCCACACTTCTTTAGAAGAGGGATATCTGATGACGACTTTCATGATATCAGAAGAAAGTGCTGGTTATCATGTTCTTAAGTCTTGCATCAAGATTTACAAGTCTCCTCTCATCGTCAGTCCAT
>CM067168.1:119698071-119748071 GCA_034093135.1 Erigeron breviscapus
TAGATCATTTTCTTTAAACTCGATCTGCAAGATCCATAAATCAGAAACAATACATATCTACATATCAGATTGAGTCTACCCACCACCACCGTCGGAGCACCTACCGCTACCTCCGGAGTGAAAGACCCGTTATGTTTGTTTGAAAAATAAGGTTGCTGCCCATGTACATGCACGTGGACTGCACACGTTTCCATTTAGTTTATGTTAGTTTGCTGCACGTTTTCTTTATTTCTAGTTGTTTGTTTGAGTCAAGTTAGTTACCGAATATCATGGGATGACCAGGTATTCCTCAAGACTAGGTAGTTTCTGTTATTCCTTTTGAACGTGTAAGTGTTGCTCTATAAATGAGCCTGTGTCTTTCTCAATGATTTGTGGAGAAAATTGAGAGTATCTTTGCTTGTGATTGTTGCTACTCTTTCAAGTGGTATCAGAGCAAAGTTCGAGAGTTAACTGTGACAGATAAATGGTTGCCGAAAACAAAAATTTCCAACCCCCTAGTGTCCCAAAATTTGACGGTGATTATGAGCATTGGAGCCTGCTAATGAAGACCCTGTTACGCTCCAAAGAGTACTGGGTAGTGATTGACCCAGGGTATGAAGAACCAAAAGAAGGAGCTGCAATTTCAACTGCACAACAGGCCACACTCGATGCCATGCGTCTTAAAGATCTGAAAGCTCAGAACTACTTGTTTCAATCCATTGACAAGCAGATCATTAAGACCATGACTCACAAAGATACGTCGAAGCAAATCTGGGAGGCTATGAAGAACAAGTATCAAGGAGATAAGAGAGTGAAGAAGGCGCAGCTACAAAGGTTACGAAGAGATTTCGAAACCTTAGAGATGAAGAATCATGAAGGAGTCACTGAGTATTTTGGGAGAGTCATGACGGTGGCAAACGAGATGAAGAACTTTGGAGAAGATATGACCGATGTTAAGGTTGTAGAAAAAATTCTCAGGTCGTTAACAGAGAAGTATAACTATGTTGTGTGCTCTATTGAAGAATCCCAAGACATAGATTTGATGACAGTTGATGAGCTTCAAAGCTCTCTTCTGGTGCATGAACAAAAGTTCATGAAAAAGACGGGAGATGATCAAGTTTTAATGACTGAGATAGACACGTCAGGTGGACGTGGAAGAGGACGAGAAAGAAGCTCATACACAAGAGGAAGAGGACGTGGACGTGGTAGATCAAGCTTCGACAAGTCAACAGTAGAATCTTATAAATGTCACCATCTTGGGCATTTTGCGTATGAATGCACGAATAAAGAGAAATCGGTGAACTATGTTGAATTCGATGAAAGTGAAGACCTCCTGCTGATGGCTCATGCAGAAGTAAAGAAAGAATGTAAAGAAGGCATTTGGTTTCTTGATTCGGGATGCTCGAATCATATGACGGGAACAAAAGAATGGTTTTTGAGTCTTAATGAAAATTTCAAACATTCTGTGAAGTTGGGAAATGACATCAGATTGAATGTCAAAGGCATAGGCGATGTGAAGATGGAAGTGGATGGAGTAAATCAAATCATTAGCAAGGTGTACTATGTTCCTGATCTAACATCAAACTTGTTGAGCGTGGGTCAACTCCAAGAAAAGGACTTGACCGTGGTTATCAGAAGAGGAACCTGCAAGATATTTCACCCACAACGAGGCTTGATCACCACTTCTGTTATGACTAAGAACAGAATGTTTCTTGTTCAAGCTAAGATGAAGACTGTTTCAGAAAATTGTATGATGATAGAAGAAGAAGACATGGAACAGATATGGCATAGAAGGTTCGGGCATGTGAACAACAAGTCCTTAAGAACCATGCAGTATAAACAGATGGTTAAAGGACTACCCAAGATGGCTGAATCAACAAAACCTTGTGAAGTTTGCAGCCTTGGAAAGAAACAGAGAGAGAACATCCCAAAGAGGAGCAAATGGAGAGCATCAAATCGGTTGGAGCTGATACACACAGACTTGTGTGGTCCAATTGAACCTGAAACTCCAAAAGGTAGAAGGTATGTAATGGTATTAATAGATGATTACTCTAGAAAGGGATGGGTATACTTTCTCTCTAAGAAAAGTGAATGTTTTGAAACTTTTAAGAAGTTTAAAGCTAAAGTTGAAAATGAAGCAAACCTAACTATAAAAAGCCTAAGAAGTGATCGTGGGGGAGAATTCACTTCTAAAGAATTTAATGACTATTGTGACACTGTTGGGATAAAGAGACAGCTAACTACTGCCTACACACCCCAACAGAATGGTGTAGCAGAACGTCGCAATAGAACTTTGATGAACATGGTTAGGTGTTTGTTGTTAGAAAAGGATTTACCAAAATGGTTGTGGTCAAAGGCTGCAAAATGGGCATGCCATGTTCTAAATAGATGTGCAACTACATCCTTAGAAGACAAAGTTCCTGAAACTTTATGGTCTGGTCACACCCCAAATGTCGATTACATTAAAATATTTGGGTGTATTGGGTATGTTCATGTTCCTTCTCAATTAAGAACAAAGCTGGAAGATAGAAGTCATAAGTGTATATTCTTGGGAATAAGCACCAAGTCTAAGGCATATAGGATGTATGATCCTATTCAAGAAAAGATGTTTATAAGTAAGGATGTGATTTTTTCGGAAAAAGAAGCATGGGTATGGGAGAAAAAGAGTTTTGGAAATAATAAACTATTGATTTTAGATGAAGAAAATATGGGGGAGCAAAATGAAGTTCAGGATGTGTCACAATCTGATGTGACTGATGTGACTAATCAGGAGAATACACCAAATAGTAACCAAGAGATGGCTACACCTACAAGGCAAACTCTCATAGGTGAGTCAACTAAAGGGACCACTACTGATGGCGGCACTACCTTCCAACAAGGTAAAAATTCTGCAATCAACACCAGGGCTAGCACTTCAAAAAGAAATAAAGCTACACCTAGCTGGATGACTGATTATGAGAGTGGGGAAGGACTCTCTGATGATGAAGTGAATTTTGTGTCACTTGAAGACCCAACGTGCTATGAAGAGGCATCAAAAGACCCAAAGTGGGGCAAAGCAATGCAAAGTGAAATAGAGTCTATAATAAAGAATGAAACTTGGGAGTTGGTGGATCTGCCAGAAGAAGTTAAACTTATTGGAGTCAAGTGGTTGTATAAGACGAAGTTAAATGAGAAAGGAGAGGTTGAAAAATTCAAGGCACGGTTGGTTGTTAAAGGATTCTCACAGAAGAAGGGCATAGACTACAATGAGGTCTTTGCCCCAGTGGCTAGATGGGATACTGTAAGAAGCTTAGTAGCAGTCGCAGCAGAGAAAGGGTGGAAGATAAATCAATTAGATGTCAAATGTGCCTTTTTGAATGGAGAGTTGCAAGAAACAGTTTTCATCAATCAACCTCTTGGATTTATCAAGAAAGGAGAAGAAGGAAAGGTTTGCAGACTTAAGAAGGCTTTATATGGATTAAAACAGGCACCACGAGCCTGGTTTAATCGCATTGAAAAGTATTTTTTGAAGGAAGGTTTCTGCAAAAGTGAGTATGATCATACCCTATTTATAAAGACTACGGGAAATGGGAGTGTAATAGTCAGCTTATATGTTGATGATTTGATTTACACCGGTGACAACAAAGAATTATGTGAAGCATTCCGGGTGTCCATGATGAAAGAGTTCGAGATGACCGACTTGGGAATGATGAAGTACTTCCTTGGAGTAGAAGTGAATCAAGGGAAGGCAGGAATAAGTATGCGTCAAAAGAAATATGCTAGAGAAGTACTGGAAAGATTCAGTTTGTGGGAATGCAATGGAGTCAAAAACCCGATAGTTCCTGGAACTATTGTAACAAAAGCCGGAGTTGGAGCTAAGGTGGATGAAACTGAATACAAGAGTCTGGTTGGCAGTCTTATGTACTTGACTGTCACAAGACCAGATCTCATGTATGCTGTTAGTTTTATTTCACGTCTTATGCCTGATCCAAGAGAAGAGCACTATGCATTGGCTAAGAGAATACTAAGGTATGTTAAAGAAACCTACAACTTTGGTCTGTTCTACAAAAGGAATGTTGGGTTTGAGCTGAAGGTGTATACGGATAGCGATTATGCAAGAGATACTGAAGATAGAAAGTGTACGTCGGGGTATGTGTGTTTGTTAAGCAATGCTGCAATATGTTGGAGTTCAAGAAAGCAAGAAATAGTTACACTGTCATCTACTGAAGCTGAATACGTGGCTGCAACGGCCTGTGCTTGTCATAGCATGTGGCTGAAAGGGCTATTGAAAGAAATCAGAAGTGAAGAATTGGGCTCTGTTGAGATAGCTTGTGATAACAGTTCAACAATCAAGTTGTCAAAGAATCCGGTCCAGCACAGGAGAACGAAGCACATTGATGTTCGTTATCACTATTTGAGCAATTTAGTGAATGATGGAGAAATACAGCTAATGTTTTGTCCCACTTTAAAACAAGTTGCAGATGTCATGACAAAACCAGTGAAGTTGGACACTTTTGAGAAGATGAGGATGTTGCTTGGTGTTCGTGATCTTGAACGATTAAACTAAAATATTCTCATATTTTAGTTTAAGGGAAGGATTTGAAAGACCCGTTATGTTTGTTTGAAAAATAAGGTTGCTGCCCATGTACATGCACGTGGACTGCACACGTTTCCATTTAGTTTATGTTAGTTTGCTGCACGTTTTCTTTATTTCTAGTTGTTTGTTTGAGTCAAGTTAGTTACCGAATATCATGGGATGACCAGGTATTCCTCAAGACTAGGTAGTTTCTGTTATTCCTTTTGAACGTGTAAGTGTTGCTCTATAAATGAGCCTGTGTCTTTCTCAATGATTTGTGGAGAAAATTGAGAGTATCTTTGCTTGTGATTGTTGCTACTCTTTCAAGTGGTATCAGAGCAAAGTTCGAGAGTTAACTGTGACAGATAAATGGCTGCCGAAAACACAAATTTCCAACCCCCTAGTGTCCCAAAATTTGACGGTGATTATGAGCATTGGAGCCTGCTAATGAAGACCCTGTTACGCTCCAAAGAGTACTGGGTAGTGATTGACCCAGGGTATGAAGAACCAAAAGAAGGAGCTGCAATCTCAACTGCACAACAGGCCACACTCGATGCCATGCGTCTTAAAGATCTGAAAGCTCAGAACTACTTGTTTCAATCCATTGACAAGCAGATCATTAAGACCATGACTCACAAAGATACGTCGAAGCAAATCTGGGAGGCTATGAAGAACAAGTATCAAGGAAATAAGAGAGTGAAGAAGGCGCAGCTACAAAGGTTACGAAGAGATTTCGAAACCTTAGAGATGAAGAATCATGAAGGAGTCACTGAGTATTTTGGGAGAGTCATGACGGTGGCAAACGAGATGAAGAACTTTGGAGAAGATATGACCGATGTTAAGGTTGTAGAAAAAATTCTCAGGTCGTTAACAGAGAAGTATAACTATGTTGTGTGCTCTATTGAAGAATCCCAAGACATAGATTTGATGACAGTTGATGAGCTTCAAAGCTCTCTTCTGGTGCACGAACAAAAGTTCATGAAAAAGACGGGAGATGATCAAGTTTTAAGGACTGAGATAGACACGTCAGGTGGACGTGGAAGAGGACGAGGAAGAAGCTCATACACAAGAGGAAGAGGACGTGGACGTGGTAGATCAAGCTTCGACAAGTCAACAGTAGAATGTTATAAATGTCACCATCTTGGGCATTTTGCGTATGAATGCACGAATGAAGAGAAATCGGTGAACTATGCTGAATTCGATGAAGGTGAAGACCTCCTGCTGATGGCTCATGCAGAAGTAAAGAAAGAATGTAAAGAAGGCATTTGGTTTCTTGATTCGGGATGCTCGAATCATATGACGGGAACAAAAGAAAGGTTTGTGAGTCTTAATGAAGATTTCAAACATTCTGTGAAGTTGGGAAATGACATCAGATTGAATGTCAAAGGCATAGGCGATGTGAAGATGGAAGTGGATGGAGTAAATCAAATCATTAGCAAGGTGTACTATGTTCCTGATCTAACATCAAACTTGTTGAGCGTGGGTCAACTCCAAGAAAAGGACTTGACCGTGGTTATCAGAAGAGGAACCTGCAAGATATTTCACCCACAACGAGGCTTGATCACCACTTCTGTTATGACTAAGAACAGAATGTTTCTTGTTCAAGCTAAGATGAAGACTGTTTCAGAAAATTGTATGATGATAGAAGAAGAAGACATGGAACAGATATGGCATAGAAGGTTCGGGCATGTGAACAACAAGTCCTTAAGAACCATGCAGTATAAACAGATGGTTAAAGGACTACCCAAGATGGCTGAATCAACAAAACCTTGTGAAGTTTGCAGCCTTGGAAAGAAACAGAGAGAGAACATCCCAAAGAGGAGCAAATGGAGAGCATCAAATCGGTTGGAGCTGATACACACAGACTTGTGTGGTCCAATTGAACCTGAAACTCCAAAAGGTAGAAGGTATGTAATGGTATTAATAGATGATTACTCTAGAAAGGGATGGGTATACTTTCTCTCTAAGAAAAGTGAATGTTTTGAAACTTTTAAGAAGTTTAAAGCTAAAGTTGAAAATGAAGCAAACCTAACTATAAAAAGCCTAAGAAGTGATCGTGGGGGAGAATTCACTTCTAAAGAATTCAATGACTATTGTGACACTGTTGGGATAAAGAGACAGCTAACTACTGCCTACACACCCCAACAGAATGGTGTAGCAGAACGTCGCAATAGAACTTTGATGAACATGGTTAGGTGTTTGTTGTTAGAAAAGGATTTACCAAAATGGTTGTGGTCAAAGGCTGCAAAATGGGCATGCCATGTTCTAAATAGATGTGCAACTACATCCTTAGAAGACAAAGTTCCTGAAACTTTATGGTCTGGTCACACCCCAAATGTCGATTACATTAAAATATTTGGGTGTATTGGGTATGTTCATGTTCCTTCTCAATTAAGAACAAAGCTGGAAGATAGAAGTCATAAGTGTATATTCTTGGGAATAAGCACCAAGTCTAAGGCATATAGGATGTATGATCCTATTCAAGAAAAGATGTTTATAAGTAAGGATGTGATTTTTTCGGAAAAAGAAGCATGGGTATGGGAGAAAAAGAGTTTTGGAAATAATAAACTATTGATTTTAGATGAAGAAAATATGGGGGAGCAAAATGAAGTTCAGGATGTGTCACAATCTGATGTGACTGATGTGACTAATCAGGAGAATACACCAAATAGTAACCAAGAGATGGCTACACCTACAAGGCAAACTCTCATAGGTGAGTCAACTAAAGGGACCACTACTGATGGCGGCACTACCTTCCAACAAGGTAAAAATTCTGCAATCAACACCAGGGCTAGCACTTCAAAAAGAAATAAAGCTACACCTAGCTTGATGACTGATTATGAGAGTGGGGAAGGACTCTCTGATGATGAAGTGAATTTTGTGTCACTTGAAGACCCAACGTGCTATGAAGAGGCATCAAAAGACCCAAAGTGGGTCAAAGCAATGCAAAGTGAAATAGAGTCTATAATAAAGAATGAAACTTGGGAGTTGGTGGATCTGCCAGAAGAAGTTAAACTTATTGGAGTCAAGTGGTTGTATAAGACGAAGTTAAATGAGAAAGGAGAGGTTGAAAAATTCAAGGCACGGTTGGTTGTTAAAGGATGCTCACAGAAGAAGGGCATAGACTACAATGAGGTCTTTGCCCCAGTGGCTAGATGGGATACTGTAAGAAGCTTAGTAGCAGTCGCAGCAGAGAAAGGGTGGAAGATAAATCAATTAGATGTCAAATGTGCCTTTTTGAATGGAGAGTTGCAAGAAACAGTTTTCATCAATCAACCTCTTGGATTTATCAAGAAAGGAGAAGAAGGAAAGGTTTGCAGACTTAAGAAGGCTTTATATGGATTAAAACAGGCACCACGAGCCTGGTTTAATCGCATTGAAAAGTATTTTTTGAAGGAAGGTTTCTGCAAAAGTGAGTATGATCATACCCTATTTATAAAGACTACGGGAAATGGGAGTGTAATAGTCAGCTTATATGTTGATGATTTGATTTACACCGGTGACAACAAAGAATTATGTGAAGCATTCCGGGTGTCCATGATGAAAGAGTTCGAGATGACCGACTTGGGAATGATGAAGTACTTCCTTGGAGTAGAAGTGAATCAAGGGAAGGCAGGAATAAGTATGCGTCAAAAGAAATATGCTAGAGAAGTACTGGAAAGATTCAGTTTGTGGGAATGCAATGGAGTCAAAAACCCGATAGTTCCTGGAACTATTGTAACAAAAGCCGGAGTTGGAGCTAAGGTGGATGAAACTGAATACAAGAGTCTGGTTGGCAGTCTTATGTACTTGACTGTCACAAGACCAGATCTCATGTATGCTGTTAGTTTTATTTCACGTCTTATGCCTGATCCAAGAGAAGAGCACTATGCATTGGCTAAGAGAATACTAAGGTATGTTAAAGAAACCTACAACTTTGGTCTGTTCTACAAAAGGAATGTTGGGTTTGAGCTGAAGGTGTATACGGATAGCGATTATGCAAGAGATACTGAAGATAGAAAGTGTACGTCGGGGTATGTGTGTTTGTTAAGCAATGCTGCAATATGTTGGAGTTCAAGAAAGCAAGAAATAGTTACACTGTCATCTACTGAAGCTGAATACGTGGCTGCAACGGCCTGTGCTTGTCATAGCATGTGGCTGAAAGGGCTATTGAAAGAAATCAGAAGTGAAGAATTGGGCTCTGTTGAGATAGCTTGTGATAACAGTTCAACAATCAAGTTGTCAAAGAATCCGGTCCAGCACAGGAGAACGAAGCACATTGATGTTCGTTATCACTATTTGAGCAATTTAGTGAATGATGGAGAAATACAGCTAATGTTTTGTCCCACTTTAAAACAAGTTGCAGATGTCATGACAAAACCAGTGAAGTTGGACACTTTTGAGAAGATGAGGATGTTGCTTGGTGTTCGTGATCTTGAACGATTAAACTAAAATATTCTCATATTTTAGTTTAAGGGAAGGATTTGAAAGACCCGTTATGTTTGTTTGAAAAATAAGGTTGCTGCCCATGTACATGCACGTGGACTGCACACGTTTCCATTTAGTTTATGTTAGTTTGCTGCACGTTTTCTTTATTTCTAGTTGTTTGTTTGAGTCAAGTTAGTTACCGAATATCATGGGATGACCAGGTATTCCTCAAGACTAGGTAGTTTCTGTTATTCCTTTTGAACGTGTAAGTGTTGCTCTATAAATGAGCCTGTGTCTTTCTCAATGATTTGTGGAGAAAATTGAGAGTATCTTTGCTTGTGATTGTTGCTACTCTTTCACGGAGCTACCCACCACCATCATCAACTGAGAAAAAAAAACAATTAACTGTTGCGGTGGTCCACCACCACCACCATCATCTTGGGTTGTCCACCACCGCCACCATCAACGGTTGATTCCAAAAGAACGCGGCGGGGGATGATGTTCATAACTGATCTGGAGTATATGTATATATGGATCTTTTTTGGGTATTGTATAGATACATACGTTTGTGTGTGTGTATATATATATATATAATTTGACTACCCATTTGGAAAAATTTTATTATCCATTTGGAAAACTTTTTATGTGTGATTGGAAGAGAAAAGTTTTATCCATTATAGATATAGATAGATAGAAAGAAATAGTTCTATTTTGGTGGATGTGTGTGTGTGATATAGATATAGATGTAAAAGTGGAAGAACCCTAAAAGAAGCAGTAATACAAAAATATAGATGTAGAATATTTTGGGTGGGTGTTAGATCTGGAGAAAAAGGAAGAAAAAAAGAGTGTTGTATATGTATGCATAAAAAATGAACATGGTTGTTAATTTATATAGTTGTGTTTATGAATATATGGAGATTTGTATACGTAGATCTGAAAAAGAAGAAAAAGAATAAGGGTTGGGTGTTTTTTAGTTGTAAATGACGAATATACCCTCATGTGCAATACACATGAGGGTTAACGGAGCCAACTCACGGACGTTAGGATGAGGGGTGCCTAATGAAGCAAAAAAGTCACCATAGGGTGATGTAAAAATAATAAAAAAAGTACGGGGGTGAAACTTGATAAAATGACAAACCACAGGGTGATGTAATGAAATTTTCTCTAAGAATAATAATTTCTAATAGTGAGTCACATTCTAAGTTGGCAAGAAGGGTGCTTCGCGCCCACGCCCGGGCCTGAGCACGAGGTCAGGTTGTGGGCGATGAGGCATAATGTTGCATTTTAGTGGCATAGGTGTCTTCCAATAATCTCATCTAGTTCCAACACTTAACAGTTGCAAACATAACAACAATTAACATACACATTTGTTAGCACTGGATCAACAGAATTTCTTTTGCATCTTTCTACTCCCTTCATTCTCTCATTGAAGTTATATTTTTTAGTGTGATGATAACCCCGACAATACTAACTGTTGCGTCTGTTATACCTTGCAAACAAACGAGTTTACAAAGGCGGACCCAAAATCTGTTTTAAAGGACCTTGATTTAACCATATCCTCAGCTAGAATGCCTTTTCTTTTGCGTTTTTTTATATATTTGTAGCTTATCTTTGTTATCTTGTATTTTGTAATTGTAGTTAACTTTCTTTGTAATTTTTTGTATATAATTTGGATATATTTTCAATAAAATTGTATTTTTGTGAATGGTGTTCTTACAAAAATGTTAAATTAGATAATAATGTGATGGATATTTGGTAATGTATGAGTAGGGGTGAGTATGGTGCGGTTTGGTGCGGTTTTTAGTTAAAACCAAACACCAAACCATCATGTTGGGTTTTCAAAATTTCAAACCATTTGTAAATGGTTTATAGCGGTTTGGTTTTTCGGTTTTTTTGGATTGGTTTTTGGTTTTTGGCTTCAAATGGACGGGGTTTGGTTTTTTTTAAACACCGGATCAACTAAAAACTAAAAGAAAGGTATTCAACTACATGGTTTATTCATGCAAATATTATTACCAAAAAACTCAAGATATTCAACTACATGGTTTATTCAATGATCCATAACAAAATTCAAATGCTTAAATAATAATAATAATAAAAAAACTATGAAAGTATCAATTTGAATTTCAAAACAGGTTGTCTCTTGATTAAACTTCTCTTCGGTAGCAATCCTCATCCATGAGTGAATCATTTTCATTTAGTATGTTTTCTGTTGTTGGAAATTCATCTACAAAGAAAAACATTAGTATAAGAAACAATATCTATATCTATATTTCTCTCTATACATATAACACACTCTTGTTAAATAAAAGTGAAATTCTTACCAACTTCTAGTTTCTCCATTAAATCATTAACATCTATATATACTATAAAGAAAATCTCAAGTTGAGTTTTTGGCACTGTATTGATTGTGAAATTTAAGCTGAAATTTATTGCATTAAGGTTAATTTCGTTGTTAATTCCATTCGTTTTTACAGTCTAATCCCGTTTTACGTGTTAGATGAGTTAATTATATAAGGTTGTTATAATGCTATTCCATGCGAGTAAATATCACTGGTTATGTGTAGTTCAAAGGTTTCATTCATGATCATAGTTAAATATGAGGGTTTAATATTCTTATTTATGCAGGGTTGATTGTAACGGATGGGATAGGTGAAGCAACAGTCGTATTATATGTCTTTATATACTAAGCTTTGTTTTCATAGTATAGCATACACATCTGTTTTGTAAGATTTGTAACTGAGTTTCATAAGTGTCCTATGGCAAAAAAACTGCAGCTTGGGAAAAAGGCAATTGATCAATCTGATGTACTCTATCTCGACGAACTTAAAGAAGGGTCTGTTGGGCCAGTGATTGCAATGGTGGCAAGAAAGTGGGACGTCCACAAGCCGAATGGGGACTACTTGGGTACTGATTTTATCATATCCGATGAGAAGGTATAATTATTTTGATGTCCATTGGATATAATGATCTTCAATTCTATGTACTAATAGTCGTAGTGATGCAGGGTAATCTGATGCATTGTTTCTCGAGGCATAATAAATCTTACAAATTTGTGGATCGTCTGCATGAGGGTGGCTTATTCACTTTGAAAGGGTTCAAGGTTCATGCTAATAGGAAGGAATTTCGTATATTCGAGGACGCTAAATACATGCTTGAGTTCAATTTTACCACATCTGTTGGAAAGGCTAATGGTGATGTTACCCGTTTTAGGCGACATGTGTTCCAGCTTATTTCGTTTGAATCGTTGGTTCCTACTGATAACAAATATGTTGTTGGTATGTTCCCTGTATTTGTCATCTCTATTAATTTGAAATAATGGATGGATAAATATAATTGGTTGACTACGATCTGCATATATAATAGATCAATGTATGAGTTATATTACATTACTAAGCACTTTTTGGTAACTTAGATTTGTGTATGGTTATTATGGCATTATTGATGATGTTAGAAAATATGCGTTGCGGATGTAATGGGGGTATGTTACTTCCGTTGGGGAACCGCTGCTGAAATCGAATGGAGCGCGTACAGTGGAATTCAACTTTGGAAATGAAAGGTGTGGATTTAATTGTTTGGATTATTCATATTTTACCGTCCGGCCTATTATATGATTGTATTTGATTTATTTGTGTAGTGGGATGGTGATTCGGGTAACACTGTGGGGTAAATTGGGGGATCAAATTATCAAGAAAAAGCTACAAAATCCGGGCCCGTATTCCGTGATTCTAACCTGCATGACTGCAAAGATATATATGGGTAGGTTGTTTTTGCAAAAATGTAGTTTTGAATAATGTATGGAGCGCATAAAGGTAATAACAGTGTGTGTTTTACAGGGTTTCTGGGTGTGTCAAGTACATCGTCAAGTCAGATAATTGATAGTGATGATGTGCCTGCATTGCAGAGTTTCAAGTCGGATATTAGGTTGTATCTATACTACTTTTCATATAGTGTTTCTCATGGTATATGGTTTATATATCTTATGTTGTGTGGATTTCCTTTTCAGTGGCAGGAACCTGGATCAGCTTAATCAGGAGATGGTTCATGTAGTGCCAACGGTCAACACTCTTGCAGAACTGTTGGCATGGGGGCGTAATTGGAAACATTCTTCATCTCCTGATGAAAAGGTTTGATTATCTTTATGTCTATTCTCAATATTTTCAAGTAAGTAAATTCATGACTTGTCATCCGTTTCGATATGTTTCCTGGTGTAGGGGGTTCTGTTCAAAAGTACAATTGAAATTGTGGATGTTCGAACAAGGAATGGGTGGTACTTGGTAACATGCAACAGTAGTCGATGTAGGAAGGGCCTTACAAGGGATGACGGTGGATTCAAGTGTATCGGGTGTGATACACGTGTGGCTTATCCCCAAATCAGGTATACTTAGTATGCATATTTTGTACTTGGGTTTAAGAAACATTAGTATTGCTTCTTGATCCATTACAAAGATGTGAATGTTGTTTCATGTTTGGATGCAATGGTAACCAGGTTCAAGATTGAGCTGGATATCAGGGATGAAAGTGCATCTACAGTTGTTGTTTTGTTTGATGAGCCCAGTGAGAGGTTGCTTAATCGATCAGCGAAGTCATTAATGGATGAAGAGTTGAAGGTAGGGATATACCATTTAGTGCAATGTCTTCATTTGCATTCTTTTTAATGATAATAGTCGGTTTAAAAATGGGGTTTCAAATATTTGATGCACAGGATGATTCAGTAGATGATATTATGCCGCCTGTTTTGCGAAATCTGATTGGCACGGAACATGTTTTTGAGATCAAGGGACATAGCTACTATAATGTTGGAGAGTATGAGGCTTTCAATTGTAGCCAGGTTATAATGCCTATTATTGTGAGCAATGCTACTGAAGGCACGTCCAACCCGGCCAGTGACGTTGGTTTGGCAACATCTTCGACTGCGTTGCCAAAGGAGGCAGTGATCGTCACACCGGCGAAGGACAATGAATTAAGAAAGCGCAAATTGTAAGTATGCTTTTGAACAATGACATGCATACTCACATACATACTGTTTTGGGTAATATGTTGTCTGGGTGGTGAATTCTTGCAGGTCTACGAAGGGAGCGGTTGCATCTTCTGTTGAAAGTGGGAAGAAGAAGGGGAAAGCTGATTCAGCTAGCAAAAATACAAGGCGAAGGTAAGGCAAATCCAGGGTCTGTGTTTTAAATACATTAAAGGTCCTTGCTAGCATCTTAATCAGTTGTGCAAAATAGGTTGAGCCTTGATGCTGATCCGGTTAGGAAAGATATTACTGAAAATGCTTCAGATTTGTTGGATGATGTTGGCATTGAAGAAAACACAACATCAAATACTACTTCAAGAAAGGGAAGGTATAATGAAAATGACTTTTATGGCACACCCTGTAAAATCAATTATATTTACTAATGTGTATTTTCCTTTGTATATGTAGGTGTGTGATTGATTCAGAGTCTGATGAAGGAGATGAAACTTTGGAGCCTACTGAGCACAATAGTTGATATTTGAAGAATTACAGACTCCATAGTTGTTATGTCATTGGAGTATTTGCACTTTCAGTTTTTTATTTTCAAATAATGATGTTGCTTACCTCTTTTGGTATCCCATTGTGTCGGGATTTCGTAGTTTCTGTGTTCCGGTGTGAAGACATGTTTCGATGCTTTTGTTTATGGTATGAACGTGTGTTTTGATCTTCTTTGTTTACTTATGCTTTTCTTGGTTGTTGTTTCTGGTTTACACATTTTCGTTTGAATGAAAGGATACTTTATAACTATGTTTTTATGTAGCTTTAATAAATTTTTTTAAACACTTCTCTGGATTTTGAACATGGTTAATAGGCATAAAATGAATAGATGAAGATCCTAACTAAATACTATAGTCATCATTCATGTTGGTGCAAAAATGCTGATTATTTGTAGAATTAAATTAGGTCTTCTTACACAATTTTCATACATGGGATGCTTACAATCAATGAAAGAAAACATTTACTCAATTTCTAGCTGAAGATACATACTGATATAATCATACCTGGATAATCAAAGCTACTCATAGTAGATGGTTTTGAGACTGCATAATGAGCTTGCTTCTTCCTTTAAATAAAACAAAAATAAATTTAATGGATCTTTTTCATGCATATGTGTTCTCTTCAAGTTTACATCTGTTCCGTCATACATGAAAACTCAACATAAGTTATATTTGGCCTACAATATTTGATAGAAACGGATGAAATTTATGCTTAACTAATTTGAATTATCCTTATTAATGGATATACAAAGACTAATGATACCCTATACTAATAATTACATTTGGTCTGTTCGACTTCTTACCTGAAGGTGGCTTTTCAGAAACCTTACTGGAGTTATTAAGTTAGAGTTAATCGACTACTTACCAGTAGGTGGCTTTTCAGAAACCTTAATGGAGTTATTAAGTTAGAGTTAAACCTTTTTAACTAAAACAACATTGTCTTACTATCATTTACAACTATGAAAACTACACAAACATAACGCAAACAGATCAGAAATATTAGCAATCTACAGCATTCAAATCATGCAAAAAAATAGCAGAATTAATTATGAAAGAAGAAGTTTGGATTTCCCAACTTTCATAGGACATACAATCAAACCACATTTTGGTACAAATACAACAGGTTGTGGCCAGACACAGCAATTTTATGCCCTCACACTGATTAATAATGATTCCAAAAATTGTGGTATGTATTATACTTTTCCCTGCAATTATGTTTTACATACAAGTAATGATATCAATAACATGTCTATGTATTATTAGATACATCTTTTGATTTTTACTCATACTTTGTATGCAGAAGATGGAGAGGCTAATAATGGATCTATTGGTATCGAAACATGTGAAACTACAAGGGGTGATGGGAAGGTGCAAACATTTTGTGGCCTGAAATTACTAAATACTGAAACACAACCTTCAACCAAAATTGGACCTGTTTCTATAAACACACATTCCGCTAATTTTATTGCAAGGGATGGAACAATACAAACTTATTGGGCTCTAAAATTGACAGACACCATGGTAAAACAAGGTAATGCATTTGTATCATATTTATATTGTCTTATAATAAATAAACTTACTATGAATATACATTGAATTATTCTAATGAATACATGTATCCAACTTCATCATGACTTGTAGGAAACAGTATGCATCATGTGGCAGAACAAGCAGGTCCCAGCCACATTTCTTCGCAGTTGCCTAAAACTGGTGTTACAACCCGAAAAAGGAAAAAAAGAGATGAAGGTGTGAGCAAACGAAAAAGAAAACAATCAGGTTATGTTCAAAAATCAATCATGTGTGTTTTTACCCATGACATATTGTAGAATCATATAATATGTAAATCTATATATATATGCAAAAGGATTTATAATCAACGACAATGATATAAGTTATTTTTTTAACACAACTTTCCATGTAGGTTTACTTATGTTGTTTTTAATATTTAGGTCCACAAAAAACACGTGCTGGTACTTCTGGTGCAAATGTAAACGTGTGTAAAAAGAAAAAACCAAGTACTATCTCTTATCAATAAAACTGGCCACAAAGCATATGACGGGGAGTTCCCCAAGGTACAAGTAATAACTATGTATTCAATGGAACAGTTTATATAACCAGCATCAATATAAAATAATATACTGTAGGTGCAAATAAGAGGACACGTAAAATGTCAGCCTACTCTTCCACAGGTGAGTTTGTATATCTTCAAGCAGTTATGTAGTTAATGTACATAGTTAAACATGAAGCATGGTAAATGTATCTATATTGACAATACTTACCTCTATAAAAGTTTATTGGTGTCTAAATAATTCATTTTGCATATGAAGGTGTACGTGTATCATATCTTGATCTTGGAGAACCGTCACATGTATGTAAAAATTGTAATGCATTGATGTGGTATGAGGAAAGGTGTAAAAATACAAAACTGGCTGGGGGTCCTACATTTAAAACATGTTGTCAACGTGGGAAAGTTTTATTACCGCGCTTGGTTGATGCCCCTGAACCCCTAAAGAGTTTCTTGGACTATAACCATCCAATGTCACAGAAATTCAAAGATGATATTAGGACATACAATAGCATGTTCTCTTTTACATCCTTTGGTGCAAAAATAGATCATGATATTAATCAAGGGAGGGGTTTATATACATTTCGTATCAGTGGGCAAAACTACCATCGTATTGGTTCCTTGCTCCCTGTTGAAGGAGAACAACCAAGATATGCACAACTTTACTTCTATGATACCGAAAATGAAACAAGGAACAGAATGTCAGCTTTCATTCGTGATAATAGCGCAAATCAAAGACTAAATGCTGAAATTGTTTCACAGCTCTTACATGCTGAATGAGCACAGTTTAGTGGCAAAAGCATTTCACATGGCGCAAAATTGGACTGTGCAAAATAATGAAAACAACTGTAAAATTCGCTTAATAGGTCAAGGAACACGAGCGAGACAATATAATAGGCCTACTGTGTCTGAGGTTGCTGTATTGGTAACAAATGATTTTGGTGAAAACACAGAACCAAGGGATATCATAGTTAGAGCAAGACGCGGTGGACTGCAACGAATCTCAGAATTGCATCAGCTGTATATGGCATTACAATACCCTCTACTATTTCCCTATGGAGAAACAGGGTATCATGAACAAATACTATACCACAATAACACTGGACCGACAAAAACAAAGCGGGAAACTGTTACAATGAGGGAATTCTATTCTTATCGAATTCACTATAGGCATGGTGAGGGAACAACAATACTAAGAGGTGGTAGACTATATCAACAATACTTGGTTGATGCATATACTGCAATTGAAGAAGAACGACTGAGATATATGCGAAATCACCAAAATGAATTGCACGCAAATCTGTATCATAATGTGTGTGATGCTATTACAAAAGGAGACACTCGAGCTGAAGCAATTGGAAAGAGAATCGTCTTACCTGCTACATTCACAGGAAGTCCAAGGTACATGGTGCAGAATTACCAGGATGCTATGGCCCTTTGTCGGGCATTTGGGAATCCGGATCTTTTCATTACCTTTACAGCAAATCCAAAATGGCTTGAGGTTGATAAATTGGTATCACTAATCAGCGGGCAACCATCACATGATCGATCTGAAAGTGTTACACGCATTTTCAAAATGAAATTGGATATCTTGATGGAGGATATTATGAAAAAGAAAATATTTGGCACATGTAAAGCAGGTAAATAAGTACAAAACTTTAGTACTATGCAGTCATTGCATTTTATAAAATCTTCTGACACTTATATGCAATATTTGATATTATTACAGGCATTTATACAATTGAATTTCAAAAACGAGGACTCCCGCATGCACATATTCTAATCTGGCTTGATGCCGAGGCAAAATGTAAAACTCCAGAAGAAATAGATGACCTGATATCAGCAGAAATACCGTTGGAGAGTGAAGACCAAGAGGGTCACGAATCTGTTGTAGAGTTCATGTTACACGGTCCATGTGGTGTTGATTCACCAAATGCCTCATGCACAGTTAACACCACATGTTTAAAACACTTTCCAAAACCTTTTTACCAGAATACGACCATTGATGACGATGGATACCCTGTTTACCGCCGGAGAAAGAATAATGTGTTTGTGGTTAAAGGTAAAGCAGTCCTTCACAATGGTTTTGTAGTTCCTTATAATCGCTTCCTGTTACTAAAGTACCGGGCACACATTAATGTGGAGTGGTGTAATCGATCTCGAGCAATCAAATATTTGTTCAAGTACCTTAACAAAGGTCCAGACAGAGCAACAATGGTTATAGAGGAAAATGTTACAAAGAATGGTCAATCTTCAACTGAACAAATTCTGAGCATTGATGAAATAAAGAATTACTTGGAATGTCGGTATTTATCACCCTGCGAAGCAGTATGGCGGATGTTTGCATTCCATATCCACTATTCTTATCCAGCAGTCATTAGATTGACCTTTCACTTACAAGACCAACATATGATCACTCTCCGTGATTCAGACAGCTTACCGCAATTATGAATCGGGAAGGAATCAATGAGACAATGTTTACCCAGTGGCTGGAGTTAAATAGACAGGACAAAAGAGCACAAAAATATACGTATGCTGAGATACCGACCAAGTATGTATGGTATGGCAAGGATAAAATCTGGTCCTGGCGAAAGGAAAAGACAAATTGTATTGGGCGGATTTTGTACTGCAATCCAGATGCAAGACCCCAATACTATTTGAGAATTTTGTTGGGTGTTGTCCGAGGACCCAAATCCTATGAAGAGATCAAAACAGTTAATGGTCGTTATTACGATACATATAAAGAAGCTTGCTATGCACATGGTCTTCTAAATGATGACAAGGAATGGACACATGCTATAACTGAAGCTAAATTTTGGGCCTCTGGTTCTCAATTGCGAGATTTATTTGTTACCATTCTGTTGTTTTGTGAAGTTGCAAGTCCCCGACAGCTTTGGGAAGACACTTGGGAAATATTGGCTGAAGATATTTTGTACAAGAAAAGAAAGCAATTCATGTACCCTGCATTGCAGCTTTCGGGAGAACAGACAAGGAATTATTGTTTGGTTGAAATAGAAGAAACATTACAGCGGAATGGAAAGTCGTTGGAAGATTTTAGTGACCTCCCAAAGCCAGATGAAAGATTACTGAATGCTATGGATAACCGCTTGATAAGAGAAGAACTTAGTTATAGCCAGGCACAAGAGGCAGCTGAACATGAACGTCTCTATCAGCAGTTGAACCCAGACCAACTGTTAATATATCAGAGCGTCATTTCATCAGTGCATGAACAAAAAGGAGGTTTCTATTTTGTGTATGGACCTGGTGGCACTGGTAAAACATTCCTATATAAATCTATACTTTCTCGGCTACGGTCAGAAGGAATAATTGCTCTTGCCGTTGCATCTTCAGGTAATAAACATCAAGGAATTAAAAAGCCGAAACATTAAAAAATGAAAAACATTTGAAACAAAGAAATACATATATCTTCGAATGATATTCCCATTTCCTGAAATCGAATCTAATATTTAAAGATGTTTTAATTTGAAAGAAAATTTAACTTGATATAGGTATCGCATCTTTATTGCTGCCTGGTGGACGAACAGCTCATAGCCGATTTGTAATACCGTTGGAGCTCATGGACAGTAGTACATGTGGCATTAAGCAGAAGACACAATTGTCAGCTTTAATGCAGGAATCGAAGCTAATTATATGGGATGAGGCACCAATGACCCAAAAGTATGCGTTTGAGGCTCTGGATAAGACTCTTAAAGACATATTGGGTTTGAATACACCAGAAAACAGAGATCGGGTTTTTGGTGGGATGACTGTTTTGCTTGGAGGTGATTTCAGACAGATTCTGCCGGTTATTCCCAAAGGAAAACGACAGGAAATTGTCCAGTCTTGTATTAACAAGTCTCTCTTATGGAATTGTTGTCAGGTTTTCACATTGTCCCGTAGTATGCGTGTGAATGAGTATTCTTCATCAGGAATCATAGATAGAGAGAAACAAAAGTTTAACAAATGGATACTGGATATTGGAGATGGTATTGTAGAGGTGAAGATGAACCTACCTGGATTCAAATTCCAGAAAGATTTATTGTTCCATATACTACCTCTCCGATTCAAGAAATCATCAATGTGACATTCCCCAATTTTGATGATAACAAAGATGATGACAACTACCTTCGAGAAAGAGCTATATTGACCCCAAAAAATACGGATGCAGACGAGATAAATGAGCAGATATTTAACAAGTTAAAATACCCTGCACGACTGTATAAAAGTTCAGATGAAATCTGTAAAGCTTCTACGGAAACACCAGGACAGGAAGAGTTATATCCAATTGAGTTTTTAAACTCATTGAACTTCCCGGGTATGCCGCCCCATGAACTGAAACTGAAGGTGGGCCTTCCTGTTATGCTTCTAAGGAATGTCAACCCGAGCAAAGGCTTATGCAATGGGACTCGATTGATTATCACAGATCTTGGGAGATTTGTCATTAAGGCAAGAATAATAACAGGGTCAAGATAAGGAGAAACAGCGTTGATTCCAAGGATAACACTAATGTCAATGGCATCAAAATGGCCATTCATAATGAAACGCATGCAATTCCCTGTTAAACCTTGCTATGCAATGACCATAAACAAGAGCCAGGGCCAGTCACTGAATCACGTCGGATTGTATCTACCTAATCCTGTTTTCAATCATGGACAACTATATGTTGCCCTGTCTCGAGTGACCCGACCTGAAGGCCTCAAAATACTAATAGTAGAAGATCAGGATTTGGAGCTCAAAAATCATACACGCAATATTGTATACAAGGAAACTTTCAACAACCTTCATTGATTTTAATAGAGCAATTATTCATAATGCCATCTCCTGCCGTGTCTTATTTTTGTTAAATAATTACGTCTCAACTAACAGGGACCCTTTCTTTCAATAACAAAGATATCTATATGTATATATGTGTATATATGCACATATATATTTGACATAAAACTAACATCAAGTACATACCATTATTCATATTTAGCTTTTCCAAATTGTAGGCTCTTGTTATATGGTTAACATAATGTTGCTGAGTTTTCTTTCATTATTAGCAGACTTCTGCTGCATAAATAAGAGAAATGACAATTTAACCTAAACAGATTGCAAAAATAATACATCCCAAATATGTCTAAAACAAACTTGAAATATACAAAATCACATTTCCAATAAGGAACAAATTATCAACAACACAACTTTCACTACAATTTAGAAAGAAATTATGATTCAGATGCAAGCCAACCACATTAAGCATTTGTTCATATATCAGTTTTCAACATATGTCGTCATCAAAAGTATCAATATCACCATCTACTATAACGATGGGATCAAAAAAAGGATTTCCTAAATCCTGATTCACAAAAGATTAACACTGATTTGAAATTTAACTACATCACAATCACATTAATAAAAGTAACAACAATCAAACCCTTATGGCCAGCCCCAGATGTCTGCATCACCCATATCATCAGAATCATACCTACCATCCCCTGCATTCTCCTCTGCTTCTTTCAACTCAGTCACACGAACACTGCAGTCCATGTGGAACTGAACAACAAACCCAGGGTTGTCCCATCGATTGCAACGCATATTCATGAGCTGATCCAACATTTCAACATCAAATGTCTCCACCACTATGTCTCTCCGATACCAGCGGATCTGATCATTTCCCCAATAGATTTGTATGTTGCCTCTCCTCGAAAAAGACCACCAAACCACAGTCCTCCACCCATCTTCAGCCATTATGAATCTTTCAGGCTCAAATTTTTTCCGCAATGCCCTCATCAAATCCCTACATTGTGGTGCCGCATGCCCTGGTAAATTCCCCTGACTATATATATCCCTAAGCATACTCTCCTCCAATTTCAACACCTTCTTTATTCATTGAATCCTCACCATTCTCCGATTGCTTTTCTTAAACCTAAACATTCTTGGAATATCAAGGAAAGTCCAAGAATTCACACGAACACGAACCATCTTCTCTTTTTACTTGAATATTTCTTTTTTATTGATTGTGGTTGTTTTTCTATAACCCTAAAACTTGAAATTATATGTGTATAACGTATGTAGTGCTCAATTAAATAATACAATAAATTGAACTTTTCACATTCTGATACAATGTAGCCCATTATGATCAAACAAGGAACAGTGTTTTTCTTCAGGCAGTTTCAACTCTTTCGTATTCCTCCTCACTATTTTATTATAGATATGGAAACCATATGCATATAGTCCATTATTTTCAAATATGTATCCATTCTTGGAAATTAATAAAAGTCCATGAATTCTGATTTTTAGGCTGTTTACCCTAAGTTAAGTATATTTTACAAACTAATCCTTTAATAAATTTAACAATTGTTAAAAATTTAGGTAGTGTTTGATAATGTCTTAATTAAAAAGTCATGACTTAATCTTAATTGACTTAATTCATTAAGTCAATCAAATATGTTTGTTATTGACTTAATAAGTAAAAAAACAACTATACTAACTTAATCCATACAGACATTATGTTTCTATTCAGTCACTTTCTCCATTCAATCACTTAATGGATAAATATACATAGAATCAATCTTATATTCATAATAGTTTTTCTTTGTTAAATCTCATTTACGCTTCTTCAATTTAACTCTAATTTTATGTATATCTATTTACCTTTTTTGTCAATTATTACCTATTTATAAATATCTACAAAAGCACATTTATAATGAATTTTAAAAAGCTAAAAGATCACATGTTACTTTGTAAAAGTACTAAATAAATATGGTTAAATCTTTCATTACTCTTGAACTTAACTTAATTGTCAAAATACTAATAAGATATTGAAATATAGATACACATATATTACCCATTTACTACATACGAGCAAATAAAAATCATAACCAATATTATTATTCTTTTTAAAACACATATTATGCTCAAACACAAGAACCTTTAACAAGACAAAAACGTACATCAAACTTTCAAACCCAGGCATAACCGACTTTACCAAACTATCGAACCAAAAAACATCCTATACTAAACATTGTCATTAGGTATGATCTCAGACAAATACCCATCGTCATCCATCACAACATCCTCTACTTCTGGTCGATCATCATCTTCTTCAACGACAGGATCATTCGACAATGCATACCAAAACCTTAGTGCTACAACACGGTGTTGAATATCCTGATCAAACTGGTTCTGAAAAAAACTTGGCATAGGGTCAATACAACCAGCCTGCACAAGTTGATGTAACCATTCCACATCATGCGAATGTGCCACCTCTGACTAAAATCCCAATCCTGCAAATGTGCCATATTTATGATGATTAATTGTTGAACTTGCTTCTACTTGATCGGTAACATAGAACAAATGCACACCTTATATAGCATCTCAATAAACTTATGACATACTTAATTTATTGAGATATTTATTTATGAAATAGAAACTATTCTCATTCATTGACTGTATAACCTATCGACTATTCATTGTGGTCATCATAGAAATATACTAATAACTAATACTAACTCCTTTTAAATCAAAATAATCAAAAATCCACTTTAAATACCTTTAACTTTGCTTATTATTTCAAAATCTATCCAAAATTTATAAATTAACTCTAAAATATGCAATCTTATTATTTAATTAAAATTGTTACTTACAATTATTAATATTAATCTACATAAATATTAAAAAATCTAAGTATATCCAGAACCAGCCCATATGATTAAGCCCATCATGGGTAAAAAACAGCCTAAACATTTACAAAATTAGTACATGTAAATGGACTATTAAAAATTTACACACAGAACCCATAAAACTGGAAATTACTCGGATGTATATAATAATGAATCCCTATACAAAATAAAAATAAAAAATAAAAAAATATATACATAGAAAATATGAAGAGACGCCGTTACTAACTTTCCCCTTTATATGATGATGATAATAACCCCACCTCAATTATTTACCAGTTTAGGGTTTTCATTCTCATACTCACAACGATAATCCATTCGAATTCGATTAGTACATACGAAGCCAATGTCATCTTCATCGTCATTCATGAGCCCAGCAAACAGAGGCAACAAAGATTCCTCGCAAAAAAGACGGTGGACTAAGCGCACAATACTGGCAAACAAATATACAACTATCACAATCAAAATTGAAGAGCACGAAGCAAGAGTAAAAGGTAACTTGATACAAAACGGGTAAAAATTATGAATCATATTTCTTTATTTAGTGTATAGAATTAATACAATCAACAGATATATGATACGTTGTATATGATTAAATTAGTCACTCATGGATTCCTCAGTGTCTTTAACATTTTCAATGTTTTGATCACAGTAGTTTGTAAAAATAATTTTATTTTTTGAGCATTACAACACAGCAGATGATATGAATGAGAAGAAATCTGCCTTACATGATGCTTCATTGCAAGATGAAGAGGACACTATCCCATTGAGTTAGAGGAAATCGATTGTGAAACATACAAGAGCAATCGATACACCAGTGAAGTTCGAACATAAGAAATCCAATGAGAAAGGAAAAGGTATCAACATGTAAAACTATTACATGTTTGGTGTTATTTTTGAATCAATTACATAGATATAAACCTTTAATTAGTTATGATATTAAGTGAAGTCTGTTACGTATATTAACTTAAGTAGTAACCGATAATCGCTGATCCTATGAACTTCTAAACAGCTTAATGAAACGTTTGAATTCACTTAGGAAAGATAACCGTTTTCGCAGTTTTGACCTACTTAATTTAATCACACTTAAACCCTGTAAGTCCTATGTGTTTAAAAATTCTTCTGAGATTAATTGACCATTACATTGGAAATCACTTTGCATACATGACCAGGTATTATTCAGATGCATGATATTGGGTCTCATAGAGAAGATTCTGAAGACGAACAAGACAAGATGATAAGACGATTCGTCCTCATGAAACAGGAAAACAAGAGCAGTAAGTTTTCTATATGTATCCCCACAATCTAAATCAATCATATATATATACTCCCACATCTGAATAAATATCAACAATGTACTGATGTTGAAATTACTTACTGGAATTGGCTGTTTTATATACGGCTTCAATTATAAAACTTAATGTCCTTTGCACATATCTTGGTGTATTGTACAGAAACTGAAATAGATGATACACACAATACTAAAGCTCGGCATGACAACAAATCCAGTAACAGCCCACAAATCAACGAAGATGAAGGTTTAAATACCGATATTGATGAAATTGAGCAAGCAGATAATGAGATGGAGGAAGAGAACAATGATGATGACCAGCAAACCAATTCTTCAACTGATCAATCACATGATAGTGACGATGGAAACACCTCCATGCGCAGGCAATACCTTTTGAGGCCACGAAAATTCAAAGCTCGAAAGTTGGAACCAGGTGAAGAAGGAGAATCGGAATTCAACCCGATTGTTGTCATTTAGTATCCATTGAATGATATGAAATAACAATGCAGCAGACATCTTTTGGTTTTCTCGAAACTGTTTTCCTAAGACTTATGTAACCATATTCAGTTTTGTGCACCTTAAATATGGGTTTGAATGGTGGTCTTTTATCATAATATCTTTTGGTATCATGGAACATTAGTAACACCCTTATAATCCCTTCTGCACTATTTTGCTATCATATGTAGAACCATCATTCAATTTTCTTCATTTGCAACTTTGGTTTTGTATGGTTGGTCTTTTATCATGAATCTACATTTTCTAATATTATATATCACTGATTTTTGTTGCAATATCTCATACATACATATAATTCAAATATTCTTATATGGAATTTGCAGCTTTTCATATCCCGTAACTCATTAATTCATACAAGTATATACAAAACATATACAATTAATAGTGCCTTTTGAATTTTGTACTATTCAAATGAATCACAGCAAGTTGATTGTTCAATTCAGTTACATATTTCAGCAACTTCTTTTTACAAAGTATATATCTAAACGAATTAAGAAAACAAAGTGTCCTACAATCTTTTACAAATAGTAACCTAATTGAATAGTTTGTCAATCTTAAAGTTCGCAGTAAGGAGAATCGGAATTCAACACAATTGTTGTCGTTTAAGATACACTGGATGAAAGGAAAGATCAATGCATCAGTCATCGTTTGGTTTTTTTAATACAATTTTGCTAAAACTTATCTCATCAGCATTCAATTTTGTTCACCTTTACTATGGTTTTGAATGATGATATTCTATTATAATATCTTTTGATATCCTGTTACATTATTATGAACTATATAACTCTGCTGCATTAGTCGACAAACTACGTCTCCTTCTACACATATACTGCAATATGAAACATACTTCTCATTAAAAACAAATTAAGATCAGCTTCTTCTTTCAAAGTATATATCTGTTTGGAGAAAACAAAGTGTCCTACAATCTTTTACAAATAGTAACCTAATTGAATAGTTTGTCAATCTTAATGTTCGCAGTAAGGAGAATCGGAATTCAACACAATTGTTGTCGTTTAAGATACACTGGATGAAAGGAAAGATCAATGCATCAGTCATCGTTTGGTTTTTTTAATACAATTTTGCTAAAACTTATCTCATCAGCATTCAATTTTGTTCACCTTTACTATGGTTTTGAATGATGATATTCTATTATAATATCTTTTGATATCCTGTTACATTATTATGAACTATATAACTCTGCTGCATTAGTCGACAAACTACGTCTCCTTCTACACATATACTGCAATATGAAACATACTTCTCATTAAAAACAAATTAAGATCAGCTTCTTCTTTCAAAGTATATATTAAGTTTGGAGAAAACAAAGTGTCCTACAATCTTTTACAAATAGTAACCTAATTGAATAGTTTGTCAATCTTAAAGTTCGCAGTAAGGAGAATCGGAATTCAACACAATTGTTGTCGTTTAAGATACACTGGATGAAAGGAAAGATCAATGCATCAGTCATCGTTTGGTTTTTTTAATACAATTTTGCTAAAACTTATCTCATCAGCATTCAATTTTGTTCACCTTTACTATGGTTTTGAATGATGATATTCTATTATAATATTGAGAATGCTTCTTATCGATAAAGAACACAAGACTGAGACATTCATTATATAGCATAGGTATAAACTCTTCGCATGCTTTACAATTTATGGAGATAATTATGAAAACTAATCATGACCCTGATTGTTATAAATTTAACTACACGTAGAAACCAAAGAGTTTCCTGCAAAGAAGGTACCAATGTATAGAGAAATTGTAATGTAATATATATGTTGCATATCTATATCTTAGTATACAATTACATGACTAATAAAATAATATAAAGCATATGAATCTTATAACTACCCAACTACACAATAAGATAATTAATCTGGACTAATCCTGACCGAATTCACAAACACACCAAAAGTTGATAGTCTGTTTGGAGAAAACAAAGTGTCCTACAATCTTTTACAAATAGTAACCTAATTGAATAGTTTGTCAATCTTAAAGTTCGCAGTAAGGAGAATCGGAATTCAACACAATTGTTGTCGTTTAAGATACACTGGATGAAAGGAAAGATCAATGCATCAGTCATCGTTTGGTTTTTTTAATACAATTTTGCTAAAACTTATCTCATCAGCATTCAATTTTGTTCACCTTTACTATGGTTTTGAATGATGATATTCTATTATAATATCTTTTGATATCCTGTTACATTATTATGAACTATATAACTCTGCTGCATTAGTCGACAAACTACGTCTCCTTCTACACATATACTGCAATATGAAACATACTTCTCATTAAAAACAAATTAAGATCAGCTTCTTCTTTCAAAGTATATATAATCAAATTAAGATACAAATACTTATTATTAAACATACATTGACACATATAACGGATTACAAACCAAGAAACAATCAGTCCAAATATGCAAACTTCAAAAACTGATCTTCCACATTGTTCATACAACCACGTGCATATTCCGTTTAACCCAACATCATTTATGCTCAATAACGATCATTGTCAACTGCACCGCCTCTACCATTATTTGATCTCACCTGTGTTAATTGCCTTAAGAAATCCAAATCATATGAACTTAACAAATCAACAACGCCATACATATCATAAAAACCATCTCCCCAAAAAATCTAAACACCATTTATTTCTTCTATAAAAATCCATCCATTCACAATATTATATAAGTGTTCATTACCATATACACTCTCATAATAAAGTTCATCATAATTTGCTGCCAAAAACATGGTCCTCAATACACTGAGCAACCTTACAGATTCCACACATCTATTTCGCGCATGCAAACCAATACTTTCAACATCTCTTAAAATATTTTCGTCTAACCCAAACACCCTGTCAATTGTTCTAACAAAAATACGTCTTCGATTCCTCAAAATAAACACATAACAATGCCACCTTCTACTATAATTCCATCTTAATACAAATTCTGCCATGACACTTTGTTTTCTCCAAACAGACTTACCTTACAAAAAGCTTAATATTATAACAATGAAGAACTAAAAAACGGAACTTACATAGTAATCAACAAATGAGATAGCCTTATATATAGAACACATCTAAAGAACCATCTTTAAAACAAACAACCTTTTATATTCCTAACTTCTATGACAATAAATATCTTCATTATGCAAACACCCTTTCTTTATAACTTCTTATTCTTAATTATTCGCACAACACATATGACTAAAAACGACTTTATCACTTCACATACTTTGAAGTAGATATACTGCATCAGTCCAAATAAATAATTGATCTAAGTATTATTTTTAACAACCATTATGTAATTAATAATTATACTACAAACCATCAGCAACTTACCTAACTTTTTATTAGTCATATTTGATTTCAAGGAATATATATGACACAATAAAAGTTCATAATCAAATATACAATATCGATAGATAGAATACATAATACTCATTTGATAGATAGAATAGTCAAGTACATATGTGTTTCACCTTATTCAGAAATAAACACATGACTACATACATTTAAAATATATTAATCAATATCAGACATAGTTTCAGATATATAACCACCATCCACAAACATACCATCTTCATCACCTGAACCATCTTCGTCTACTTGATCATCATTCATATTTGCAACAGCATCGGACCAATATCTTAGCATGTTGAATCGATTGCGCATATCCTGCTGAAATCGAGCCATCAATGGACTTACAGGCATTGGATTAACAGCCCTAATAAATAACAAATTACGTAAGAAGTCCACATCATGTCCATTCAAAATATCAATAACTTCATGATAAGAAGATGATCCATCTCCCCAGACAACTTCAACCATAAGCATGACCTCAATGAAAATCCACTCTATCATTATACTACTTGGATCCTCCAATCTCTCATCTCTATTGTTGTAATCCATGATACCATCAACAGCATGCTGAAACCTGCCCCTCAAGATAGTGATCAAATTTTCTGTTTCGCGACATGTATTACCAGCAGGAACACCCATACTTAATACCTCTCTAAGAATAGATTCATCTAATTCCAAAACTCCAGCAATTGTAGACACAACCTTCCTTCTTCTATTATCCATGTTCAATATGTAAGCCTGTCGTATGTGATTAAAATCCCATGAACTCAATCGATCCATATCTGATGTTAAACTTTCTTAAGATACGTATGTTTTACAATCCTTTAATAATAATTCACAATGCCTTCTCATTTGTTACAAATGTGATAACTTCTTATAGACAATACCATAATTACTACATCATTACTAATACAAATAAGTAACTCTATCTTTTAAGTTGCTTCATTAACATAACATTCCTCTTTTCATTCACCTCCATAATTTCGCACCATTCCACTTCTGAATAATAATTCCTATATTCAATATAATTGAATTACTCCAATATTTATTCATATTGAATTTCTAAACGAAATTTAGAACCATGCACTACAAACACATACATTAAAAAAAAAGTTACATGTATCCCAAACCACTATGTTCAACGAACACAAAACACGAAACATTGAACTTTACCGGCTAAGCCGTGCAACGCACGGGCACTGCACTCTAGTCTACAAATAAAGATATGTATATTAATTAAACTAATATTAAAATTTAATTTAATTTTATTGATAATATATAACGCGGTTCGGTTTGGTTTTTTATGTGCATCCAAGATCCAAACCATTAATTTGGTTTTTCTAAATACAAGAACCATAAAAATGGTTTTTCATTATGAGGCGGTTTTGTGGTTTGGTTTTTTCGGTTTTTTATGGATTTTGTGGTTTATGGTTTGGTTTTGCTCACCCCTATGTATGAGTATAAAATTGTTATGGATATACTCCCTCACATACAATGAATTTACTTCCTTTTTTTAGTATCAAAAACACATTATATTCTCACCTCATAGTCTCATACAAAATAATATCCGGCCCCCATTTATATGTGTGTTTCCTATGTTTCCTCATACCTTAATTTCATAACGTCTTCAACGAACATAAGCCACCACAACCTCCTGATATTCTCATGATATGTTCCATTAAAAATTGTTTATCCTATATATATGTTCACGTCATAAAAACCACAATTTCTTTTCTTGACCAAATTTCTTACAATTAACTACATTATTTGCTTACAATCTATTAATGCATTGATCTCCCCCTTTCTATAATCACAAGTTCAGGGTTCTACAATAGAAGAAAATGGATTATCGTCAGCTAGATATAACTGTGATCTCTGCGAATGGCTTGAAAAACGTCAACTTATTCATGAAGATGGGTGTATACGTCGTGGTTTCGTTAATCAGCAGTAATTCAATCACGAAACAGAAGACCCATGTTTCAAATTGTAACAAAAACCCCAGATGGAACCGTAGAATCAATTTTGCGGTCCAGGAATCAGCCATCCAAACCAGCACCCTTTTATTCATCCTATATAGCAAACGTGTGTTTGGCGATAGAATCATTGGTGAGGTATTGATCCCGGTTCGTGAACTTCTTGAAAATGTGCCAACAACAGGTGAACATACAGTTGAATACCAAGTTTGTTCCATTAGAGGAACATCAAGAGGTACCTTCACATTTTCCTACAAATTTCAAGAGAGAAATAATAACGATAACAACACTTCTCATCCCATATACGCCATGCAACAAGGGGTATCTTGTTGTGGCGGGCAGGGACCCTATCCGCCACCTCAAGGGTACCATGCGTACGTTGGGCACCCCCAACACGTTGGTGGGTGGTACCAACAATCGTACCTTCATCAACAGATGGGTTACGGATTTAGTCAGCAACAACGTCAAGAGTAGCGTGTTACGTGGCACTTCTAAAATCGGATGACTGCGCGCATATTGGATTGATTCAAGGATTGTTGTTGACACAGTTGGTTTCGGATGCAGTCAATTTTGATATTGTTTGAGCATTCATTATTTAATACAAGTACATATCAATCTCATAGAATGAAAGTTATTTGATGTTTAACAAAAGCTAGAAATTAGGAATATAGATATAGTGTTTGTATGCAACCATGTCACTACTTATATTTGCATTAGCGTTTCCATGTCCATGTGTGATAAGTCGAATCTCATATTTTTAATGCTTACATTGTTTTCAATTTAGAGCAATTTCTTCATTTATGGCTTCTATTATTTGGGTGATCTTTTTTTGTTTTTGAACGGAATTAAATAGGGCGATCTTTATTACACATCATTTGCAAGCATCAATTTTTAATGATGAATTAATCTACAAAGTTTCAAGTAAAGCACGTTTTGAGGAATCTTTAGAAAAATCCGCGAGTTTTTTAAATGTGTTATGTTAAATCAAGGTCGGGGTGAAATGTTGGCAGGAGGTAAAAGTATTAATCCGGTTTTTTGAAACCTGAAGTTTGGGAAAGTTTAAATCCGAGTTTGGAAAGCTCAGAATTACTGGTTTTTCAAAATGGATAATTTGACAGTATTTCCATGACAAAACGGAACCGGACCAGACGGCAGTTGGACAGGTCGGACTTGGACCCGACATGTAGAATGGTCCAGTTGATAATGTAACCCGATTTGCAGCTGGTCGGCATCAACGGTTGAGCCAGCCAACCTGTTTGACCGGTCAAACCGGTTTTTGACTATTTATTCTTTCCCCGAAAGGGTGGAATTACAGAAAGAAAAACATTGATAGACGTGAGCTGAGTGTCAACTTGCTACTTCTAGGAAAAGACAGATGACCTCCGCTACTCCAGCTTTTGGATCAGGTGATGAGGCGTGTTTAGTTGATCTGGTTAAGGTTGTTGATGCACGTTACTTGTGTTGTAGGCTTGATACCTTAGTAAGGAAGGGGATTCTTCGTAGGGAGTTTTACTTATAGAACCCTTAGGAAGTTTGAAGTATTTGCTTTATGAAGACATATGCTTTCATGGTGATGGTCCTGACGTGATCTCCGGAGGACAGATCCTGTTCTACTTTCCAAGTTTTATGAAGGAAGAAACATAAAAAAAAGAAAAAGAAAAAAGAACTGCATTATATGTAAGCCCCCAAGTTTTATAAAGGAAGACATGCTTTGGTGACAACAACTGCATTATATTTAAGCCCATAAGTACACACATATAAAAAAACACTAATCCCCCCATGAGGAAGAATAATCTACTTATTAGTTCATTTAGCAAATTAGCACAAAAGTACACCTAATTAAATGAAGTTCTTAGTAGCCCTTAAGTTGCATTATAATATATGTTTCAAATTTTAACTCCATAATGAGTTAAGTTACCTGAAGAGATGAACAATTGAACAAATTGCACTATGAACCCAATGACGAAAAGAATCCTGATCTTTTTTTTATATGTTACAACAATAAGCTGTAAAGTTTGCCTTATATTACACTAATTACAGCTACATTACATCCATTTATTTACCGAAATAATTTTATAGCAAAACCAAATATAAAGCTAAGCGGCTTAAGCTATTCAATTATTTACTTAAACAAGGACTATATATAATAATAACAGCAAGGCTACTTCTTGAACGGATTGAAAGCTTTGTAGGAACACCATTCAATAAAATAACATTTTATTGATAATACATTCGAATTACAACATAAGATTACAAAGAAATTAACAACTAACTAATCAATACAAGAAAGAAATTAAAACAAAAACATAAAACAGGAAAGAAGAAGGCAGAAAACGGGCTGAGGGTTCTGTTAAACAGAGGTCCCTTAAAACTGATTTCGGGCCACCCAAGTGAACCCGTCAGTTTCCCAGGGTACAACAGCCTAAGCAGTATGTACTGCCGGAGTTAACCAACAACCCAAAATTATACCTTCAAGAACAGAATGAAGAGATGAGAGGGAGAGGAAGTGGTCTGGTGAATCCAGATTGAAGTGAAGTGTTGGTGTTGTTGTTGGTTGAACCACTACTACAATCTATTAGTAGTGGTCAAGAGCTTGAGACACCTGTTGAAACAGGTGTCAAGCTGAAGACCAACATCACCAGGTAACACCAAGTGTGTTCCACTCGAGCCATGGAAGCCATAATGGAGCCGAGCTGAGCTAGCCAAAAACAAAGGCGGCTCTAAAGTGCGCCAGTAAAACGCCACATTACGCCTCATCGCCCACGACCCCGGTCCCGGTTCCGGGCTCGGGCACGGGCGCGGGCGCGTCGGGTGCTTCGCACCCTCCTTGCCCACTTGGGGTGTAGCCCCTTATAAGGAATTATTATTCCTCCAACACTCCTCCTTATAAACACACTTAATGTTTATACTTCTATCAATGTGGGACAAACCCACATTAGTTAAACACACTTTCAACTTCATTTTAACATATCTATTCACTTGTATATTTTATGTTATATTATTTAAACATATTAAATAACAAAATACATAAAATTTCCAACAATCCCCCACATGAATAGATATGGTTATTAAAGATAAATTCTGACAGTCAAGTATTGCAGGAGAAGTAGGTTTTACCCTTTGAACTTTCCTTTGTGAGTGCACTTAGTCTCTAGCAGTTAGTAGAACTTGATGTCTTTGAACTAACTCCTTTTTACGTAGACGTTATTGCACATCACACAATACTCTCCCTAGTCTGGTTAACCCCTCACTTTCGTGTCCGTTATGGTCATGGAACACTATCCTGGTTCTGTGAGAGCTCTAGGAATTGCGCCCCCACAATTCCATTCGAAGCGACCACACTTCTCTCTAACATAGGTGATTGCTCACAATCATTAAAAGCTATAAGCTTAACCTCTATAATATCACTGATTTGATATAGGAATGGGCTAGGAAACTTGTAGCTCACTTTATTGTGGTGGGTACTCCCCCCACAGTGACTACAAACTCCCTTGTTTGTTTTGGGGTGCTTCCCCATAGTGACCTCTTCTATTCGTACAATTAGGTTGTCCTATTGAACCTAGATCATGGGATCTCCATTTACTTCTAGGTTAGGTTTTCCTTCGTACAAATTTACTCAATGGGCTTTAGCCCCATTCCTCTTGACGACTTATAAACTGCATCACTACCTACAATGAGTATGTCATCGACATATAGACAAAGTATCACATATCCCTTAGATATGTCTTTGACATAAACACATTTGTCACACTCATTGATCTTGAAACCATTGTCGAGCATAACTTGATCAAACTTTTGGTGCCAATGTTTGGGAGCTTGTTTCAATCCATACAGCGACTTGACAAGTTTACAAACATTGTCCTCCTGGCCAGGAGCGGAAAAACCCTCAGGTTGTTCCATGTATATTTCTTCATCTAGCTCTCCATTGAGAAAGGCTGTTTTTACATCCATTTGATGTATTTCCAAATTTCTCAATGCTGCAATCGCAAGCACCAATCTGATCGAAGTTACTCGAGTTACAGGCGCATATGTATCAAAGTAATCAAGATCTTTCTTTTGTCTATATCCTTTGACTACAAGCCTTGCCTTGTACTTATTAATAGAACCATCAGCTTTCATCTTTTTCTTGAATATCCAACGATGTTCAAGTGGTTTACAACCAGGTGGAAGATGAACTAATTCCCAAGTATGATTCTGTAAAATAGAATCAATTTCACTCTTGATGGCTTCTTTCCATTGAGGCACTTCTTGAGAAGTAACCGCTTCATTATATGTTTGAGGTTCACTCATAACCATATAAGAAACAAAATCAGGCCCGAAAGATTTTTCAATCTTTTGCCTTTTGCTTCTTCGCGGTTCTACTTCTTCATCCTCAGATTGTTCTTGATGCTCATCTCGAACAATTTTATCAACTAGAGTTGATGTAGTAGCTTTTCCTTTATCCAAACGAGTAAACACATCCTCAAAGAATGATGCATTCCTTGACTCAAGTATGCTGTTTTTGTGTATTTCTGGGTTCTTAGACTCGTGTACTAGAAACCGATATGCACTACTATGTTCAGCAAGATATGAGGATTCACAATCGCTACCATGCTGAGCATATCCTATGAATACACAATCAACAGTTTTTGGTCCTATCTTTTGAACATTTGGTGGTGGAACCACCACTTTTGCTAAACACCCCCACACTTTCAAGAATTTATAGGATGGTTTTCTATTAAACCATAACTCATAAGGTGTAACATCCTTATTCTTGAAAGGAACTTTGTTCAAAAGATAGTTTGCCGACAAAATGGCATCTCCCCACATGTCTTGGCCTAAACCCGAGCTTATTAGCATGGCATTCATCATCTCTTTAAGAGTTCGATTCTTTCTTTCAGCAATGCCATTTTGTTGTGGGGTATAAGGAGCTGTTTGCTCATGGATAATACCATTTTGAGCACAAATTTCAGCAAAAGGAGAAACATATTCACCTCCTCTATCGCTCCTTAATCGTTTGATCTTTTTGTTGAGTTGATTCTCAACCTCATTCTTGTACAAGATAAACTTGTTTATTGCTTCATCCTTGCTTTTTAGCAAGTATACATAGCAATATCTTGTACAATCATCAATAAAGGTGATGAAATATTTGTTACCACCACGAGTGGGAATCGTTCTAAAATCACATACATCGGTATGGATTAAATCAAGTGGCTCAGTGTTTCGTTCAATTGATTTGAAAGATTTTGTGGTTTGTTTAGCTTCAACACAAGTTGGACATTTAGAATTAGATTCAATGGTAAAATATGGTATACAATTTGACTTAACTAAACGACGCATTGAATTAAAATTCACATGACCAAGACGATTATGCCAAATATTAGAAGACTCAATCAAATAAGCGGAAGTAGAAGCATTTTCATTCATTTTCTTGATAGAAATTACATTGAGCTTAAACATACCATTAAGGGCATAACCCTTACCAACATACAAACCATGCTTAGTTAACACAAACTTATCACTTTCAAACACTAAACGAAACCCATTCTTGTTAAGCAACCAACCCGACACAAGACTCTTGCGCAATTCGGGAACATACAACACGTTGCTCAAAGTAAGATCTCTCCCCGAACTCCACTTGAGGATCACATCGCCTTCACCCTTTATCTCGGCAGTAGCGGCATTTCCCATATACAACTTATCTTTACCGGATGCTTCTTTCAAATTATGAAACATAGTCTTATCCGGACACACAAGACGGGTTGCACCCGTATCAACCCACCATCCTTTGATCCCATCGGTGGTAAGATTGACCTCTTCCAACTTAGCAGTAAGGTCAGAAATCATAGCAACAAGAGGCATGTCATCATCGACCATGTTTGCCCTTTCCTTCCTTGGATTCTTGCATTGATCAGCTCGGTGACCAGATTCACCGCAATTATAACACTTCCCTTTGAACATAGCAACTTTCTTCTCCACACCATAACTTTTAGGGCTCAAATCCACCCTTTTTCCCTTGTTCTTCTTATCAGGACGTTTCCCTTTACCCTTGAAATTACCTTTTCCTTTGGAACTTTGGCCATGCTCAACAAAGTTGTCCTTAGCAAGTCCTTCAACATGACCACCATTTTGAGCAACTCTGTTGGCTTCCTCAATTCGAAGACGAACAACAAGTTCTTCAACGGTCATTTGCTTTCGCTTATGCTTAAGGTAATTCTTGAAATCCAACCAACTTGGGGGCAACTTTTCGATTATGGAAGCAACTTGGAATATTTCACCAAGAACCATTCCTTCTGATAGAATATCACTAATAATGATTTGTAATTCTTCAACTTGAGACACAACAGTTTTTGAATCAACCATCTTGAACTCTAGGAATCTTGCCACAATGAACTTCTTAGTTCCGGCATCTTCGGTTTTGTATTTCTTATCCAAAGATTCCTAGAGTTCTTTGGCTGTGGTTATCTTACAATACACATTATATAGTGAATCAACAAGGCCATTCAACACATAGTTTCGGCAGAGATATTCAGAATGCTTCCATGCATCAACAGCACTCACTACTTGAACATCAGTACACCCTTCAGGAATTTCAGGGGCTGTTTCATACAAGAATCTCGCAAGATTCACAGTAGTGAGATAAAACAACATCTTTTGTTGCCATCTTTTAAAGTGCGAACCAGAAAATTTCTCTGGTTTTTCAGCATGGTTGGCCACAATTTGGGCAGCTTGGGTACCCACCAAAGGTCCCATGTTTGTAGAGACAGTATGTCCTACAGATTGAGAAACAGAATTGCCAACAGTGTTGGTAGTAGTAGATATAGAAGTTCCATTTGTTGAGAAGTTCATATCAGTAGCCATTTCTGAAATGAAATAGGCAAAGTTTTACTAAAATACTTCTATGAACATAAAATAAACTAAAGAAGTAACTTTACAAAAAGTAAATTATAACAAAAGTTTTAAGAACACAGTTTTGTAATTCGAATTAATAGAATGGTGAGGAAGCAGAATCAGTTTTAAGATTGTAGGAACACCATTCAATAAAATAACATTTTATTGATAATACATTTGAATTACAACATAAGATTACAAAGAAATTAACAACTAACTAATCAATACAAGAAAGAAATTAAAACAAAAACATAAAACAGGAAAGAAGAAGGCAGAAAACAGGCTGAGGGTTCTGTTAAAGTGCGCCACTAAAACACCACATTACGCCTCATCGCCCACGACCCCAGTCTCGGGTGCGGGCGCGAGCGCGTCGGGTGCCCCGCACCCTCCTTGCCCACTTGGGGTGTAGCCCCTTATAAGGAATTATTATTCCTCCAACACTCCTCCTTATAAACACACTTAATGTTTATACTTCTACCAATGTGGGACAAACTCACATTAGTTAAACACACTTTCAACTTCATTTTAACATATCTATTCACTTGTATATTTTATGTTATATTATTTAAACATATTAAATAACAAAATATATAAAATTTCCAACAAGCTTATCATCGGAAAAAAGATTCAACCAAGTCAAAATCTGATCTACTTGCCAAATAATAACCATGTAACCAAGTTGGCCTAAGGTTTATTTAACTTAGAAAAAAAATCGTGCTATTCATTACAACATGGTCACATAAACTTTAACCCAGCGTACGGAGAATTGTTACCCAACCCGCCTAACCCACTCATGATGACCATGTCGACTACTCATACATACCTACCAATTTGAATGTCAAGTATTCGTATAGTTCCATCTACACTTCCCTCAAAGATTTCAGTTTTAAATCCTTTATTAAGCAAACAAACATGATACAGTCTAGAAAGGTGTCCCTGAGCTGCAAATCAACTTAAACTTTAACACATGCCAATATGAACTTCTGGTAACCTTTGTAACTACATGTATTGAAAACAAAAGAAACCTACCTTAATTGCCACTGCATAAAGAAAAAGGTATCTATGCTTTTGCTTATTTGTCATCATAATGCAAACTCCCATTTAGTTAGTGATAAAGGCATAAGCATTTTAGAGGAACATGTCATTGTCTATATGACGAATTGCATACTACATCAAATACTTTTCTGTGCAAACTTCCAATTTAAATTATAGACACATTTTTATATCAAATGATATATGACATGGTGATAGTCCACGATTTGCAGTACTTATATTAAATTATCTAGACAAGAATATAAAGAACAATAAGTAAAGAACAAGAACAAGAGTAAAGTTCAAATACAAGAATCTATGCAAGTCTAATCATATGTATCATTGATTTAAAGAGTGAATACATGATCGATATTACAACTTGTCTTTCAAGAAAATAAATGAACATACAATTGTTTATGTTTAGACAAACTAGAAACTTAAACAATTGCAAGAGAAAATATAAGTGACACACACTTGTGGTGACAAACACAAAGTGTTTGTGTTGCGGCTGTGTTGCCTTATATAGGAGAGGAATTAGGGCAACACAACTTTGCTTTGATAGTGATAGGATGGTGGTTGTCGAGATCTCATTGGCTTGAAGACTTGCGACAGATGCCCTTTGTCTTCTTTACCAAATCGGGTATGAGAGAGAAACTCTTCTCTTTTGATCCAACTGCATCTTTGCCATACAAGGTAAAATACAGTTGGAAAAACCACCATGTGACTCTTGTCTTCTTCTGATTTGAATTATTCCCGCCTTGACTTACAAATTGGAAAGAAACAATCCGTTGATTAAGAGTCACTGGACTCGCTGATGACTTGCTGATGAAACACATCAGCGACCAAGTCTGGTCAACGAATCCTTGACTCAACAATCTCCCCCTATTCGCTGAGGAGACTTGCTGAGTGAATAGAACTTATAAGAAAATATTTCAAGTGTGTGACAAGGATGTTTTTATATAACAAGAGTTTATGTTACATGCTGACATACAATCTTTTAAAAGTAAAACATCTATTATTGTCTTGCTGCCTGCTCCCACATGTCTTCATTCTTGATGATCCTCAGCGAGGGATCAGCTTGTCGATGTGGCAGCAGCAACTCATGATCGAGTATGTCAATGAAGGCTCTGTTGTTAGTGGTGTCAGCACACCTTCTTCTTAAAGCTAATAAAAAACCAACAGAGGCCTTCCCAATATCACTCACTTTGAAGAAGAGTTGCTGATTTTGAAAGTTGGTATAGAACATGCCAAATGGTTCTTCAATCAGAAGTCCTTGAAACACCACCCTTGTGGGCAATCTGGTGTCCAAGGTAGCATCTCCAGAGATAGGAGGGAGATCTACATGAACCATCTGGTCATCTCTTTTTCTCTTCAGAGTGGTTTTCTTCTTGGCTGCTGAAGATTGTGCTTGAGGGCGGCTTGCTGAACAGGCATCAAAGTAATTTTTGATCACTGGCAGTTTAGTCTTCAGCCTTGTTTCAAATTCACTTGCCTTGGTGAAGTAGCCATGGATCAAATCTTTGATAGGAGAGTAGCTGGGGGCAGTTTTATCTTTTATCAGCGTATAGACTTCCATCCATTCAGTGGCCCCCAGATGTGGTCTCTGAACATTTTGTACATGTGAAATATGACCATCATCTCTCCGAATCTTTACATTTGTCTCTTTCCCTTCCTTGGCTAAATTCACTGTAATTGAAACAATCTTTTGAGGCAGGGTTCTCCTCCACATATTCCTGATGAACTTCTGTTTCTCCTCATCAAGTTTTCCCTGCTTCTCTAGCAGTCTTGCTTCTACATCAGCATGTTTCTTTTGGTAGACTGCTAGATGTCCATAGGTTTCCAGCATCAGAAGTTCTTCAGCATCAAGCTCTTTTCTTTCTTCTTGGACTAGCTGCTTGATGTATTCATAACTTTTTCTTTCTTCTTCTTCCTTCTCCTTCTTTCTTCTTTCCAACTCATCAACAGCCTCTTCTTGTGTTTTCCCACCAGCAGCCAAAGTAAGAACATCAAGGATGGGATGGGCGGTTGATGAGGAACCTTCTTTACTTGCTGGATGAGAAGATAAGGGTTTCTTGAGAGCTCTGGAGATATTTTTCCTTTGAGCTTTGGTGAGGGGAGTTATTTCAGCCTGACTGACATATCGTCTGTGAAAAACTGGGAGCATCTCTTTAGATCGGTCAATGGCCATTTCAGCAGCCATACCAGCTTCCCATGCTTCCTTGATCGCTTTGGGGTCATTTGGGTCAACTTGCTCCCCCTGAGCAATAGCCAGCACCCCTTGAGCTGGTTGCTCCCCCTCAACATTTACAGGAGCCTTTTCTTCATTGATGATATGGCCCTCCCATGTACCAGCGTTCATTCCTTCCTTCATTTGATCAGTAACCTCTTTTTCACCAGCAGGAGGCACTTCAGTTTCCTTTTCATTAGGCACTTCAGTTTCCTTCTCATTTGCACTTCAGTTTCCTTTTCATTAGGCACTTCAGTTTCCTTTTCATTAGGCACTTCAGTTTCCTTCTCATTCGCACTTTTGATATCCATACCAGCAGGGGTCACTTCTTTTTCCGTGTTTACAGCCACTATTGCCATTTCTGCATTTTCAACTTCACTAGTAGTGGCAATAGTGACAGTGACCTCATCATCAACTTTCTCCCCCTTGGAAGTTGCATCACCATCAGCAGCTTCCACAACTGGCTTCTCCTTGTCAGCAGCTCGACCAACAAGCTGCTGAAGCAAGGTTTTGATTTCTCTCATTTCAGTCTCCATTCTTTCATGCCTTTGCCTATCAAGTTCAGTGAAAGAGGCATAAGGCTTTGGGATTTCAGCTATCTTTTTTTCAAAAGAAGAAATGGTAGTGGCTTGCTTTTCAATTTGACTCGTCAGAGGCGCTATTAGTTCATGAACTTGTTGGATCTCTGAAGCAGCTGCAATGCTTGATGAAGCAGCTCTTCTGGCAGCATATGTGGATAAACTGACGGCCCTCTGAATAGTTGTAGCCTTTGCTTTAAGAATTTGCTGATCACAGTTGAGCACGTTTTGAGCCAGCAGATAAGCTCGTGTTTGATTGTTAGCACGTTTGAGCACGGTTGAGCACGTTTGAGCACGGTTGAGAAAATTATACGATACTGAATGTTCATTTTTACCTTTTTGAAAGAATGAAGAAGATCGATATCGTAAGATTCTCCAAGTCTGCTTACACGAAAATATCCATGCAAATAGCAAGCGATTGTTATTTGATGGATGATAAAGATTCTTTTGAAGACTGAAGAAATCGAAGATGCTGCTGTCAAGGGGGAGTTTGTTGATGCATGTTGATGTGACAACAGCAACTTAGATTTGATTAGTCTTTTAGATTAAGACATTATGCTACTTTATGTCTTGTTTATATATGTGTAATTGATAGATTATGGACTTCATGTTTTGGTAATGATCGATTACATGTTTTGGTGTTATATATATGTTGTTTATATATGATGTTTGTTATGTGTGTTATACAAGTACAAACATAATATACGTTAGGTTCCTTGTACATGAAATACTTGGAAAATAACTAGGCATAGATGCTGATGGAAGTTAGTTCTAACGAAGATAATCTTCGTTAGGAACAAACGAAGATAATCTTCGTTATATGGGCTGGACTGCTAAGTTCGTAAGAACAAAGCCCAGCAGGCCCAATATCGATCAGAAACATATATATATGAATGGAAACCCTAAATTGAGGTAATCCATTCAACTCTCACACACCTACGGCGACTAAGTTCGTTTCTAGCATATAGAAAACGAAGATAGACCACATACGGCTGATTATATACTCATAATTAGCAATATATACGATAACTAATCAAACTAGTTATCTCGTGAGGATTCCGCACTCACGACATAATGACAGACGATCTCGAGAGCGATCTGTAGCTATCGAGGGACTCACAAGTGGTATCAGAGCAATTCAATATCTTATCGAAGGTTCGAGATCGTTTGTTTGATTGTTTTCCTCCCAAAAACCTCCCGAAAACCCTAACAGTTGTTAAGTTCGTTCGCTTTACGAACTTAGCAAAACGAAGTTTGAAAACGAATTTAACTTAAATTCGTTCTAAGTTCATCAAACGAAGATAGAAAACGAATTTATCTTCATTTTCGTTTTGAATCTTCATCAAACGAATTTAGTCTACGAACTTAAGCTATCTTCGTTCAGAACCTGTTCTTACGAAATTAACCTATTTTCGTTCCAACTCTTATCTTCGTAAGAACATTAATTTTCCAAAAAAATGACTTCCTCATCGTCAACCAACAATGTTGTTGCCCAATACCTCAATTCTCTTGTTTATCATGATCATCTTGTCGGACGTACTAATTCTCCACCAAAGTTAGTTTCATTAGCTGACTTTTGGGCTTGGAAAGGTCGATTTGAAGATTTTATCCAACGAGAAGACTTAAACATGTGGCTCATGATCACCGAAGGTTATGAGTGGCCTACTCTTACTGTGAACGGAGTTACTTCTACATACAAGGTGGGAGAATTAACAGGTGAAGAAAAGGCTAACTATGCTATTGAAGTAAAGACTCTCTCTACTCTTCGTATGTGCATTCCTTAAGGGTTGGTGCACCTGTTTCCTAAACAAGAATAGAAGACTTCAAAGCAACTGTTCGATGCTATTGAAGCTCATTGTGAAGGTGATCCACTATTGAAGCAAAATAGAATTAAAATGCTCAAGAAACAATTTGACTGCTTCAATGCTACAAAGAATGAACAAGTTGAGGATCTTATACTGAGATATCAACATCTTCTTGCTGAATTAGCCTACTTTGATCTTAAATACACTCCTACTGAGATAGTGGATAAATTCCTGGATGGTTTGCCGAAAGCTTACAAAGAGTTTCATCATGGATTGCAAGAAAGAGCTGATTATGCATCTCTTCGTATAGATGGAGTAATATCCACTCTAAGAAACAGAGAAATGAAGGATAAGGCAAAGGATCTTCAAGACAACTTCACACAAGATCCATCTCTCTATCATGCCACTATGAAAAATCCAACAGCTGATGTTAATGCCTTCTTTTCTGGAGTTGGTAATACTGGTGAGACAGACAATCGTGGTCCACTGATGGATGGAGATGATTCTTCCGGATTCATGACTACTGATGCTGGTAACAAAGGTAAAAAGGCTAATGAAGGTGCAAAGACTGGAAATATGAAGTTTGGTAACATTACATCCTCTTCTGCTGGTTACAAGTCCATGCCAATGAATATGAAATCAGCTGAGGGTAGGATGAATGTATTTGCTGCCATGTGTGCTGCACATGAAGCTTTTGTTGCGGGTAGAATCACAGATCCAGCACTCATTGATGAAGATTACGACCAGATAGATCCAGATGATGTTGAAGAAATGGATCTGAAGTGGCAACTGGCCATGATCACCAGGAGAGTGCAAAAATTTATGCATAGAACAGGCAGACAGCTTACTGGAGGTACTCAGGGCTTTGACAAGTCAAAGGTGAAGTGCTATAACTGCGAAGGTTTTGGACATTTTGCCAGAGAGTGTCAACGGCCTAAGAGAGAGGCCAATGTTACCCCTACACGTCAAGATAGAGGTGGTAATCGTCCGTTCAATCAAAATTCAACTAGAGCTCTTTTGTTGACTGATGATCCTACTGCAAATGTCAACGGCAATGACAAGGCTATAGTAGCTGTTCAACCCGATGGTTCTTATGTTTGGAATCTTCCACATGATGAGACCAATAACGCTTATTTGGCTGAAATTCTTGATGATATGGCTCAAATAGTTGATTCTCCTGATGACTTCTTGGACACCACAGTTTACCACAGTGAAGAGCAATTGTATGAAATTAATAAAAGTTCGAAATTGGAATTTGTTGCTATTGGTGTACATGATTCTGATTCCGAATCTGACGTTGAGTTAGAAAAAGTCAAGAACTTTGATGAAGTGAAAGCTACTGAAGAAGTGAAAGCTGCTGAGGTTAAAGAAGATTCTGCTACAGAAAAGGGTAAAAAGACAATTAAAGAGCAGATGCAAGAGTTTGAGATTCCGGCTGGCATGACTGTGGATGACTTTGTTGCTTACATGGCAGATTGCAAAGAGGCAGACCAACAGGTATCTTATTCTCTACATACTATTGTTCATGTTTGCAAAATTGTTAATCGAATGTTTGATGAAATTGAACAAAAGAATGAACAAATTAAGAAATTAGAATCTGCTGTCAATGCTGCTCATGATGAGAGAGATAAGTTAATTAAAAAGGGTCTAACTGTAAATGATAAAGAAAAATTCTTCAAGGAAAAGATTAGATCTTTAGAGTCTGACATTAGAGCTATGAAAGATAAAGTTAATCAGTCTGTGGCCGTAGAAAGAGTAGGTAGTGAAGCTTACTCCTTGTTAGCTAGAAAGTGTGCTACCATTGAAAAGGAACTTGCTGATGCTAGGATAGAAATCTTGGAATTAAATGCTAAATCTGATTCTGCTAGACATGCTGAGCTTTTAATGCATATGACAAAGTTTGAGAATTCTTCCTCTAAGAGTCTTGACACTGCTAAGATCTCTTATAAAGACGTGCCTCCTCCTTTCAATAATAACTATACTTCTGTTGAACCTAATATTCCTGAAATCCTACTTCAACCTAGTGTTGTAGATGGTAATCCAAAAGACTCAATTCCCGAGGAAAAAATGCTTGAGGGATCAAAAGAGTCTAAAGAAGTTTCTTCTCAACCTCACAAGGAAGAGAAATTGAAAGGTGTTGTCCTAAATCAGTCTATTCCTAATGGTCAGAAAGACAGTATTGTACACTTTACACTTTATAAGAGTAATAGGGTCTATACTGAGTTAGAATTCCCATTAGAATCTATTGACCCTAAGAGGATTGATAAAGTCTGGGATGTAGCTATTGAGGATATGAAGAAATTAAGTCAGCAGCGTCTCACTCCGTTACCTAAGCAGTCTAGGATTAGAAAATCTGAAGACGAATTAGCCATTAATGAAGAAGCTACTAAGGCTTTAAAGCACATCTTAATGCCTGCACTTAAGAAATCTCCAAGTAAAGGTAAACATGAGAAAGATGGTGCTAGAAAGTCTAAAATATCACCAACTAAACGAGACCCTGAAAAGGAAGATCAAAGAAAAACAAGTAAGTCAGTGGACACTAGTGCTACCAATGAATCTGTAGGTACCGATAAAAAGGTAGATACAAAAAAAAAAAAAAAAAAAAAAAAAAAAAAAAAAAAAAAAAAAAAAAAAAAAAAAAAAAAAAAAAAAAAAAAAAAAAAAAAAAAAAAAAAAAAAAAAAAAAAAAAAAAAAAAAAAAAAAAAAAAAAAAAAAAAAAAAAAAAAAAAAAAAAAAAAAAAAAAAAAAAAAAAAAAAAAAAAAAAAAAAAAAAAAAAAAAAAAAAAAAAAAAAAAAAAAAAAAAAAAAAAAAAAAAAAAAAAAAAAAAAAAAAAAAAAAAAAAAAAAAAAAAAAAAAAAAAAAAAAAAAAAAAAAAAAAAAAAAAAAAAAAAAAAAAAAAAAAAAAAAAAAAAAAAAAAAAAAAAAAAAAAAAAAAAAAAAAAAAAAAAAAAAAAAAAAAAAAAAAAAAAAAAAAAAAAAAAAAAAAAAAAAAAAAAAAAAAAAAAAAAAAAAAAAAAAAAAAAAAAAAAAAAAAAAAAAAAAAAAAAAAAAAAAAAAAAAAAAAAAAAAAAAAAAAAAAAAAAAAAAAAAAAAAAAAAAAAAAAAAAAAAAAAAAAAAAAAAAAAAAAAAAATACAAACAAAAAGTTCAAGGTCCTCTCCTGCTTTGCTTGTCATGAAAAGGGTCATGTTTATAGTGTATGTCCAAATAGACCTCGAAGATCAGGTTCTCCTTCAAAGGTTTCCACCTCGGAAGAAAAAAGGGGGTTGGGTAATGATAAACAGGTTGATGAGGCTAAAGTTCAATCTTCTCCAAAACCGTTTACTATACCTCAACGACGTGCCTCCTCCTTTCAATAATAACTATACTTCTGTTGAACCTAATATTCCTGAAATCCTACTTCAACCTAGTGTTGTAGATGGTAATCCAAAAGACTCAATTCCCGAGGAAAAAATGCTTGAGGGATCAAAAGAGTCTAAAGAAGTTTCTTCTCAACCTAACAAGGAAGAGAAATTGAAAGGTGTTGTCCTAAATCAGTCTATTCCTAATGGTCAGAAAGACAGTATTGTACACTTTACACTTTATAAGAGTAATAGGGTCTATACTGAGTTAGAATTCCCATTAGAATCTATTGACCCTAAGAGGATTGATAAAGTCTGGGATGTAGCTATTGAGGATATGAAGAAATTAAGTCAGCAGCGTCTCACTCCGTTACCTAAGCAGTCTAGGATTAGAAAATCTGAAGACGAATTAGCCATTAATGAAGAAGCTACTAAGGCTTTAAAGCACATCTTAATGCCTGCACTTAAGAAATCTCCAAGTAAAGGTAAACATGAGAAAGATGGTGCTAGAAAGTCTAAAATATCACCAACTAAACGAGACCCTGAAAAGGAAGATCAAAGAAAAACAAGTAAGTCAGTGGACACTAGTGCTACCAATGAATCTGTAGGTACCGATAAAAAGGTAGATACAAACAAAAAGTTCAATCTTCTCCAAAACCGTTTACTATACCTCAACGACGTGAATTTCCACTGAAAGGTTCATCAGGAAATGTTTATGAAAATTCAAATCGTTTTCAAACACCTCCTCGACCTGCTCGTTCTGCTCCTAGAAATCAAAATTCATATTATGACCAAATTCATTCAAGTGTTCGACCTTCTTATGGCCCTCATTCTCCTAGACCTTCTCCGACGAGAGGTCAGAAGTCTCCTCCAGTGAGAAGACGAAACGAGAATCATGTCCTACCCACGGCTTCGAGCAATGGATATTGGACTGAACTGATTCTCAGGGATGAGAAGGGTCGACCCAAACCTAAGAAGGTTTGGGTCCCCAATGAAAACTAATTTTTCTCATTTTATGTGCAGGGAGTTCCTAGGAAACCAATTCATTTATGGTACCTTGACAGTGGATGCTCCAGGCACATGACAGGGGACAGGAAACTCTTGTCCAATTATACTGGTATAAATGGGTCGTATGTTAGTTTTGCTGGATCCAAGGGCGGCAACATCACCGGTCAAGGAGATGTCGTCAATGGAAAACTTACTCTAGAAAGAGTAAACTATGTGGAACAACTTACTCATAATCTAATGAGTGTCTCACAGATCTGTGACAAGGGCAACAATGTTCATTTCACAGAAAAGGAGGCATTCATCTTGAAGCCGGGTTTCGTTATTCCAGCAGAATGGATAATGCTCAGAGCTCCTAGGAAGAGAGACATCTATGGCTTAATTTTAGGTGTTGATAATCCAACGGAGCCCCTCTGTTTGTTGAGCAAAGCAAATGAGTCTGAATCTCTCCTCTGGCATCGTAGAATGGGACATATCAACTTTCGGAAGATGAATGAACTTGTTAGTCTTGGATTAGTTGAAGGTGTTCCAGTTAAGAAGTTTGGGATGGAAGATAAATGTGTACCGTGTTTGAAAGGAAAGCAACACAAGAATCCTCATAAACCAAAGGTGCACAACACTATATCCAAACCATTCGAACTACTTCATATGGATCTCTTTGGTCCTGTGAACGTAAGAAGCATTGGAGGGATGTCCTACTGTTTGGTGATCACTGATGATTACTCAAGGTACTCATGGGTATTTTTCTTGAAGACAAAGGACGAGACCGCAAACCGTTTTATGGATTTTGTTAGACAAGTTGAGAATGTCGATGATGTTAAAGTTAAGAGAATCAGGAGTGACAATGGCACTGAGTTCAAGAATAATACTATTACTGTTTTCTGCTTGACCAAGGGTATTCAACATCAATTCAGTGCACCGCATGAGCCACAGCAGAATGGAGTAGCTGAAAGGAAAAACAGGACATTGATAGAAACAGCTAGGACGATGCTTGCTGATTCAGGGCTTCCTGTTACTTTCTGGGGGGAGGCAGTGAATACAGCTTGTCACATTTTAAATCGGGTTTTAACAGTTAAAAGGTTTAAGAAAACTTGTTATGAACTTTTGCACAACACAAAGCCCAATTTAAATGTTGAGCCGTTTGGTGTTCCTTGTACTTTTCTTAAAGTTCTTCCTCAGGGAAAATTTGATCCTAAATCTGAGGAGGGTTTCTTTTTAGGTTATATACCTAGTACACCAATTCGGCGTGTGTACAATCAGAAAACTGGCAAAGTTAATTTTGGTACAAATGTGGTAATTGTCAGTCATAAACCTGCTGTACACATTGGTCCTGCTAATGACTTCGATTATGATGGTGTCTTCACCTCTTTTCATGGTCCTGTTTCTTTTACAACTGTTCCAACTGTGGAGGATGTAGTTACTCTTCATGATCCACTTGATGGTGGGCCGGTTCCTGTTTCTTCTCCGGTTTCCTCACCATTCATTGAGCCTGCTTCCAAATCTGGAGAATCAAGTGGGACCAAAGAAGCAGATTCTACCTTAGAGACTGCTCCTAAAGATCCTAATGATCCTTTACATATACCTCTACCTGACACTCCCTTCTATGATACTGACGACACGGAAGGTGAAAATCAGGAGGAGCCTAAAACTCCAGAGCAACATGTGCAGACTAACTTGGGAAATGATCTTACAGTCGATACGGTTCCTCAAACAAGAGTCAACAAGGATCATCCAGTAGAGCAAATCATTGGTGATGCTTCTGCCTCTGTTCGCACGAGAAATCAGAATAGGAAAAATTTGTCAAGTATGTT
>CM067168.1:119753071-119778376 GCA_034093135.1 Erigeron breviscapus
TTTTTAGCTTGAATTTTCTGCATTATTATGCTTTTGCTCTTAATGCGTTAATGAGTTTTTAGTAAGTGTGTAGTGTTCAGGTTAACAAGATAAAGTTGGAGTGCTGATTTTTGCAAATACAGTGTTATTCATACGGATGATATTGTGAAGACATCATATTTGGTGTGAAGTGACAATATTGTGATGCAGATATGAGCACGTGAAGGAAGAATACATGAACTTGCTTTTGGAGTATTTATTTACTTTACAATTCATGTATTTAGTGAAAATAATCAGATTTGATACGTGTTTCTTATGCCATTATTCCGGGAACTTTATAAAGTTCCTCATTGGATTTTTGGACTATTCATTGTTTCTTTGTTTTGTAGACGGCATCTAATATGGGACTTGAGTGTTTCAAGATGGTTTGCCGTCAAGCATCTCAATGATTAGAGAAATGTTCTCCGTATCATGGTTGTGGTTGGTAACGCTGTTAATATGTCAATTGATTATTTTCAGGTTTGTTGATGGTTGGTTTTAGACCTTGGGATTTTTATTCAAGATTATAATGTTTGTCAAATGCTTACATTATGATGATGATTTTGGATGATGGTACTTCTTGGTACAAGGCATGAACAAGTTGCTTTTAACGAGTTTTTGCTATGTACAGGATTAGGTCAAGGGTCGCATCGTGGAAAGTTTCGTGATGAAGAATCTGGAAAAAATTTCTAAGTACAAATTTGTTCTTACGAAGATAGTATTAACTTCGTTCAGAATTGCTCTTAAGAAAATTGGACTTATTTTCGTCACATCTAGTTTTGTTTTCTTTGGTTTTAACGAAGATAACCTCTATCTCCGTTCCAGTTGATCTTACGAAGGTTAACTTCGTTCTAACATATTTTTACCGATTACCTAACAGACCCGCTTTGACCCGTTTTTAACCATCTATATAAATACCAACTTAATTCATTTTATCTTTTACATTGCCATAAACGAATTTAAGCTTCTTCTTCTGAATAAACCCCTATACTTTCATCAATCAAATCACTTGATTTCACTCGATTCTATGCTTGTTGTTTCGATTAATATTGAAATCAGTGATTCAGGTATATTATCGAGCATCGTCATTCATAAATCCCCGATTCTAATTTGTTATTTTGCCCAATTTTTGCATGAACTCAATCGTTTTTATACATAATTTAGGTTTCTAGGGTTTACTTTCGTTTTTAGATTTTAACCCGTTGGATCTTTAATTCATCTGTAAAATCGAAGTGGGTTATGCTTCATTTAATTGATACAAATGTTTTGTAATTGATTTCGGGCATATCAAGTGTTAATCAATTTTTTAAAATCGAATGTTTGATTTTGGGACAACATGCTGTTCAGAATGGTGTTACGAACTTATCTTTCGTTCTTTGTCTACGAACTTAGGTTCTGAAGCAGAGCTTACGAACTTAGTCTCTGTTTCCAACTAACGAATTTAGGAGTTCTTGTTCACAAACGAACTTAGTTATGCTTCAATGCTATCTTCGTTTATTGTTACCTAACGAACTTAAAGCCTATTTTCGTACAGTTTTATCTAACGAACTTAAAGAGTAATTTCGTACAGTTTTATCTAACGAACTTAAAGAGTAATTTCGTACAGTTTAAACTTATGAAATTATTGATTAAGTTCGTCCAAGTCTGCAACTCATTTATTGTGCTAATCTCATAATTGTTTTATTTTGTGATTTAGTTTGCAGAAATGGCTCTTGCTCCGCGTCAATTCATTAAGAAGCACAATCTTGCCTTAAATCTTGATCCAGATCAGCATAATTGTGAACGTTATCATGAGATGTTTGATTATATCGCTCGCTCTAGGCTTTCTTTTGCATTTTGTGATTCACCTAGACTCATTAGGCAGTATATTGATGCCTTCTGGAGAACTGCTCATCAGGTCATGGTTAATGGTCGTAGTTTTGTTCGTGCTACTGTCGAAGGAATCACATTTGATTTCAATGCTGCGATGCTTCGTGATATTCTGCATTTAGGTGAAGAACCAGACGAAGCAGTGGAATTGGCTTATGACTTTGAACTTATTCGTCGATGTTTTCAAAGAATGGGATATGTTGGTGAAATTAAGCTTCCTTTTGACAAAAGTGGATTTCAAGGACGTTGGAGATATCTTGCTTACGCTTTGTTGGTATGTCTGAGCTATCGTAAGGCTGGATTTGATCAGCTTTCTGCTCAGATTTCTTCGCAGATGGTTGCCTTGGTCTATAATCGACCTTATCCTTTTTCAGCATACTTCTATCAAGAGTTTATTGATCAACTCAATGCCAAAGCGAAAAAGAGGTTTCTCTTATATCCTCGCTTTGTTATGGCAATCGTTAGACATTTTTGTCCGAACTTGATATTTGATCAAGGTCCTCGCTATGCACCACATGCTTGGCCTTTACGTCTATTTGCTGATCTAGAAGCCAACACTCGAAATGTGGCTGGTCTTAATGATCCACCACTTTTTGGTCATTTGATTAATCCAAACTATCGATCCCGTTTTGAGGATGATATGTTAGTGGATGATGATGACGATTCTGATCATGAGGATGAAGAGAGTTCTGATGATGGTTCTGATGGTGATTCTGATTCTGATGACTCTGATCATGGGAATGATGGTGGTGATGATGTAGTTGAAGAAGACACAGATGCATATGATAGTGTCGCTGCTGATTCTAGTAATGAGCATCGAACTAAGATGGCTCATGATATCCCTGCTGATTCAGGAAGTGATCATTCACATCACTTTTCTCGAGAAGGTGTACCTGGTGCTTTACGCCGAGAACGTCGGAGTAAGGCATGTCATTCTTCTCCTGTTCTTTCTGATATGGATCAATCCGTTCATGATGAACATGATACTCAAGTTAATCAAGAAGAAGTAGCACATAGAGATATGGCACCAAGTCCAATTCATGGAGGTACAAGTACTGTTGGACCTAAGAGGACACTGGATGCTCCGCTTACTTATCGCAGAGCTAAGCGTGCATGACCTACTGAGGCTACTTCAGTATCTACAGCTGCTGCTGCTATTCCTGCTGTCTCTACAGCACAGGTTGCTTCTGTTGCCGGTAGTGTAACGTTGCGTCCTCTGTTGCCTCCTGCCTTACCTGTATTGCCCAGATTGCCTACTTTTCCTCCTCTTCCTTCAGATTACTCACTAGTTCGGCGTATCGATATTCTTCAGGCTCGTGTTGATACATTAGAGTCTGATCTTACGAATGTTCGAGGTGCTTTGACCTTTTTAATAAACTGGGTCAAGAATCAAGGGGGAGATGTTCCTGAAGAAGTTTGCAGATTGTCAGTAGTTCAGCCAAGACGTCAGAATGATGATGATGATGCTGATAATGCTGGTCATAGGATTGATTCTCGCCCAGTTTCTGACAAAGGAAAAGGTGTTGAGACTCAGGGGGAGACAGGAAGAGATACTACTCAGGTTGGTACTTCTGGTGCGGGTGGATCAAGTGCTCCTCGTGATGCTGAAGTTATTGAAGCACTTGACTCAGGTAATTCTTCAAAATCGATTGATTATTTAAGTGATGATCAAGTTGAAGCTGAAACTGAACGATTAAAGCGTGAAGTTAAGGCAAAATTTGGACATGACTGTAATACTGAAGAAAATGCTTTTCATTCTGTATTTGATAACTTATTAGATAAACAGCAAAAAGCAGAAACTGAAAGAGAAAAAGAATTACAGATTCAAAAGCAAACAGCCTTGGAATCTGATTCTGATTCTGATGACTCTGATCATGGGAATGATGGTGGTGATGATGTAGTTGAAGAAGACACAGATGCATATGATAGTGTCGCTGCTGATTCTAGTAATGAGCATCGAACTAAGATGGCTCATGATGTCCCTGCTGATTCAGGAAGTGATCATTCATTCTGATTCTGATTCTGATTCTGATTCTGATTCTGATTCTGATTCTGATTCTGATTCTGATTCTGATTCTGATTCTGATTCTGATTCTGATTCTGATTCTGATTCTGATTCTGATTCTGATTCTGATTCTGATTCTGATTCTGATTCTGATTCTGATTCTGATTCTGATTCTGATTCTGATTCTGATTCTGATTCTGATTCTGATTCTGATTCTGATTCTGATTCTGATTCTGATTCTGATTCTGATTCTGATTCTGATTCTGATTCTGATTCTGATTCTGATTCTGATTCTGATTCTGATTCTGATTCTGATTCTGATTCTGATTCTGATTCTGATTCTGATTCTGATTCTGATTCTGATTCTGATTCTGATTCTGATTCTGATTCTGATTCTGATTCTGATTCTGATTCTGATTCTGATTCTGATTCTGATTCTGATTCTGATTCTGATTCTGATTCTGATTCTGATTCTGATTCTGATTCTGATTCTGATTCTGATTCTGATTCTGATTCTGATTCTGATTCTGATTCTGATTCTGATTCTGATTCTGATTCTGATTCTGATTCTGATTCTGATTCTGATTCTGATTCTGATTCTGATTCTGATTCTGATTCTGATTCTGATTCTGATTCTGATTCTGATTCTGATTCTGATTCTGATTCTGATTCTGATTCTGATTCTGATTCTGATTCTGATTCTGATTCTGATTCTGATTCTGATTCTGATTCTGATTCTGATTCTGATTCTGATTCTGATTCTGATTCTGATTCTGATTCTGATTCTGATTCTGATTCTGATTCTGATTCTGATTCTGATTCTGATTCTGATTCTGATTCTGATTCTGATTCTGATTCTGATTCTGATTCTGATTCTGATTCTGATTCTGATTCTGATTCTGATTCTGATTCTGATTCTGATTCTGATTCTGATTCTGATTCTGATTCTGATTCTGATTCTGATTCTGATTCTGATTCTGATTCTGATTCTGATTCTGATTCTGATTCTGATTCTGATTCTGATTCTGATTCTGATTCTGATTCTGATTCTGATTCTGATTCTGATTCTGATTCTGATTCTGATTCTGATTCTGATTCTGATTCTGATTCTGATTCTGATTCTGATTCTGATTCTGATTCTGATTCTGATTCTGATTCTGATTCTGATTCTGATTCTGATTCTGATTCTGATTCTGATTCTGATTCTGATTCTGATTCTGATTCTGATTCTGATTCTGATTCTGATTCTGATTCTGATTCTGATTCTGATTCTGATTCTGATTCTGATTCTGATTCTGATTCTGATTCTGATTCTGATTCTGATTCTGATTCTGATTCTGATTCTGATTCTGATTCTGATTCTGATTCTGATTACAGATTCAAAGGCAAACAGCCTTGGAATCTGATTCTGATTCTGATTCAACTTATGATTATGATAAAGATTAGATAAAGTGTATATTAGGTTGCATGTAATAAGTTTACGACATGTAAATGTAATCTATCTTATTTCAATGCAATTATATTTCATCTTTATTATTATTATTATTATCATGATTATTCATTGTATTTTGGTGTTTATTTTGTGTAATCTTAATAGATGATACAGATGATGCAGAATTATTCTTTGATGGTGATGAACTTGAGGAAGGTGAGTTTGTTCCTGAACCGGATCTAAACATATTCAAGAAACCTTATGGGTTTGATGATGTTTGGGACTCAATTCCTGAAGATCCATCTATAGAAGAAAGAAAAGTGTTAGAGATAAAGAGAAAAGAAGTTAAAGAAAGAATGCTTCAAGCTTCAATTAGTAGCACCGCTAAAGTTTTAAACTTTGTGGTATATGCTAAAGTTGATGATGCATTGATTCCTTTCCACTGGGAAATTAACTTGACAAGACCTTTTGATCCAAATGATTATCCAGTTCCTCTCAGAGAAGATGATCCACTGCAAGAGATTGATCGACTTGTGCCTGGGCAAAGAATTAATGAATATATAGTCACATGGGATACTATGAAACCCATTATGTATTGGACTCACATCTCAGATAAAAATGCTGCAAAATATAAGACGGTAATCTGGAGTTGGTTCTATGATGAAGAATTGAAGCTGTTCGTTCTTAAAAGACCAGAAGGTTGTCAGTATTTAGCGTGGCGTGAGAGACACTTCAGAAGTTTGTGTGAAGAAGATTTACATGAACTCGGAAATAATTGGATTATCAATCCAAGTGGTTATGGTCTTGCTGATGTGGTTGGTAAGAATCTTCATGAAGATTTCAAGTTGAGATTTAATATGAAAGATTCAGAGAAACCAAAGTTTCATATTGAACCAAGACGGAAGAAGAAGGTGGTTAAGCCAGATAAAAGCGTTGAGTTTATTCAACATGATATCAAGTGTATGATCAAAGTCCCTGCCAAGAAGTGGGCACAAGATGTCTTGGATAAGATGGATAATTGGGAGATTGATCGGAATTCTGGTGAAGCCAAGATGTATGCAGACTCGAAGAAGAATATGTTGTTGAGAAGGATGTATGATCCAATGCAGTTGGTTAACTTCTCAAGAAATGATCAGAGAAAATTATACGATACTGAATGTTCATTTTTACCATTTTGGAAGAATGAAGAAGATCGATATCGTAAGATTCTCCAAGTCTGCTTACACGAAAATATCCATGCAAATAGCAAGCGATTGTTATTTGATGGATGATAAAGATTCTTTTGAAGACTGAAGAAATCGAAGATGCTGCTGTCAAGGGGGAGTTTGTTGATGCATGTTGATGTGACAACAGCAACTTAGATTTGATTAGTCTTTTAGATTAAGACATTATGTTACTTTATGTCTTGTTTATATATGTGTAATTGATAGATTATGGACTTCATGTTTTGGTAATGATCGATTACATGTTTTGGTGTTATATATATGTTGTTTATATATGATGTTTGTTATGTGTGTTATACAAGTACAAACATAATATACGTTAGGTTCCTTGTACATGAAATACTTGGAAAATAACTAGGCATAGATGCTGATGGAAGTTAGTTCTAACGAAGATAATCTTCGTTAGGAACAAACGAAGATAATCTTCGTTATATGGGCTGGACTGCTAAGTTCGTAAGAACAAAGCCCAGCAGGCCCAATATCGATCAGAAACATATATATATGAATGGAAACCCTAAATTGAGGTAATCCATTCAACTCTCACACACCTACGGTGACTAAGTTCGTTTCTAGCATATAGAAAACGAAGATAGACCACATACGGCTGATTATATACTCATAATTAGCAATATATACGATAACTAATCAAACTAGTTATCTCGTGAGGATTCCGCACTCACGACATAACGATAGACGATCTCGAGAGCGATCTGTAGCTATCGAGGGACTCACAAGTGGATTCACCATTTTCCACATCAACCATCTCCAAAACATCATCAATTGTTTCAACATTTTCACTAGAGATAACTACAACATTTCCAGCACCTGCATTTCCTTCAACATTTTCATCAATACTTTGTACATTTTCACCACCAGCATCCACATTTTCACCATCAACAACAACCATTTCATCATTATGAACCACTTCATCTGTTTCCCTTTCACCACCAGCGACTTCTGTATCAAATCTGCCCTCATAATCAACATCAGCAACATCATCATTTTCACCCTCATCTCCACCTTCATAGTTACACAAGGCATCCAGAGAATCATCAGTGAACATTATAGTAGTGGCAACTCTGGCAGCCGCTGGCAGTGTTTCAGTCCCTGTCGAAACAGTTTCTGAAACAGAAAAATTTAAAGGGTTTGGAGATATGGGTGCCTCTGGTTCAGTGTGTTGTAGCACCAAACCATCATCGGCCGTAGAATGTGTTGTCTCTAGCATCACCTGTGATCTGGCTGCTGACAACGACTCAGAGGGTTGAGAAGAAGATGGAATAGTTTGTACGGTGGACTCAATTCTAGAGGGCTGGGGTGACCCTTGATCTTCACCAACCTCTGCTACAGAAATTTGAGGTGGCTACTTGTGAGGCTCTTTTGTCTCATCAGCACACTGTTTGGAGGATGCTGATGGGTTGGCTGGTTCACTAATGTCCTTGGGCTGTGAGGACTCCCTAACCTTAATGGTTAAGCCCTTTGGTACTCGCTGCTTCTGTTTTGGGACATCAGCAGGAGGTGAAGATGGAGTAGTTGTTTTGGACTTAGTCCTTGACTTTTTTGTTGGCTTGGGAGCTTTGGAGGTTGCTGGGGGGTTTTCCAGTGAACCAGCTCCAGAAGTGTTTTCAGGGAGTGAGCCAGCAATCACATGAGGTTGTGATGCTGACCCACTAGTACCAACCTTTTTGTAGATAGAGGGGTAAGAGGAGAATAGTACCTGTTTTATTTTTGGAGTGAGATCAGCATACTTCAAATCAAAGAGTTCAGCATCACAAGCAGGTTGCTTGTATACTGATAGGCCAATCCTTGGTGGTTTGCACACGGTAGCACCAAACTGGTTGTACTTTTCCTTCAGCGCTTGTTTAAAGATCAATGAGAGGAATCTTGTAAATGGAATAGTGTGGGAGCGGTTGCTGGCTTGAACCTTTGCCTTCAAGTCCTCGAAGATGACTGAAGCAAAGTCAATAAACCTCCCATGTGCCAGAGCATGAATGATTTGCATGTTGGTCGCTGTTGATTGATCATATGACCCAGAATTGCCTCTCAAGCACTGAATCACATGAGCGAATAGCAGTCTCCACACACCAGGAAGATGTTTCTTGGTGGGGTTGCTGGGCACCGAGAGAGGAGGCTCCTCATCAGTCCCATAACCAATGGAAGGCAACCATTCCTTCCATTGTTCAGCAGTTGCTGGATCCACAAATGGTTTTTCCTTTGTTTGATCAGGGAGACCAAGAGCAGAACGTATGATTTTTGGTGTGATGGTGATTGTGTGCTGCTTCTTCATCACACTACCAGAGATAGCATCAATTCCTACCTGGTAGTCACACGTCCACCAGAATTCTCTAAGAAGATAGACATACATGTCTTCTAGATCAGAATAGATTGCATTTTCAACAGGACATGCTTTGATGAAGTCAAACATTTGTTGATAGCCCTTAATGCCCGAAGGCACTTCAAGTTGGCTATCTTTTGGGCTTGGAATGTGACTTTAGGAGAAGGAGTAATAGTTTCTGGATTAAAGATTTTAGAGTGCATATATAGAGGAACCTTTTTGAGGGCCTCTTAAGTAGCAAGGTCCTCAGCAGATAATTCAACAAGAGTTGTTGATTCCGGTTGATTTGCAGGTGGAGGATTCTAGGTTTGAAGTTGGGGTTGGTTTTCAGTAGTTTCTTGGTTAGAAGTTTGAGGTTCAGATGAGGAAGCCATTGATAGAGATATGAGGAAGAAGATGAACAGTTAAGGAAAATGAGAGGATTTTAGAGATTTTGAGAGAGAATATGAATGTGAAAGAGAAATGAAAGAAATGGAAGCGTAAAAGATGGAAAGGAGAAGAATGAGGGTATATATGAGGTATGGTTGTGGACCCTCACTTCTGCAAAAGGTAACCGTCAACACATTCTCTCTCATACGTAATAAATAAATATACGTATATAATTAATTAAAAACTGCTAGCAAAGGGCATTTTTTCGTGTAAAATAATTGCAATATACGAATATATATATATATAAAAATACGTTATATATACATATGTGAGTAACGTATAAAAGTAACTTGATGTGACAACTTGTACCACGATTTCAAAGGTACTCGAGTGGTTACGGCGTATAGACTGTAAGTTGCCCATTAGGGAGGAAATCGAGGTAACGTTTGAAATTCTAATAAAATATTAATAAAGATACATGGTGGATATGCTCACACGTTAAAATGGTTGAGATTGAAGTATATCCACTGAGAATTTAGAAAATCTGGTTACCTTATATAGAAAAGTGGGTTTCAGTCAGCGACTTCACAACTAATGTTGGTCGCTGATGAATAAAGAGTACAATTTTTAGCAAACTGTCAGCTATTAACGGATTTGATAAGTCTTTACCAGAGCTTTTTGCTGTTGGAAGACCTTTAGCTCTTCATTGCTTTTATTTTGCTTTTTCCCAAAGCAACAGGGATAAACGGATTTTATGAGTCTTTACCAGAGCCGTTTGCTGCTGGACTAGATGAAGACTTTTAGCTCTTCATTGCTTTTATTTTGCTTTTTCCCAAAGCAACAGGGATAAACGGATTTGATAAGTCTTTACCAGAGCCGTTTGCTGCTGGACTAGATGAAGACTTTTAGCTCTTCATTGCTTTTATTTTGCTTTTTCCCAAAGCAACAGGGATAAACGGATTTGATAAGTCTTTACCAGAGCCGTTTGCTGCTGGACTAGATGAAGACTTTTAGCTCTTCATTGCTTTTATTTTGCTTTTTCCCAAAGCAACAGGGATAAACGGATTTTATGAGTCTTTACCAGAGCCGTTTGCTGCTGGACTAGATGAAGACGTTTAGCTCTTCATTGCTTTTATTTTGCTTTTTCCCAAAGCAACAGGGATAAACGGATTTGATAAGTCTTTACCAGAGCCGTTTGCTGCTGGACTAGATGAAGACTTTAGCTCTTCATTGCTTTTATTTTGCTTTTTCCCAAAGCAACAGGGATAAACGGATTTGATAAGTCTTTACCAGAGCCGTTTGCTGCTGGACTAGATGAAGACTTTAGCTCTTCATTGCTTTTATTTTGCTTTTTCCCAAAGCAACAGGGATAAACGGATTTGATAAGTCTTTACCAGAGCCGTTTGCTGTTGGAAGACTTTTAGCTCTTCATTGCTTTTATTTTGCTTTTTCCCAAAGCAACAGGGATAAACGGATTTGATAAGTCTTTACCAGAGCCGTTTGCTGTTGGAAGACTTTTAGCTCTTCATTGCTTTTATTTTGCTTTTTCCCAAAGCAACAGGGATAAACGGATTTGATAAGTCTTTACCAGAGCCGTTTGCTGTTGGAAGACTTTTAGCTCTTCATTGCTTTTATTTTGCTTTTTCCCAAAGCAACAGGGATAAACGGATTTGATAAGTCTTTACCAGAGCCGTTTGCTGTTGGACTAGATGAAGACTTTAGCTCTTCATTGCTTTTATTTTGCTTTTTCCCAAAGCAACAGGGATAAACGGATTTGATAAGTCTTTACCAGAGCCGTTTGCTGTTGGAAGACTTTAGCTCTTCATTGCTTTTATTTTGCTTTTTCCCAAAGCAACAGGGATAAACGGATTTGATAAGTCTTTACCAGAGCCGTTTGCTGTTGGAAGACTTTTAGCTCTTCATTGCTTTTATTTTGCTTTTTCCCAAAGCAACAGGGATAAACGGATTTGATAAGTCTTTACCAGAGCCGTTTGCTGCTGGAAGATAGACATACATGTCTTCTAGATCAGAATAGATTGCATTTTCAACAGGACATGCTTTGATGAAGTCAAACATTTGTTGATAGCCCTTAATGCCCGAAGGCACTTCAAGTTGGCTATCTTTTGGGCTTGGAATGTGACTTTAGGAGAAGGAGTAATAGTTTCTGGATTAAAGATTTTAGAGTGCATATATAGAGGAACCTTTTTGAGGGCCTCTTAAGTAGCAAGGTCCTCAGCAGATAATTCAACAAGAGTTGTTGATTCCGGTTGATTTGCAGGTGGAGGATTCTAGGTTTGAAGTTGGGGTTGGTTTTCAGTAGTTTCTTGGTTAGAAGTTTGAGGTTCAGATGAGGAAGCCATTGATAGAGATATGAGGAAGAAGATGAACAGTTAAGGAAAATGAGAGGATTTTAGAGATTTTGAGAGAGAATATGAATGTGAAAGAGAAATGAAAGAAAATGGAAGCGTAAAAGATGGAAAGGAGAAGAATGAGGGTATATATGAGGTATGGTTGTGGGCCCTTACTTCTGCAAAAGGTAACCGTCAACACATTCTCTCTCATACGTAATAAATAAATATACGTATATAATTAATTAAAAACTGCTAGCAAAGGGCATTTTTCGTGTAAAATAATTGCAATATACGAATATATATATATATAAAAATACGTTATATATACATATGTGAGTAACGTATAAAAGTAACTTGATGTGACAACTTGTACCACGATTTCAAAGGTACTCGAGTGGTTACGGCGTATAGACTGTAAGTTGCCCATTAGGGAGGAAATCGAGGTAACGTTTGAAATTCTAATAAAATATTAATAAAGATACATGGTGGATATGCTCACACGTTAAAATGGTTGAGATTGAAGTATATCCACTGACAATTTAGAAAATCTGGTTACCTTATATAGAAAATGGGTTTCAGTCAGCGACTTCACAACTAATGTTGGTCGCTGATGAATAAAGAGTACAATTTTTAGCAAACTGTCAGCTATTAACGGATTTGATAAGTCTTTACCAGAGCTGTTTGCTGTTGGAAGACCTTTAGCTCTTCATTGCTTTTATTTTGCTTTTTCCCAAAGCAACAGGGATAAACGGATTTTATGAGTCTTTACCAGAGCCGTTTGCTGCTGGACTAGATGAAGACTTTTAGCTCTTCATTGCTTTTATTTTGCTTTTTCCCAAAGCAACAGGGATAAACGGATTTGATAAGTCTTTACCAGAGCCGTTTGCTGCTGGACTAGATGAAGACTTTTAGCTCTTCATTGCTTTTATTTTGCTTTTTCCCAAAGCAACAGGGATAAACGGATTTGATAAGTCTTTACCAGAGCCGTTTGCTGCTGGACTAGATGAAGACTTTTAGCTCTTCATTGCTTTTATTTTGCTTTTTCCCAAAGCAACAGGGATAAACGGATTTGATAAGTCTTTACCAGAGCCGTTTGCTGCTGGACTAGATGAAGACTTTAAGCTCTCCATTACTTTTAAGTTCAGCGAGCAAGACAAACTTAAACTCGCTGATTAACTTCAGCAGACATGACATGTCATGTCGCTGACTCTCCATTCAGCATTCCCAACTTGCTGACCAGATACTTAAATCTGGTTTCATCTAAAGGTTTAGTGAATATGTCAGCAAGTTGGTCATCGGTGGGGATGAAGTAAATTTCAACATCCCCTTTCATGACATGGTCGCGAATAAAGTGGTACCTAATGTCAATATGTTTAGTCTTGGAATGTTGAACAGGGTTGTGTATGATAGCAATTGCACTTGTATTATCACACATAATGGGAATCTTAGAAAATTCTAGGTCATAGTCAGCGAGTTGGTTTTTCATCCAAAGGACTTGTGCACAACAACTCGCTGCTGATACATATTCTGCTTCAGCAGTGGAGATGGACACTGTATGCTGTTTCTTACTAGACCAACTAGTCAGCTTCCCCCCCCCCAACAGTTGACATCCTCCACTGGTGCTTTTTCTATCTAACATGCAACCAGCATAGTCAGAGTCAGAGTATGCAACAAGGTCAAAACTAGAGTCTTTGGGATACCAAAGACCCAGCGAGGAAGTACCTTTTAGATACTTAAAGATTCTCTTGACAGCGAGAAGATGGGATTCCCTAGGAGACGCTTGGTATCTTGCACATAAGCAAGTAGCAAACATGATATCAGGATGACTCGCTGTGAGATACATCAGTGAGCCAATCATTCCCCGATAATGAGTGGGGTTCACATGCTTACCTTCAGGATCAGCATGGAGATTGTTTGGAGGAGACATAGGAGTGGCTTTAGGAGTGACATTGGACATGTCAAATTTAGCCAGCATGTCTCTAATGTACTTCTCCTGATTGATGAAGATGCCATTTGGGAGTTGGTGAATTTGAAGACCAAGAAAGAAGGTCAGCTTACCCATCATGCTCATCTCAAAATGAGAGGACATTAGTGAGCTGAACTTGGTGCAAAGTTTCTTGCTGGAGGATCAAAATATGATGTCATCCACATATATCTGAACATAAAGTACATCAGCACCCTTTCTATAGATAAAGAGGGTGCTGTCAATGGATCCTCGCTGAAACTTATGAGAAAGAAGAAAGTCAGAAAAAGTGTCATACCAGGCTCTAGGAGCCTGTTTAAGACCATAGAGTGCCTTATATAGACGATAGACATGGTGTGGCTTGGCTGGATCTTCAAAACCAGGTGGCTGCTTAACATAAACTTCCTCATCGAGTTCTCCATTTAGGAAAGCACTCTTGACATCCATTTGATATACAGTGAAGTTTATGTAAGCAGCATGTGCCAAGAATAAGTGAATTGCTTCTAGACAGGCCACTGGTGCAAATGTTTCATCATAATCAACACCTTCTTCTTGAAGGTATCCTTATGCAACCAGCCTAGCCTTGTTACGGGTAACAACACCATCTTCGTCCATTTTGTTCCTATAAACCCATTTAGTTCCAATGGGCTCTTTGTCAGTGGGTAGAGGAACAAGAAACCAGACATGCTGTCTCTGGAACTGGTTGAGTTCCTCTTGCATGGCCTCTACCCAAGACGAATCAGCCATTGCTTCTCCTATATTCTTAGGAGTGATCATTGACAAGAAGTTCACATAGAGACATGTGTTTCTTGTCGTTGATCGAGTAATGATCCCTTGAGAAGGATCACCAATGATTTGGTGAGCTGGATGACTAGATGTCCATCGAAGTGCTGGAACACTTGATGAACCTAGTTGAGTGTCAGCGGAAGCTTGAGAGATGGGAATAGAAGAGAGATCATTATAGGAAGAGAAGTCAATGGTGAGAATGGGTTCAGAGGGTGTATGATCAGCTGAGCCATTTGACTGAGTTGAGTTATCATTGATGTTGAAGTCATCAGCGGACTCCATATCATCAGCATTAGCTGAGGCATCATGAAACACTTCCTCAGTAGAATCATCAGCATGCTCGTCATCAGCCAGTGATCTTGTTTTGGTTGAGGCAGCATGGATTGATCTTAAGATAGGCTCAACTGGCTCAATCGAGTAGATATGAGCAGCGACTTGCTCCAGTTCAGCATTAGCTGAGTTGTCCTGAGAGGCTTGCTGATTATTTTCAGGCAGCGAGCAAGAAGCATCAATAAAGGAGTCAGCTTCCTCTGTAAGAGGATCAGCGAGCTCATTGAAAATAACTTCAGAAGAGGAAGGTTGAATGTCCTTAAGAGCAGATGAACTTTCATCAAAAGTAACATGAATGGATTCATCCACCTTTTGAAGACGAGTATTAAATACTCTGAAAGCCTTGCTGATAGAAGAATAGCCAAGAAAGTAGCCATCATCAGCTTTAGGATCAAATTTACCTGAGTGATCCTTGTTATTAAGAATGAAAACAGGACATCCAAAGACATGGAAATAATTTATTTGAGGTTCTTTCCTTTCAAAACCTCATATGCTGTCTTGTCATGCCTTTTAACAATGAGGCATCTATTTTGAGTATGACAAGCAGTGCTGACAGCTTCTGCCCAGAATTTACTAGGCAGACATGATTCACTGAGCATGGTGCATGCTGCTTCAATGAGTGTTCTATTTCTTCTTTCAGCAACACCATTTTGCTCAGGAGTTCTAGTAGAAGAGAAGTTTTGTGAGATCCCTTGATCAGCACAAAAGGACTCAAGAGTGTGGTTTCTAAACTCAGTGCCATGATCACTTCTGAGTTCTTTAACCCTTATGTTGTTGAGATTCTCCATTTTCTTAATGAAGTTGATAATCTCTTTAGCAGCATCACTCTTGGAGTGGAGAAAGATGGTCCAAGTATATCGTGAATATTCATCCACAATTACTAAAGTGTATTTACTACCCTTTAGACTTTGGACATTCACTGGACCAAAGAGGTCCATGTGAAGAAGATGAAAGCAGCCCTTGATAGAATTGGCTTGCTTTGTTTTGAAGGTAGATCTATAGCTTTTACCTTTTTCACAAGCACCACAGAGTATATCTTTTTCATAAGAGAGATGAGGAAGGCCACGAACAAGGCTCTTTTTGGCCAGTGAGTTGATTGTTTTGAAATTCACATGCGACATACGCTTGTGCCACAACCAATTTAGTTCAGCTACTGACTTAGCAAAGAAACAAGTCTCACTGTCAGTCTTGATAGGAGTGAAGTCAACAAGATAGACATCTTGTTTTCTTAGAGCAACCAAGACGACCTCCTTGTTTACATTTACCACAGTGCCTTGATGCTTATCAAGAATCACTTTGTAGTCAGCATCACATAGTTGGCTTATGCTGATAAGGTTATGTTTCAAACCATTTACATAAGCAACCTTGGTGAATTTAATGAGACCATTTGAGAGAAGTCCATAACCTTTAGTTTGTCCAGTGGAGTTATCACCAAACACTACAATAGGGCCAGCAGCCTTTACATAGTTATCCAGCAGGGTCTTAGAGCCAGTCATGTGTTTTGAACATCCACTGTCCAAATACCACACTCATTTTCCCAGCGAGCCCTGCATGGATATAACAGAAGGATTTAGATGGATTCATTGTTAGCCTCGCTGACAGATTCATCAGCAGAGGCAGCAGGAATAGCTTCAGAGTTTTCATCTTCAGCTTGTGTAGAAGGGTAAGGAGGTAAAGAATCAACAGGAAAGGTGCCATAAGATTATTGATCACCATCGAATGGTGTAGTGGTGCTGCCACTATCAAGAAAGATCATGTTGCTGACAACATTTGTATCACCGAACTCAACTATGATAGCTGGTTCACCAAATTCATTGGGTATAACCCTTTGTGAAAGAGGAATAGATACATGCTGTGCTGAAATAAAGTCAGCAATGTTTTCCTCAGTGAGAACAGTTGCATCTCCTACACTGTTTTCAAGCTCAGCAGAGAGGGGGCTCTCGCTTACCATAGTGAAGGAGGAAGCAGCAGTTGAGGAAGGAGGATTAGGTTGAATGACAACTTCAGGAGCATCTCTGTAATTGTCTTCATCGCATTCAGAGGCAACATGACCTCTGCTGCCACATAGGTAGCATTTATTACCAGATGTGCTGCCCTTTTGGTTCTGAATGAGAAATTCCCTTAGCTGAGAAGAAAGATCATTAACTCGATGAGTAAGCTCGTTAATTTGAGGGTCAGAAGAAGAAGAAGATGCCTTGTTCCTTTGCTTGGACTTATGCTTATGCCCAAGTGTCAGCTGAGGCATCTTAGGAGCAGGACCCAAAATGGACTTACCGTTTTGTTCGTGAGATTGAGAGGTAGATGGATTTTGTGATCCTTTAACTACACTCCATGCTTGCTTGACAGCAGGATGAGAAGAGGGACCCTGCTGTTGAGACTAATGCACTCTTTTAGGAGTGATAGCTCTTGGTTGTTGATTTGGAGTTGCTGACCTTATTTGCCTATGAGGTAGATACTCCCTTTTTGGAGTAGTGGATCTCACTTGCTGATGTGGCAAGTGTCCCCTTTGAGGAGTGACAGGTCTTACTTGCTGATGTGGCAAGTATCCTCTCTGAGGAGTTGTAGACCTATTTTGAGAAAGTGGCATTCTTTCTCTTTTAGGAGGATTGTGCCTCATCTTAGAAGGAGCAGGCATAGATTGGGGTGCCTGCTGATGGAGCTGCCTATCAGTAGGTTTGACCTGAGAAGGTCCTACTTGCTGATACCGAGCATCGCCTAACCTGACACGTCTTTTCATGAGACGCTCATGCTGATCAGCTTTACTGTCAGCATGAGCAGGAGCTTGCTGAGAAGATGAAGTTGAGGGTTGAAAAACAACTTGTTGAGGTTGCTGTCTGACTATATTAGCTCGCTGAGGCGTGCTATAGTCATAAGGGACAGCAACCTTACTTCTTTTGAAAGGTTCAACAGCTTTGATAGTAAGCTACTGGGGAGCAACATGTCTAAACCCATCACTGGAAATATCACCTTCAAAAGATTCCCCAGAAGAGTATTGAACCCTTCCTTCATTTGGCATCATGCCAATAATGGGAAGATGAGGATAGGGGTTACTGGTGCTTGCTGAAGAGCTTGCACCATTTGCCTCAGCAGAGGGAGATGGGTCGCTGGAGGTAGATGAGGTAGAACCAGCTACCATTTCAGTATGGAAATCATTAAGACCTCTAATGAAGTACCATTTCTTCATCTCCTCAAAGTCACCGCCTATGACTGCCTGAACTTGAGCAGGGACTTGTTCATTTAAGCACTTATATGAAACCTGGAAGCTTTTGACCAAGATGTCACAATCTTCTTAGGTTTATGACTTCAAGCTTGAGTTTTTCATTCTCAACTTAAAGTTTTTGTGCCAGCAACTCATGAGATTGGAGTTCAACATGAACATTCCTCAGCTCATTGAGTTTTTTATATTTTTCACTTAATTCTAAGCAGACAGGGTCAAGTTTAGACTGTAGTTCAGCTCTTATGGATTCTACAAACTGAATATCACATGATAAGGACTCAAAGATTTTAGATTTGTCCTCACCAATGGCTGCTGAATGAGCACATACCTTTTTGATGGTGACGTTGACCCACTGACTGGAGGAGACTTGGTCTTTTGTCAGTGCATCGCCATCAGATAGTGCCATCAGGCACATGGTATCAATGTACTCCTTACTGTCTGAATCATCTGATTCAGCCCGGTCATGCTCTTCAGCGACCAGACCTTTTGCTGGTGTTTTGGCCTCGTCCATTTCGGCCACTTTTGCCTTGAGCTGATAGTACTTATTCCTGTACTCATCAGCAGGTTTAGAAGGGTTAGTTTTAGGAGTAGCAGGAGTTGGAGTAGCAACTCTGCACTCCTTTTGGTAGTGTCCCTTCCTACCACATCTCTAGCACTCTTCTTGAGATTTGTCAACAGGAGACTTATAGGGAGCAACCGACTTACGGTTGTTCCATTTTCTGGAGTACCTCTTTCCAGCGACTAGGGCAAATTCCATGAAGTCGCTGAACATCTCTTGTTTCTCTTCAGCATCGAGATCATTAACAAGAGATTGGATAGAGGGTGGAAGATTTGAGGGGCTGGCACCAACATTAAGATTAATGGGCTCAGCAGAGACAAGGGCAAGGGGGTCAGTAATAGAATAAGCAGAAGAGATATTAGAAGAAGAAGAACCAGCACTTCGTCGTGCATCAGCAGCAACTCTTAAGTTTTGAGCAAGTGCCCTTTCTTCAAATTGAAGCATACCAAAGAGAGACTCTAAGTCAAGAGTCTGAAGCTGCTTGGTGGTTCTTAAGATTTGTCTTAACACTTGCCACTTGATACGTAGACTATCAATAAACTTGTGGCACACTTCAAAAGTGTCATCGGTTATGCCCATATTCGTCATATCATTCAGCAACCCTTTGAATCGGGTATAAGTGTTGTCAAGACGTTCATCAGTAAAGAAAAGAAATTTTCATAAGCTCGTTTAAGATCAATTCTTTTAGTAGCAATTGTGTCAGCAGTACCTTCATAAATGCTGCACAATCTTTCCCAGACTTGTTTAGAAGTGGGATATTTGATGACGAGTTTCATGATGTCAGTGGGAAGAGTGCTGACAATCATGTTTTTGAGTCTAGCATCTAGATTTACTAGCCTCCTCTCATCATCAATCCATTGTACTTCTGGTTTAACCATGTCAATCACAATCTCAGGAGCATCAGCAGTTGCTCCTGGTGTTCTTGTACCAGAGTGGGTACATATGGACCTATGGTCAGTATGGACATAAGATATGGTTCTACACCCACGATGTGTAGTAGCATTCTTTCCTTCCAAGATCCAAAGTCCTCAGGCTCGAATCTTGGAGGAATTGACACATAACCAAAGTCACGTGTATTCACAAGAGTGGGTACAGCAGTCATACTTTTGTTTTAAGAAAAGATATGAAGGTTTTTATAAGGAAAGAAAAGAAAAGAAAGAACAGTACAGAATTTAAGAAGAATACAAGTATGCAAACAGATCTTGTTTCAATAGATTAGAAACAGTGTCTCTGATACCACTTGACAGTCCACGATTTGCAATACTTATATTAAATTATCTAGACAAGAATATAAAGAACAATAAGTAAAGAACAAGAACAATAGTAAAGTTCAAATACAAGAATCTATGCAAGTCTAATCATATGTATCATTGATTTAAACAGTGAATACATGGTCGATATTACAACTTGTCTTACAAGAAAATAAATGAACATACAATTGTTTATGTTTAGACTAACTAGAAACTTAAACAATTGCAAGAGAAAATATAAGTGACACACACTTGTGGTGACAAACACAAAGTGTTTGTGTTGCGGTTGTGTTGCCTTATATAGGAGAGGAATTAGGGCAACACAACTTTGCTTTGATAGTGATAGGATGGTGGTTGTCGAGATCTCATTGGCTTGAAGTACTTGCGACAGACGCCCTTTGTCTTCTTTACCAAATCGGGTATGAGAGAGAAACCCTTCTCTTTTGATCCAACTGCATCTTTGGCATACAAGGTAAAATACAGTTGGAAGAACCACCATGTGACTCTTGTCTTCTTTTGATTTGAATTCTTCCCGCCTTGACTTACAAATTGGAAAGAAACAATCCGCTGATTAAGAGTCATTGGACTCGCTGATGACTTGCTGATGAAACACATCAGCGACCAAGTCTGGTCAGCGAATCCTTGACTCAACACATGGTAAGGTTGATCGAAAACAAAAATTATCCCCTTTGCTTTTTAACATGGGAGTTAGGGCCTAGGGAATTTGCAAGTGATACAATTAAGTGATAATGGAGTAAATGGTTTGTTTGAAATAAACAAAACTGCACCAGCTTAAAAATAAGTTTGTTTTCCTTCGATTATGCTAAAAAACAATGTTTTAAATACCGGTATATACCGGCCGATATTACCGATATTACCGGTATCGGAGGGTATTCTGGTATTTTAAGCCCGGTATTTTTCCGGTATTTTCACTATTCAATACCGGCCGGTATTTCCGGTATTCCCGGTATTTTCCGGTATTACCATTCCGGTATTTCCGGTATTTTAATTATTTTTTTTGAATTATTTTTAAAATTATTTTTATGATATTTTAATGTTATTTTTTTGTTATTTGTGAAGTTTAAAACTTATATTTTGTTATGAAATACTTATTTGGTATTATTTTTAAGTGGATTATAAATGAATTTTGACTATTTTCGTTAAATTGTACCAAGTTTTTTAATATTTTAATAAAATAAATTAAAATGCTCGTACCGGCCGGTATTTTCGTTAATACTGATAATATCGGAAAAAATTTCCACACCGGTATGATTAAAATACTGGTTTTTAAAACATTGCTAAAAAATGCACTTCAGTCCAAAGTCTGAAGACTTTAAAATTGGATTTTAGATAGTATATATATAACAATTCAAGTCTCCTTATCTACAGGGGAATTGAACCTTTTTCTTATTTTTCAAACACCATCTAAGTTTCTAATTTGCTTATTTGGTTAATTTAATGTGGGTGAATTTCTGACTTTATGCCTTATTGTTGGAGCTAAGAGCAAATGAGAAGCATGGCCACTAAGCACAACTGAAGTAACCCGCCCATTTTGCCAACCTATAGTTATCCCTTACAATAGAAATATAATTAATATTTCACCTGAATCCAAGTAAAGCCAGCCTCTGAGAGCACCAAGCAAAATGGTGAGTCTCGTCATCCGTCACACGGGCAAAATCAGCAAAAAAACACACCTCCAAGAATGTAACATCCCAAACTTTTCGTGGTTGACTTGTTGACTATTCCGTTAGTTATCGTTAGCTTTCGTCAAGTTTATATGCCTTAATTGGTTTATGTGTGATTAATGTGCTATATGTGTAAGGTTTTAATGCCTTAATGATTCATGTGTTAATGTATTTAAGATGATTAAATGTGCTTAAAGTGTCGGTAAGTATTCCCGCTAAGTCGTTTAAGCTTTAAGTGTGAAGTTGTAAAGTTAAAGGGCCTAAGTGTGAGGTTATGAAAGTTGCCCTAGCTGAATTAGGGGTAATTAGGAGTTAATCAAAACATAATTCAGTTCTAATATCCTCCTCTCCAAGCCCTAGGCCGCCCCCTCCCTTCCCTTGATCAATTCTTGCGTGTTACGATCGTTTCTTGGTGATTTGAAGAGGTTTTGATCCATAGTTTGCATCCCTTTTGTAATCTTCAGGTATTTGAGGTATTATTACGTTGATCTCATGTCATTTCAATCCCTTGATTCAATTCATATCTGGTCTAAGTCATTAGAGGGTTGTTTGATGTCGAAATCATGTGTTTCAATCAATTCGGTAACCTAAAATGTTTGGTATTGTGATGCAAATCAATTGGGGATTAATCAATGATTTCATTGCATCATTATGGTCTTAAAATGTTGAATTTTGAGGTACAAAAGTCGTTCATAGGGTTTGGGGTCGTTTGGGGTGTGTTTGGTTAAGTTTTGGAGGTTAAACAAAGAGGTTTGTGCAGATTCGGGGCCAGATGCGACGCAGTCACTAGGCTGTGACGCACTCAATGTGTCGAGGGTTTGGATGTGACGCATCCAAACCACTGCGATGCATTCAGCGACTGAATTTTGAAATGGTCATAACTTTCAAACCGTAACTCCGTTTTTGACAAATAAGCTATCCACGGAATCGTGAGAGAGTCTACTTTCTAATGGTAATGATTATAAAAGATTACTGTGATGTCAAATTACCTAAAAAGTTGAATTAGTGAATAAAGGTCGAGTTCCGTCAAGTTCTGTAAACTCTAAAGTATTAATCGAACCTCCGATGCATCAAGCATTGTCATGGGTCATGTTTATAGGTATTTAGACAAGATTCATGACCATAAGTAAGTAGGTATTTGTTTAGCTCATTTATTGGTCGTTTAATGATTATAGGTAGTCGGGAATACTTGCAAAGCTCGGTAACTTACGTTATCATTTGTTGTGCGCCTCTACGAGGTAAGATAACATCTTTTGTCACCTGATGGTACAACAAAACACGTTTTTATAAGTTACACTTCCCAAATGATTATGAATGCATGTTTATAAGTTTATGGGAGGTTGATAAGGGATATGATGCATTCCATTAACGATGTATGGTATGTATTTGCAGGTTGCAAAGGTAAGTTATGTATGTATATGTTGTGAAATGATGAAATGATTATGTTATGTGTTATGAAAAGATGAAATGCTTATGTTATATGATTGCATGTATGGCTTGAACACCTAGTCACTAGACTTATGATTAGGATTGTAACAACCCTCAAACCCTGACTAGGACAATATACTTGGACTTATCTAGGAATCTATCCCTAGAGGTTTCTTAAGAGCATTTGCCTTTTTAGACATTAAGGCATAGTAATACTTGCCCCTAGTTCAATGTAATGCCCAAAGATAGCTAGTTATCTTAGAAATGCCTAACACAATAATTAAATTATCCAAGTCAATCTCAAAGAATCAAATATTCATGACTTAATATGTATATAATCTATCAAGCAAGTATTTAAGTATCCAAATAATCAACAACTCATACGATGATAGTGTACATTGGGTTTTTATAAAAGTTTAATAGATGCAAGTATATATATACACACACACTCACACGGATATATACACACATATGTTTTCACATCTAATACTTATACAATCAAAAATATAACATAACCAAACCACTAACACATGACTTGTCCAAAAACAACCCATAATGTGAACCTAGACCAAGTTAGGAACCAAATTCAAACTCATCACCACACACCACACCTCCTAGCCAATGGATATCACTCCACCACTCCTACAAGCCAATAAACCAGCCCCCATCTCCTTTCTTGCTCCCTCATCACGTGATAAGGGCTAGGGAACACAAACACCCTCTCATAATTTACAAACACAACACATACTCCTCCAAGAAAATGTTCTCTTCTCTATCTCTTTTCCTTTTCATTTTTGGCAGAAAATGGGGTAAAAACGCCCCCAAAACTTAACAATAAATCATCAAACAACAACAATAACATAATAACATAGTAAGGGATCAAGCTATGGAGGATTGTAGCATGCATGGAGAAGCAAAACAGCCCTGAAGAGCTCTCAAAATCGTGATTCAGTTGCCGTCCGAACAGCCCTCTTTCTTGCTTATTTTGCATCACCAAAGGTTGATTTCGATGCTTCTATTTGTTGTCTCTTCCTTGTGCTTTCATCTAGTAACCTTCTTGCCCTTTTTCTTTCTACTTTTCGTGTCAAAACAGCCCTCAAGGAGCTCGATATCTGCCATAAACACAAGACCCAACAACACACTCGATCTTTTTATTTTTATCTCCAAAGGTTGATAACTTGAACCCTTTTTTTGATTATCACTTTCTTTAACTTTCATTTTAACACTAAAGATTCATAGATCTACACATGCATGCATATTTAAAAGATCGATATAAAAGAAATAATCATGAATGCAAAAGATAATAATAGATTGAGTGTAAGAATGTTAGATCTTGACATGCATGTATAGATCTAAGTAGTTTTGTTATAGTTTTGAATATGGGATTTGAGATGGATGATGGATGATTTTGAAATGGCTTATAATCTGTATATTTGATGTTAGCATCATCCAAAAGTGAATAAAAATCTAGTGAGTGGTGTTAAAGAGTGTACCGGGCATTTGGGTACCGATTCAGGGAAAGTGTCCAAAATAAAATCTGTGGATATTGTTCAAATTAAACTAAATACATTGAAAATGTCAAAGTGGGTGTTGGGTGAAGCCATAAAGTAAAGGCATGCATTTGGGTTACCAAGGAGAAACTGGCCAGGAACATGTATCAACTTTGAAAGGGTATATCTCGGGTTTAGAAAGGTATTTTTGAACTATTTTTGAGTCTAAAATCAAGATCAAAGAGTGTATTTATTAATGGAGTTAGAATCAAGTCAATTCACCGAGCACAACGAAAGTTATGATTTTTCTACCAAAAGTGGTCAAAACTGGATTTCTGTCTTAATATTGAGTCAACTTTGGTTATTTTTATTTCCTTATCAAATAGGTTTCAGGAGCTTAAACTTGGTGGTAATTGATTTCAAAGTGTCCCTAACTTAAAATAAAATTGGGAGATGTTTCTTAGAGGTTCATCATAGAAATCGTTTATAAAACATTTTGAGTCGCACAGCAGCTCTTATTCTGACCAGTTTTGATTTGGTAATTTTTAGGGATAGCAAACAATGTCTAAAAATTTAGTAAAAATTCACTAGTTCGGTAGGGTAATGAGCTAGGAGGCCTACTAGTGAGTTCCTTGTCTTAACTTAGTTATCGGAATCAACATATTTGAATTGGCTTTAACCTTAATGCAACCAAAATGAAATGTGTCATGGAGTCGAGGTAGATGATCTTTTAAATTCTTGTTTTAAACAACAAAATTCTCTTGCGATTAATCCTACAGGATTACTAACAATCTTAACTAACTTTTGCAACGTGGCAATTCGGCCATAAAACCCCCTTATTTTTGTATCATTGTATTTAACAATTGCTTATAAAAGTCCTTGTGTTCGACCTCGTACTTACCAAGTAACTATATTGCATACGAACGGGTACACTGCCCGCAAGTGTGTAGTAGACAGTAGCTAGGTAGTTCGTGTTATAAATTTAAGACTCGAAATTA
>CM067168.1:119779376-119812104 GCA_034093135.1 Erigeron breviscapus
AAATTACATATTGTCTCATCAATTTATCTTACAGTATTTTGTATTATTGCATTGTTCTTTACTTATTATCATTTAAATAAGTAATCTATCTAGAACTTGGTATATACTCACTGCAACTGGTCGTCTCCAGTTCAGTGCATATATTGCAAAGTAACTCCACCATCGACATAGAGGTGTCTTCAGTAGTACCATCTATTGAGTTGGGACTTACAGAAGGCAAAAGTTATGTTTCATTTGCAACAATATAAGAGATTAGGTTTCAGTTAGATGTTTTTACAGAGTTAAAAACAAGTGACTTTAGAAACGGAATCTATATAAATTTGCATAATGAAGGATATAAGGTCTTCCAACAAACTTATAAGCCTAGTTAATCATCCTGAAGACCTTAGGTACTTGTGCCTGACCTCTTCAGTTACAACTTCAGATGTTACAACTGTTGAGTCCAGCGCACCTTGTTCAGATAAGTTAACTGGAGTTTCAAGAGGTGGTGGTTGATTTTGTGAAATTTGGATTGTGAATGGATTAAAGTAAGGAGTGGATTGTGGAATTGAAGGTGGTGGTGGTGGTGGCATGTTTGATTCTGGTGGAGGGGTGGTGGCATTTCTGATTCTGGATGGAGGAATATTTGTTTCTGGTTGAGGTGGTGGCATTTCTGGTAGACTTTCAACTTTTACAACATCCTCACCCAGAAAGTTCATATTGACATCAAAATTCTGATCTTCTGACATGGGAGAATCAGCCTCATCCCAAAACATTTCACCAACAGTTGTATCACCAGCCTGAGCACCAACCAGTTCACCAGCCTGTTCACCTGCTTCAACATTCAAATCGATTCGAGCCTCTTGCTCACCAGATACTTGTTCATCAGCCTGAACAATTTGTTCTACCTGCTCAACAACCTGCTCAATAATCTGGGCCACATTTTCTTCTTGTACAACAGCCTGTACAATATCCTCTGTCTGCTCAACAACTTGTACATTTTGTTCAGTTTCAACATTCTCCTCTTCAAAAATAGGAGACCCATCAATGTTCATTACATCACCAGGATGTCTTTCTGGATTCACCTGAACTCCAGCTCTCATCAGACGCTTGTTTGATCTAGGTCGTCTGGAAGGCAACATTTGGTTGTTGACCTTCAGGAGCCACTTGTCTGATGGGTTGTACAGCTTCTATAATCTGAACATCTTGGTCACTAGAGGGTCCTTCACCAACTTGACCTCTACCTGGAGCCAATTCTACTTCTTCCCTTTGAAAAGAGAGCATGGACTGAGGAATATCTACCTCATTCAGTGGAGATCTTAGGTTGGTCAGATCCCTCATATACTCACTCACAGAAAAGTGAGTAGTTCATAATCGTACTGGTCTCCAAGAGCTCTTTTAAACATCAGTGAAAGAAAACGTATATATGGAACAAAAGCTTTTCTTCCTTTCACCTTAAGACGCTCTACCAGATCATCAAATAGATCTCCCAATAATCGAGTTGGGCATTATGAACACTGGAAAGTGAAAGTCTGGCCATCCAGTTATTCATATTTATTCTTATGGCCTTAGCCTCAAGAGTAATATGGGGTGCCTTATCAACATTGGCAACCGGAGCATATTCTGCAGCAAGCAGATTTTTAGGAGATTTAGATTGTCTTGGTGCCATTTGAATATTAATAGATGAAGATGAAATTGAATATTTAGGGTTTTGATGAAGATTTGATGAAGAATTGAATGGAAATGGAGTAAATATGAGAGATGATTATGATTGGAAATTGAATGAAGAAATTAAATGAAGGAATTTGAAAGGATTTGGGAGTAAAATATGTTCGAAGTAAATGCAAATGAAATTGAAAGTGGGTATATATAGGAGAGAGAATGTGGAACTCAAACGGTTTAATTTGAAATTATCAAATAAAATTTTGATCGGGTTCTGAGATCCGCATTAATTACATCACATCACACATAAATGTGTGACGGTTTACAGCCCACAAACAGCATCAAGTTGCACTTACAATGACCAAGTATTTAAAAATATTATGACTCATTTCAGTGCATCTGGAGGTTGACTGGACACTCCAGTATCACTGGTGGATTAGTCCAGTGAAACATGTACTGATGGTACAATGGAGGGACACTCCAGTAAAGTACCAGTGAAAACCATTTGAAAGAGACTGGTAACCTCAAACATGCACGTCAACTAATACAGACAAATGAGAGGGACACATTTACAAGGAGACAAAAGTCACCTCAAACACGCACTTCAACCTGTCCAATTACCAGTGAGAGGGACACATTTACAAAGTACCAGTAATATTTTCTGAAGAATTTGTCCAGTGAGAAAATAAATTAATAAATTCCCCCTGAACTTAAAACATTTTAAGAACAAAAATATCTTTCAATCTTCCCCCTGGAATGTTGATCCAGAAATCTATTAATGCAAAGATAGTACACAAAGGCGTTCAATATCTGAGCAGTCATAAATTTATAAATCTTTAAATCAAAGATCCTCAGTAGTACACAATGGCGTTCAATACCAAGGTTCCAGATTTAAGGGTTTAACATTCCCAACTCACCAACAAGATATTCAAAAGTTTTAACATCCAGAGGTTTAGTAAAAATGTCAGCGAGTTGTTTGTCAGTGGGAATAAAATGGAGTTCAATGTTGTTTTTCATAATATGATCACGAATGAAGTGATACCTGAGATCAATGTGCTTCGTCTTGGAGTGCATGACTGGATTGTTCGAGATAGCAATGGCACTGGTATTATCACAAAAGATTGGGGTCTTTGAGTACTTAATACCATAATCAAGCAACTGGTTCTTCATCCAGAGTATCTGAGCACAACAACTGGCTGCAGACACGTATTCAGCTTCAGCAGGGGACAATGAAACTGAAGTTTGCTTCTTACTGGTCCAGCTGACCAGTTTGCCACCAAGGAAATGACATCCACCAGTAGTGGATTTCCCGTCTATCTTACAACCTGCATGTTCTGAATCTGAATAACCCATTAGATCCATGCCTGAGCCTTTGGGATACCAAAGACCTAGACTGGGGACACCTTTAAGGTACTTCAGTATGCGCTTTAAGCAAGCATATGAGATTCCTTTGGATTAGACTGATATCTGGCACATAAACATGTTGAAAACATAATATCTGGCTACTGGCCGTTAAATACATCAGTGAACCAACCATGCCTCTATAGACAGTGGTGTTCACTGGTTTCCATCTGGATCGGAGTCCAGTGTCAGTGGTGCAGAAATTGGAGTTGGTTTAGATGGTGAAGAGTTCATATCATAATTCTTTAAAAGATCTCTAACATATTTTCCTGATTAATAAAAATGCCATCTTTGTTTTGTTTAATCTGGAGTCCAAGAAAATATGTTAATTCACCCATCAAACTCATTTCATATTCAGTTGACATGATTTTAGAAAATTTCTTGCACATGTTTTCATCAGTAGACCCAAAAATTATATCATCAACATAAATTTGTTCCATTAACAGATTACCTTTTCATGAAGAATAAATAAGGTATTGTCAATTGCACCTCTTTTGAAACCATTTTTCAATAAATGTTTAGTCAGAGTGTCATACCAGGCACGTGGGGCTTGTCTGAGGCCATAAGCGCTTTGTCCAGACGATATACCCAATGTGGATGCTTTTCATCAACGAAACCTGGAGGTTGTCTGACATAAACTTCTTCTTCAAGCTTTCATTCAAGAAAGCACTCTTTACATCCATCTGGTAGACCTTGAACTGATGATAAGCAGCGAATGCTAAGAATATTCAGATCGCTTCAAGTCTAGCCACTGGAGCAAACGATTCATCAAAATCGACATCTGACTGGCAGTAGCCTTGTGCTACCAGTCTGGCCTTGTTTCTGATTACGTGGCCATCTTCATCTACCTTGTTCCTGAAGACCCATCTTGTTCCAATTGGTTCTTTCTTTCCAACTAGAAAGGAACCAGGTACCAAACCTTGTTCCTTTCAAACTGGTGAAGCTCTTCTTGCATAATAGTCACCCAGCTTGGATCTTCCATAGCCTCGTCAATCTTCTTTGGTTCCATCAAAGATAGAAAACTAACATATAAGCATTGATTACTGGAGGCTCTTCTGGTCTGAACTCCTCTACTGGAGTCACCTATGATCTGATCAATAGGATGAGCTTTTGTCCATCTGGAGTACTGACCAGGATTGTTACTAACAACAATATCAGTGCAAGAATTCAGTTGAGTCTCCTCTGGAGTTGCTTCAGGAGGAGGATCTTGCCAGACTACTTCAGCATCTTCATCTGAGTCATTTAAATCACGATTTGCATCATGAAATTCTTCATTTGAAGGCATTTCTTGAAGTACTGCTTCAGTTTGGAATTCTTCATAAGAAGACATTTCTGGTATATTCTCAACTGACACTGATACTGGGGGAGTAGTACGAACATCTGATCCAATATTAATTTCAGAGGGTAGTTTGAAAATAATAGAAGGATAGAATGGAGTACCACTGGAGCGTTTCTTTTTCTGAACAGGTTCCAGATCAGGATGACTGGAAACTGTGTCTTCTGAATCTTCTTTATTGTAGTTGATAGGATCAGATTCACAGAAGACAATTGGAGTTATTGGGTGAGTGTCAAGGGTTGGCTTCTTGTTGATTGCAGCATTTGATTCATCAAATGTGACATGAATTGACTCATGGACCTTCTCCAGTCTCTTGTTGTAGACTCTGAAGGCCTTGCGCATGGCTGAATAGCCTAAGAAATACCCTTCATCAGCTTTGGCATCAAATTTGCCTAACTGACTGGAGTCGTTCAGGATGTAAACTGTGTTAGGTCCAGATTTAGTCCAGATTTACTGCACTCGCTCCAGACGCGACTACTGGAGCCTCACTGAAGATCTGTCCAGAAACGTGTTCTACTGGACCTACTCCAGACTTGGAATCTGGAGTCGCCTCTGAAGATTTGTCCAGAAATAATGGAAGACCAGTGAGCAAATACTTGTATAGGAAATCTGGAGTATTCTCCAGATGAGCTCACTGGACTTCACCCCAGTCCAGATCAACTCTACTGAAGACATTCTGACTGAAGTCAAAGACTGAAGTCTGAAAAAAGAAGACTTAACAAATGGCGGAGTCCACTGGAAAGTCTTACCAGATCTGTACACTGGAGGATTGTCAGTGTTTTAGATCCTACAAGTCTGAACACTGATATCAAGGATTGACTTTTCCCTTTACATACTTTCCTAAGAACAATCCACTTGTTCTTTACCAAAGTATACGTGTGTAAAAGGTGGTTGGATAAAAGGATACACTTGCATTTGATGTGACTTTATTCTTATTCCTTATCCAATACATTTAATGTTCTTGTCGGATCATTAAATGTATGCAACCATATTTGTACGGCACAAAATTCACTGGTGAATTTTGTTGCCTATAAATACAAAGTCATTTCCTTGACATAAATACTTTTTAAGCATTCATTTTGCATTGAAGTGAATTTGTCCAAATACTCTCGATCTTAAACTGGGATACTTCACAACTTTAAGTATCTCGATCCTAAAGAGTTATTTGACAAATATAGATCATTTGTAACTCATAGGTTGTTAGGATACATACTTAATTGTATTATCTTGATTCCGCAACAACCTTGTGTTTTATTTAACATCATAAATAAAATACCCATGAAAAATACATAATGTTCCACTTTATTTGTTTATTGCTTTAAGTCTTGTATTACTTTATTTATATACTTGCATTTATATTAAAGTAATACTAGTCCATTCTAGTGCTTATTAGACTTGTTGTATTTTGCACTTTCCTTGTTTAACCATCGAACTTAAGGGACTCACATTTGGTATCAGAGCAGAAGGCTAAACATTGCCTAGATCTGTTTCTTGATGGCTAACCAAGAAAATACATAAGGTTTTAGTCTTGGTCCCGATCCTAATGCAAATATTAATGATCAAAATGAACCACCAATTGTTAATAACACTAATCCACCTCCTCCTCTTACTCCTGCTTCTCCACACGTGCATGTGCACTACTCAAATAATCCTGTTCCTAAATTCAGTGGGAACAGTGATGAATTTGGTACGTGGAAGGCTAGGATGGTTTTGCATGTCACTGGTATTGAGAGGAACATGATGAAAATTTTAAACGGAGGTCCTTATGTACCAACATCACCTCTCAATCCCCTTCTTGATCCTTCTAGATCTAGAAGAGGAAGGGAAAAGAGGGAGGAACATTGGTCAGAAGAGGAGAGGAGATTGGTGAATCTAGACACCCTTCTCAAAAATATGATCCTCGGGGCCGTTCCAGAAACCCTAATTCCCACACTAGTTCTTTTTCCTAGTGCTAAAACCATGTGGGATGAACTTTTAAACCAACATGAAGGAGGAGATGACACCATTGTCACCAGAAAGGTCTCCTTAAACAAGAGGTATGAGTCATTTTTTGCTCAACCAAACGAGTCTCTCACTGGTACTTACACCAGATTTATGAGTATCATAAACCAATTGAGAGGTCTTGGGGTTGAGAAGGACAAGGATATACTTCTGGAGAAATTTTGTGACATTCTACCCACCAAATGGTCTCACATGATCCTGGTCCTACGACAAGGAAAAACTTTGCACACACATACTCTCTCAACTCTTTATGGAGCTTTCAGGTACACTGAAGAAAATCAAGCTCAGAGAGTGGTGGCAGAACAAGATGCCTATAACCATGCCTCCAATAGTCCTAATGTGGTTAGTCATACTGAACCACAAAGTACAGCACTGATATCTTCTGAGAATGTATTTTCTATGAAGAAGATGGTGTCTAAACTCATGGATTCTGGAGAGTCCAATCAAGTCTCTCCAGACTGTTGTGATGAAACTGAAGATGATGACCTTATTGCAATGATTGTTAAAACGTTTAACCGTTTCAAAGCAAGAGTAAATAGGCCATCTGGACAATTTGCATCCAGTTCTTCCACTGACAAGACCAATTTGACATGCTTTAAGTGTGGCAAAAAGGGTCATTTCATGAAAGAGTGCAGGTCCAACCAGTTTGTATCCAAGCCTGGTCCATTCTCTTCAAATAATAAGCCTGATGATAGCTATAAAATTAAATATAAAAAGCTTAAGGCCCATATTGCTCTCATGGCACAACAAATTGAAACCAATAATAAGTGCATGATCGCAACAACTGAAGAGAAGTGGGTTCCTTCTGATGAATCATTTGCTGATGAAGAAGAGGAAAGAGATTGCTGTTACCTGGCTCTGGCAGACGATGAGCACCTGGTGAAGGAAGATGTCACATCTGGACGATGGGTAGACATTGTTATTAAGAAGGTTAGTGATTATGATTGTGCAACTGACCATGAACTAAAATTGGACATAGCTGAAGCTCTTAATTATGATTTGAGTTTTGTAGAAACTGTTAGATCTGATTGTGTAAATGGTCTAGAAACAGATTCTTCTGAAATAACTGCTTTAAAATCAAAGTTAAAGGAACTTCAAGACATTGAACTGGCATTTCAAGCCCAGGTTCTGGTAACTGAACAATTGATTCAAGAAAAACAAGATCTTGAGATCATTTTAGAGAAAGAAAAACTGGTGATTAAATCATGGCTAGAAACCAAAAAGCCATATGATGCTGGAGTAAAACAATTTCCTGCTCAAAAACGTGCATACTTAGATGGAAATACTCATGTAGCATCATTAATACCAGTAATCGATCGATTACCAGAGGAGTTCAGGCCCACCACTATCTATGATGAGCCTGTAACTCCCAAGACCAACTTTTACCCAGTTCAATCCCCAGAGGTCAAGACTGGAGCACTCCAGATGACTGCTCCAGTTAAAGAGGTCCATCGGAATAGACCTTTGCCTCAGACCAATCCCTTACCAAAGCCTAGGACTGGAAAGGCTAAGGTATCATCTGAAGAAAATGTTTTGTCCAGGTTAGAGAGCCAGATTTAAATTCTGACTCGTCAATTACAAAGTTTTAATGCAAGATTAAACTTTATTGAGGGTACTTCATCTGGCCCTAGACAAAACACAAAACCTTTTGCTAAGAAAGACAAATTTATTTCTCCAATTGAGAAAATGAAAAAGGTTTTAAAACTATCAACCCCAGTGGTCTTTTCAACTAAGACCACTGTTGAAGAAAGTGAACTGAACCAGATTGCCCCAGGGACCTATAAGGGAGGGTCTAGTGAACCCATCAGTCGATGGGTTCCCAAATCTAACTGATCAATATCTGGTGTATGTGTAGGGCGATCGAAAGAAATATATCTGGTATCTTGACAGTGCAGCTGGCAGGACGATGACCGGATGTAAGACCCTACTGGAGGAGTTTACCATTTCTGATGGACCCTCCATTACTTTTGGAAATGATGGTTGTGGAAAGACTGAGGGATATGGTGTTCTGAACAATGGACAAGTCAAGTTCACACGTGTTGCATTGGTGAATGGTTTGAAATATAACTTGATCAGTGTAAGCCAACTGTGTGATGATGGCTATCAAGTCTTATTCAATGTTGCTCAGGGTATCATATTCAACAAGGACTGGAAGGTAGTGTTGATTGCTCCCAGAAAAGGGAATGTGTACGTGATGGATATGGAAAGCTCTCCTTCAGAGCAGTGTTTCTATACTCAAGCTGATGAAGACACAAACTGGTTATGGCACAAAAGGTTATCCCATTTAAATTTCAAGAACATAATAAGTTGTCCAGAAAACAACTTGCAGATGGGATACCTTCAGTTTCCTTCAAAAAGGAAAGGCCATGTCCAGGATGTGAGATAGGTAAGCAAAAATGTACCAGTTTCAAGACCAGACAGAATTTCAGCATTTCTGAACCTCTTCATATGCTTCATATGGACCTCTTTGGTCCAGTGAACGTTCAGACTCGTGCTGGTAAAAGATACACCCTGGTGATCATAGATGAATTCTCCAGATATTGTTGGGTGATCTTTCTGAGGTCTAAAAGTGAAGCTGCTGCTGAAATCATCAGTCTTATCAAGTAAATTGAGCTCAAGTACAGTCGAAAAGTGTGTCAGTTAAGAAGTGACAATGGAATAGAATTCCAGAATGCAACTCTGGAGTCATTCTGTACTGACACTGACATCTCCCAGAATTTCTCATCAGCCCGCTCTCCAGAACAAAATGGAGTGGTGGAAAGGAAGAATCGAACGCTGATAGAAGCTGCCAGGAGTATGCTTGCTGAATCTGGACTGTCTACCAGTTTCTGGGCGAAGCAATTGCAACTGCTTGCCACACCTAGAATCGATCAGTGTACATCAAAAGACACAAAAAGACAGCCTATGAAGTCTTAAGAAATAGAAAACCAAATATTGGTTATTTCACGTTTTTGGATGTCCAGTTTACATCCTGAACGACTCCAGTCAGCTAGGCAAATTTGATGCAAAAGCTGATGAAGGGTATTTCTTAGGCTATTCAGCCATTCGCAAGGCCTTCAGAGTCTACAACAAGAGACTGGAGAAGGTCCATGAGTCAATTTATGTCACATTTGATGAATCAAATGTTGCAATCAACAAGAAGCCAGCCCTTGACACTCCCCCAGTAACTCCAATTGTCTTTTGTGAATCTGATCCTATAAACGACAAAAATGAAGATTCAGAAGACACAGTTTCCAGTCATCCTGATCTGGAACCTGTTCAGAAACTCTCCAGTAGTACTCCATTCTATCCCTCTATTATTTTCAAACTACCCTCTGAAATTAATATTGGTTCAGATGTGCGTACTGCTCCCCCAGTATCAGTGTCAGTTGAGAATAGACCAGAAATGTCTTCTTATGAAGAATTCCAAACTGAACCAGTACTCCAGGAAATGCCTTCAAATGAAGAATTTCATGATGCAAATCATGATTTAAATGACTCAGATGAAGATACTGAAGTAGTCTGGCAAGATCCTCCTCCAGAAGCAACTCCAGAGGAGACTCAACTGAATTCTTGCACTGATATTGTTGTCAGTAACAATCCTGGTCAGTACTCCAGATGGACAAAAGCTCATCCTATTGATCAGATCATAGGTGACTCCAGTAGAGGAGTTCAGACCAGAAGAGCCTCCAGTAATCAATGCTTATACGTTAGTTTTCTATCTTTGATGGAACCAAAGAAGATTGACGAGGCTATGGAAGATCCAAGCTGGGTGACTGCTATGCAAGAAGAGCTTCACCAGTTTGAAAGGAACAAGGTCTGGTATCTGGTTCCTTTCTCAGTTGGAAAGAAAGAACCAATTGGAACAAGATGGGTCTTCAGAAACAAAGTAGATGAAGATGGCCACGTTATCAGAAATAAGGCCAGACTGGTAGCACAAGGCTACTGCGAGTCAGCTGTCGACTTTGATGAATCATTTGCTCCAGTGGCTAGACTTGAAGCGATCAGAATATTCTTAGCATTCGCTGCTAATCATCAGTTCAAGGTCTACCAGATGGATGTAAAGAGTGCTTTCTTGAATGGAAAGCTTGAAGAAGAAGTTTACGTCAGACAACCTCCAGGTTTCGTTGATGAAAAGCATCCACATTGGGTATATCGTCTGGACAAAGTGCTATATGGCCTCAGACAAGCCCCACGTGCCTGGTATGATACTCTGACTAAACATTTGTTGAAAAATTGTTTTAAACGAGGTGCAATTGACAATACCTTATTCATTCTTCATGAGAAAGGTAATCTGCTAATGGTACAAATTTATGTTGATGATATTATTTTTGGGTCTACTGATGAAAACATGTGCAAGAAATTTTCAAAAATCATGTCCACTGAATATGAAATGAGTCTGATGGGTGAATTAACATATTTTCTTGGACTCTAGATTAAACAAAACAAAGATGGCATTTTTATTAATCAGGAGAAATATGTTAGAGATCTTTTAAAGAAATATGATATGAACTTTTCACCATCTAAACCAACTCCAATTTCTGCACCACTGACACTGGACTCCGATCCAGATGGTAAACCAGTGAACACCACTGTCTATAGAGGCATGGTTGGTTCACTGATGTATTTAACTGCCAGTAGACCAGATATTATGTTTTCAACATGTTTATGTGGCAGATATCAGTCTAATCCAAAGGAATCTCATATGCTTGCTGTAAAGCGCATACTGAAGTACCTTAAAGGTATCCCCAATCTAGGTCTTTGGTACCCCAAAGACTCAGGCATGGATCTAATGGGTTATTCAGATTCAGATCATGCAGGTTGTAAGATAGATAGGAAATCCACAACTGGTGGATGTCATTTCCTAGGTGGCAAACTGGTCAGCTGGACCAGTAAGAAGCAAACTTCAGTTTCATTGTCCACTTCTGAAGCTGAATACGTGTCTGCAGCCAGTTGTTGTGCTCAGATACTCTGGATGAAGAACCAGTTGCTTGATTATGGTATTAAATATTCAAAGACTCCAATCTTTTGTGATAATACCAGTGCCATCGCTATCTCAAACAATCCTGTCATGCACTCCAGAACGAAGCACATTGATCTAAGGTATCACTTCATTCGTGATCATATTATGAAAAACAACATTGAACTCCATTTTATTCCCACTGACAAACAACTCGCTGACATTTTACCAAACCTCTGGATGTCAAAACTTTTGAGTATCTTGTTGGTGAGTTGGGAATGTTAAATCCTTAAATCTGGTGACTGCTCAGATATTGAACGCCTATGTGTACTATCTTTGCATTATTAGATTTCTGGAACAACATTCCAGGGAAGACTTGAAAAATATTTTTCTATTAAAAGTGTTTTAAGTTCAGGGGGAATTTATTTTCTCACTGGACAAATTCTTCAGAAAATATTACTGGTGCTTTGTAAATGTGTCCCTCTCACTGGTAACTAGACAGGTTGAAGTGCATGTTTGAGTTGACTTATGTCTCCTTGTAAATGTGTCCCTCTCATTTGTCTGTATTAGTTGACGTGCAAGTTTGAGGTTACCAGTCTTTCAAAATGGTTTTCACTGGTACTTTACTGGAGTGTCCCTCCAGTGTACCATCAGTACATGTTCACTGGACTAATCCACCAGTGATACTGGAGTGTCCAGTCAACCTCCAGATGCACTGAACTATGTCATAATATTTTCTAAATACTTGGTCTTTGTGTGTGCCACGTAAGCAAACTTTTTTTTGAAGATATTTTAATCCTACGTGGCATGTAAATTTTTCAACGTAATGATGGTCTTTTTACTTTGGAAAACAAAAAGTACAACTTGTTACTGTTTGTGGGCTGTAAACCGTCATGCATTTATGTATGATGTGATGTAATTAATGCGGATCTCAGAACCCGATCAAAAATACTATTTGATAATTTCAAATAAACCGTTTGAGTTCCACATTCCTTCTCCTATAAATACCCACTTTCAATTTCAATTGCATTTACTTCGAACATATTTACTCCCAAATCTTTCAAATTCCTTCATTTACTTCTTCATTCAATTTTCCAATCATATTTATCTCTCTTATTTACTCCACTTTCATTCATTCTTTCATCAAATCTTCATCATAACCTATATATTCAATTTCATTTTCATCTATTCCTTATAAATGGTACCTAGACAATCAAGAACAAAAAATCTGCTTGCCAATGAATACATTCCTTCGGAAAATGTTGCTAGGGCACCTCATATCAATCTTGAGGCAAGTGCCATAAGAATCAATATGAATAACTGGATGGCAAGACTCTCTCTGTCCAGTGTTCATGATGCCCAATCGATTATTGGGAGATTAAACTCGTTCTTTCTCTCTTGCCCATTATATGGTGCATTAACATTGAATCCAGGAAAGATGTATCATGAGTACCTATGTGAATTCTGGTACTCTGCTCAATATGACGATGAAACTTCATCGATCAATTATACTCTCAAGGGAGGTACCAGATCACTTGGTTTCACTACAAGTCTGCTCAGGTCTGTTCTACAGTTAAACTATTTTGACCAGAATGAGCTGCCTATTGAGCTTCCCACTGGTATCAATACAAGGGAAGTATGCAGATTAATGGGGTATACAGATATATTGGATGAGCATGGCCAGCTATCCAGAAAGGGGACTATCTACATGAGCAAGCTGTCAGACTCATGGAGATATTTCTTCACACATATTGTTGAGTGTCTAGGAGGCAGTTCTGGAGGGTTAGACCAGATCAATCAAACCAACCTCCAGATTGCCTACTGCTTATGGTTTGGGCTTAGGGTGGACTTTGCCCAGATTCTTTTTGATTACTTGGTTGAGCGACTTAGGGTGAAAGGAAGAAAACCGTTCGTTCCTTATATTCGTTTCCTTTCCCTAATGTTTAAAAATGCTCTTGGAGACCAGTATGATATGGATACTACTCACTTTTCTGTGAGTGAGTATATGAGAGATTTGGTCAATCTCAGGTCTCCAGTGGATGAGGTAGATATTCCTCAGTCCATGCTTTCCTTGCAAAGGGAAGAAGTTGAAATGGCTCCAGTTGAAGGACCATCTGGTGATGATGTACAGATAATAGAGGCTGTACAGCCCATAAGACAAGTTGCTCCAGAAGGTCAAGGTCAAGAAGTTGTTGAACCTTCCAGACGACCTAGAACTAATAGGCGTCTGATGAGAGCAGGACTCCAGGTGAATCCAGCAAGACATCCTGGTGATGTTATGAATCTGGATGGGTCACCAATTTTGAATCTGAAGAGGTTGTTGGGCAGGAAACTGATGAACAAGATGAAAATGTTGCCCAGATTGTAGAGCAGGTTGTTGAGGAAAGTAAAGTAGATGTTCAGACTGATGAACATATTTCTGGTGAGCAAGAGGCTCCAATTGACTTAAATGTTGAGGCTGGTGAACAGGTAAATGTAGAGACTAGTGAACAGTCTGGTGAACAGACAGTTGGGATTGCTCAAGAATGGGATGATGTTGACTCCCCAATGTCTGAAGGTTTTGATGTTAACTTGAATTTTCTGGGTGAAGATGTACAAGAAGAAAAAAATCTACCAGAAATGCCAACACCTACACCAGAAATGCCACCACCACAATCAAACATGCCACCACCACCACCACCTTCAATTCCAGAAAACACCCAATACTTCACTCCAGCAACCACTCAACCTTCACAATCTCAACCTCCACCTCGTGCGCCGGAGTCACCAGTTGCAACGTCTAAAGCTGCAACTGAAGAGGACTGAGCACACGTTCCTCTAATGACCAGATTACCCTTAACTCTTGAACCTCCCACTGGTCTCTCCACTTCTTCTTCTGCCGAGGTCCAAGGCCTTTTAAGTAAGGTGGCGGACCAGGAGAGATCACTCCAGACTTCATCTCAGGTTATTTCTGACTTCAAATCATTATTATCAAATAACCTGGCATCTGAGATGAATGTCTTTGCTGGAAATGAGAAGCTGGTTTATGAGAAGCTTGATGAACTGGTACTGGCCACAAACAATAACACTGAAAAGATCAAGGTGGCAGTCCAGAGCTTAGAGTCAAGGTTGGTTACTTCTGTTCAGACTGCAGTCACTGGCGAACTGGCAGGTCTGAAAGAAGATGTTCAGAATTTGGTCTTCAGGGTCAGTTCTCTGGAGAGTAGACCCACACTGGAACAGGGTGCACTTGTTAGCACTATAAGTGATGAATGTACAAGGAAGTTCAGAAACAATATGTTGAAAGAATTATGTGAAGAAGTTTCTGGTACTGTTCTTCGTAGCATTTATGATGGGTTGTTACCCCAAGTAGAAAAGTTACTGGATGAGAAGTTGCCAAAACACTTGCCTAAAGGTGTTGAAAATGTTCAGAAGGAAGTGCAGGCACTCAAGAAAGTTGTGTCTGAAACAACTCCAGTAGAAGGTATAACTTTTGGTCCACTAGACAGACTCATGCTTGAACAATTATGGAATGATCTCAAGTCAAAAACTGGAGATCGTTCCAAGGGGGAAAGGTTGTCTGGTGACCAAACTGAAAGACAAAGAGCATATGGCACTGAAGCCGGGCTTACTGAAAGACAAAGAGCATATGGCACTGAAGCCGGGCTCCTAACTGAAGAAGCTACTGGTACTGAAGCTAGTGAGCCCCAGTTTGAGACCTTCCCAGATATTCCAACTACACTGAAGGCTGTTAAAAGAAAAGAAAAAGTGGTATCTGGTGAAGAGGAAGAGCATACTGAAGATGCTGATGATGAAACTTCCAGGAAGTTAGAGCAAGAATGCATAATGATAGAGATTTTCAAAAGAAATCAAAAGGATGAACTACTGGCCCATCAAAGGGAGATGGCAACAATGGGGACTCTGGACTTTTACAATGCTGGAAGGTTAGGCATTAACATTGAAGTTTATAAAAAGATGAAAGATGACCCCAGAGTTCATCAATGCCTAAATGCATTAGATGATGTTCATGTACGCTCATTCTACGCTGAAGAAGAACAGGTATATGATTCAATTATTTATGGCGTGAGTGTACCAGAACTCATCAGACAAAGAAAGGATGAACTGGTAAGTCTCCAGAAAAAGATAAGAAAGAATGCTGGTGCTCTGGAGATAGAGTACAGAAAGAGACTTACTGGTTTACCAAAGTTGACTGTCAGACAGATCAAAGCAATCAAAGATACTGATGTAAGTACTTTCATTCCCCTGGATACTTCTCGAAAAATAAATCGTCAAGAACTCCAATCTGCTGTAGAGCAAAGGAGAGTGTCTAAGGATACTGAAGCTTTGATCCAGCAAGCCAAGCTGAAAGAAAAATACAATGAAATGTTGAACTTCAGGGCTGATGCTAGAAGGATCATTGGTGCTGAAATCAAGTTGGCTGAAGATCATGAAGGCATGTCAAAGTTTGAAGTAAAGTTGACCAGGGAGGGTAACTTTACTGACGAAAGGAGAAGTACTTCAGTCCAAGCATTTGGATGGAGTGAACTGAAGGAAATCGCTTTAACGTTCAGGGGGAAGACAAATGTGTCAACTGATGTTAAAGCATTTCTTAAAAGGATTGAGAAGGTGTGGAGAAGAAAGCAACAAATGGAAGTTGCAATGGGCTTAAGAACGTCAGAATCAATACCATCTTCTCCATCACCAAAGAGAAAGGCTACTGAAGATGCTCCAGGAAGGACATCAAAAAGAAGGGCCTGACTCTTATTGTTTACTTATTGTAAATTATTGTCTTATGAAAATTGTATACTATTTATCAGTTGATTAATGTAATAATAGTTGCAGTTTTTTATTTTTATAAGTAAATGATCAGATTTAGTCTAAGTTAGAACTTAATTGATGAAACTGAAAACACTCATGATCTATAAAGTGTTTTCCAGTAACTTAGATTTTTTAGACAAATCAAACTTGTGTTTTTCAAGCATACAAAATTGTATAGATTCAAGCTTGAAAACACTTGCATTATTTCTAAACAAATAGGGGGAATTTGTTAGGTCCAGATTTAGTCCAGATTTACTGGACTCGCTCCAGACGCGACTACTGGAGCCTCACTGAAGATCTGTCCAGAAACGTGTTCTACTGGACTTACTCCAAACTTGGAATCTGGAGTCCCTCTGAAGATTTGTCCAGAAATAATGGAAGACCAGTGAGCAAATACTTGTATAGGAAATCTGGAGTATTCTCCAGATGAGCTCACTGGACTTCACCCCAGTCCAGATCAACTCTACTGAAGACATTCTGACTGAAGTCAAAGACTGAAGTCTGAAGAAAGAAGACTTGTTGGAATTCGTCTGCCCAAGACACATATTAAATTGACGTGGCTAATACGTGATGATCCAAGTCGGGTCATACCCAATAACAAGCTAGACAAACACTTATGGTATTTATTTATAAGATTTGATCTTTAAATAAATATCAATACTTGAAACATTTAGAAAGTGGTTTTCTAAATAATTGCACTTGAGATATGTAAATAAATTATATGGATGATTTATTTTGAGAGAGATGTCAATATGTTTATTTGGCGAAAAGAGTTCCCACTGCGGCGCAGTGGGAGCGTGTCAAACCCACTGCGGCGCAGTGGGGGTTTTGCACCCGAAGGTCAGGGAGTTCCCACTGCGGCGCAGTGGGAGTGTATCAGACCCACTGCGGCGCAGTGGGTTAATGCCCATGTGATGGACTAAGGGGCCGGCCCCCCCCCCTGCCCATGTGGTGATACATGCATTTTGACACTTGTTGTCTTGCATGTTACACAAGACATAAGACTTAACACTCAACATAGAGTGTATCACCATCACAACTCTTACATGCAAGTAAGACTTCTCTCTCATTTCTCTCTCAACTAGTTTTCTTCTTATTTTTGGTTCTTGGAAAAATCGGCCAAAGGGAAAAAGAAGAAAGGGGTTTCAAGTTTAATTCCTAGCACATTTGGGTGTTTGTTGGAAGCTTGGGGTATACAAGCTTGAGGTTCTTCTAGGTTGGAGACTAGCCACTTCAAGATCATCATCTCCTTCATTCAACCTTCTCATTAGCTTGGAAGAAGGTAGTCTTCTAAACACCCTATGGTTGTTGCTTTGTATGTATGTTATTCATATACATGGATCCTTATTGTTTGGGTTTTCTTTTATAAGTTAAAATTTGATTTTAACTACATATAACACATTGAAATGGTTCAATTTTCCGCTGCGTTTTAATATTATAAGGATAATATTACTTTGATAAAAACCCAAAAATCCCAACAGACTTAACAAATGGCGGAGTCCACTGGAAAGTCTTACCAGATCTGTACACTGGAGGATTGTCAGTGTTCTAGATCCTACAAGTCTGAACACTGATATCAAGGATTGACTTTTCCCTTTACACACTTTCCTAAGATCAATCTACTTGTTCTTTACCAAAGTATACGTGTGTAAAAGGTGGTTGGATAAAAGGATACACTTGCATTTGATGTGACTTTATCCTTATTTCTTATCCAATACATTTAATGTTCTTGTCAGATCATTAAATGTATGCAACCATATTTGTACGGCACAAAATTCACTGGTGAATTTTGTTGCCTATAAATACAAAGTCATTTCCTTGACATAAATACTTTTTAAGCATTCATTTTGCATTGAAGTGAATTTGTCCAAATACTCTCGATCTTAAACTGGGATACTTCACAACTTTAAGTATCTCGATCCTAAAGAGTTATTTGACAAATATAGATCATTTGTAACTCATAGGTTGTTAGGATACATACTTAATTGTATTATCTTGATTCCGCAACAACCTTGTGTTTTATTTAACATCATAAATAAAATACCCATGAAAAATACATAATGTTCCACTTTATTTGTTTATTGCTTTAAGTCTTGTATTACTTTATTTATATACTTGCATTTATATTAAAGTAATACTAGTCCATTCTAGTGCTTATTAGACTTGTTGTATTTTGCACTTTCCTGGTTTAACCATCGAACTTAAGGGACTCACAAACTGGACATCCAAAAACGTGAAAATAACCAATATTTGGTTTTCTATTTCTTAAGACTTCGTAGGCTGTCTTTTTGTGTCGCTTCACATACCTTTTTCTTGAAGTTCCCTGAGTTGAGTTTCTAATTCTTGCATTTCGGTTAAGGCTAGTCTATAAGGACCTTTAGCCACGGGTGCGGCTTCGAGAATAAGATTGATATGAAAGTCAAGTTGACGAGGTGGAGGTAATCCCAGTATATCATCCGGAAAAACATCGGGAAAATCACGAACGATTGGAATGGTCTTCAATTCTACCTTTGAAACGGTAGCACTAAAGATTTTAGGATTTGAAGAATCGGAGACTTCACCTTGAACTCTAAGAATTTTACCGTTAGACAACGGTATTTTGACAACTCTCTCACCATAATCGATAACCGCATTTACTGTCGTCATCCAATCCATACCCACAATAACATCAAAACTACCAATATCGAAAGGCATAAGGTCTATGAAGAATTCAACATCGTCTAGGGTCAAGATGCAATCACGTATTATTTGACTAAGTTTAGTTAGTGAACCCGTTTACCATTTCTATATCAAGCACATAGTTCAAAGCACATGGATGAACATCAAACAAATGGACAAAGCTAGAGGAAACAAAGCTATAGTCGGCTCCGGAATCAAATAAAACCGTGGCATAGTGACCATTAAGAAGAAAGGTACCTGCCACGACGTTTGGATCATTGCAGGCTTCATTAGCATTGACCGCAAAGGCTCGGCCACGGGGTTGCACTTGATGGCCTTGTTGTCCCCGGTTTTGATTAGGCCCGGCTATTTGAAGTTGGTTGGGGTGGACGGCTACTTGAACTTGTTGTCCCACCCATTGAGGACAATTATTGCGGTAGTGATAAGGGCTACCACATTCAAAACATGTACCCCACGAGGAGGGACAACTTGAATAGGTGACACATTTATTGGGGCCGCCCTCGGTGATCTACAATCTTTTGACAAGTGGCCAAGTCGATTACAATTGAAACAAGCCCCACATTGGATGTTGGTGGGATGATGCTTACTACACTTACCACAAAAAGGATGAGGCCCCGCATAAGGCTTCCTCACCGGCTCCACCACCGCCATCACTCTACCCCGATTAGCATTCTTGGGGTCAAACCTACCCATCTTCCTCGCCCCACTAGTCTCCGCCACATCCTTCCTTTTTGATGATGATTTACTCAAAACACCACTTCTCAACAAATCTTCGGTCACACTACCGGCTCGGTTAATAGCCTCGGCCAAGGAAGTAGGCATGACCGAGTTAACAAGGGAACAGACTTGTGGAGTCAAGCCCAAAACAAATTTCTCAATGGCCCGGGGCTCGGGACTTACTAGATGAGGAACAAGGGTAGATGATGTGTGAAATCTAGTTTTAAAATTTGTAAACAAGAAATACCGATTAACTGACTACTACACACTCTCAGGCAGTGGACCCGTTCGTTTGTAATATAGTTTAAAGGTAAGTCCAGGTCGAATCCACGGAGACTGTACTAAGAAATAAGCGAGTTTAATGTGGTTCTAAATGCTTTTAGGTTTTATGACCCTCGTCAGTTGACTTGAAAATTAAACTAAAATTTAAAATGAAAATAAACTAAAATTAACTTGAAAAGATTTATCGAAAACAATAAGAATAAAAGGCCATCTACTTCGACCCCATGATACACCGAATTCAGGTTGCACTTTAATTGAAAGACCAATTCAACTGTGACGACTTATAATCGAGAACCAAACAAAGACTCACCCCGTACCCGTCAAGTTCGTTACTTTATTTAATCCCCTTAATTAACTAGATCCATTACTTAAGACCGGTACCCCGAGACGCCTCTTATAACTTCACTAATCAACTAATTGTTTTGATTATTTAGATAACAAATGTGTCTATCGATTGTACCCAACCGTTAACCCGTTAATTCTTATTATCTATTAATTCCCTTCTATCGTACCCGTCATAGAAGCAATTACTTATACCTAAGCAATTAAAATATCTTCTATACAACCTAAGTTACCACTGAGATCATGCAAAATTTATCCGCAATCAAGAGATAAATGATAAAGAATTAATAAGCTAAGATCACGACACAACGTTAAATCAAATCACCTTGAATAATAAAAATAGTGCAACCATCATTCAAAGTATCACTTCATCTCAGTAGATGATGAAGTATTTAGCTACTCATAGTCATAAACGAAACGCAAAGAGTAATTATAAAGAGAAACATAGTGTACCAATGTGATCGATCTAACTAGAAAGCAAAGAAAACGTTATTGGAAGCCTTGGATCTCATGATCAACTCCGTAGCCTTTGAAGACGTAAAAGCTGCTGCAAAACCCTTAAAACTAACCCTAATTTCGTAAACAAGTGATAGTATATCGAATGGTAGGGTTTTGGTTTTCTATTTATAGGGTTTAGTAAAGTCTTGGATCTGCCGACCTAAAATATGCGCCGCATAATATAGCCATGCGCCGCATAAAATGAAGTTCTTGTAAAATTGAACCCCGTTATGCGGCGCATGCTCTTTGTGTGCGCCGCATATCCTTCAGGACCAAACTTTCTGACTTCGAAAACACATGTTTATGCACCGCATAAATAGTCCATGCGCCACATATTCCTTCAGAAATCACCAAACTTGTATTTTCCATCTCGTCTTCTCACGAACTAGTCCACAAACCTCCTTTATTGTAAGTCCCAACTCAATAGATGGTACAAAAAAACAGGCCTTCAGAGACTGAAAAACCAGTTGCTGTTGATTAGTCAGTTACTACAGCTTAGTCCTAGAAAGTACCAGCCTATATAAAACAGGAAAATCAGTCTCTATTTTTCAGTCTCTGAAGGCCTGTTTTTTTGTAGTGTATACCTGAAGATACCTCAATGTCGATGGTGGAGTTACTTTGCAATATAAGCACTGAACTGGAGACGATCAGTTACAGGAGTATATACCAAGTTCTAGATAGATTACTTATTTAAGTGACAATAAGTAAAGAACAATGCAATAATACAAAATACTTATAAAATAAATTGGTGAGACAATATGTAATTTTCAAGTGTAATTTATTTATTAACTTTAAATAAATTACAAGGTTGTTGCGGAACTAAGATAATACAAGTATGTAAATATCCTAACAACCTATGAACTACAATTGATCTACACTTTGAATTTCTCTAAACAATCGAAACACTTAAAGTTGTGAAATGTTCCTTTTAACGATTGAGAGAATATTGCACAAGTTCACCAAGAATACTGCAGGTATGCAAAGTGTGAAGTGTTCAACTTGTTATTCTTGTTGTGTAATGACTTGTATTTATAGGCAAAGTTAACATTATACAAGTTAACATTGGGATGTTAACTTTGGCCGTACAAATGTGGTTGAGAGCATTTAAGGAATAGCATTTAATTCCTTAAAATGCAGTGTAAAGTTGCAGTATAAAGCAACTTTATTTAACCAGCTTTATGTACCTTTTATTACTTAAATAATAAGATAAATCTTATTATCCGGGTAAAAGCACATAAAGCATAAAAGTCAATTCCTCGTAATCAGTGTAAAACTTTGTAAGAGCTTTCCACTGATGGTCTCCAGTTTGTAACTGACTAGAATGTCAACTCGGCTTCGCTGCCATTGTCATTCTCTATCTTCCACTTGTTGTCTTCGACTTCAACTGGAAGGATTCTTCAACTGGTCAGTTCTCAACTGGAGGAAGTCTTCAGTTGCGTTGACTGTACGATGCAACTGGACTTCAATATATTTCTGGACAAATCTTCTGGGTCTCCAGGTGCAACTGGAGACTGGCCAGTTTCACTGAAACTGGTCCTAACAAATTCCCCCTATTTGTCTAGAAATATTGGCAAGTCTTTTTCAGTCCTTGTATCTGTACAAGTGTGAACTGGAGAGACTTGTTCGATTAAATCTATCTAAGTTTTCCAAGGCATTTTTATAGATCAATAAATGCCTTGGGTTTTTTTTTTAAGTTTGTTAGATCTAATCTATTATCTACCTTGTGGTTACAAACTGGTAACTTCATTTATACAAGGAAATGAAATTTATACAAGTTACAAAATGTAAATAAAATACAAGTAGATACAATGAAAAGAGAACTTAATGAGATGGCCCTTCGCCAGTTCTTCTTCTCTTGGTCACTGAAGAGATAGGCTGAGAGTCTTCAGGATCAATATTCAACTTTAGCTCCAGATTTTCTTTGTGTTGAATCTTGCCCTTTAAGAAGTTCACCCATGCTTTCTCAAACCTATTCTTTTGTGCCTTTGCATCCAAAACATTCACCATTTCAACCCATTCAGTGAACCCATACTGTATTGCACCAGGATTGTCAGTTTTAACCAGTGGCCCTCTGGTATAACTAACTTCAACTTGAAAGTGCTTGGTGCTTGGCTTAATGGTTACATTAACATCATTGATAGTCCCACTATGTCTTCTGGTTGCCATGATCTGGAGTAATAGCTTCTTGCTTCAGATTCATTTGTTATTTTAATACTCCCAGCTCCAGCAGCCAGTACAGCAGACTTGATGTCATCATTTGATACTTCACCAGCTGGTTCAATGAAGGTTCTAAGGTCAGCATCTCTTGTCAGTGGTCTTCTTGGTTGAGGGATCCTCCTTGGTGGATTCAATACCTTTTTCACAACCTTCTTAACATGTTCAATTCTTTTTAGAATCCCACTGGCCCTATTCTCTTTAGCCTTCTCCACTGATATATTCAAGCTGCTGGCATCAAATTCAGCTTCATCATCAGGATAGTGTCTATCCAGTTCAACATCAAGCATTTCTTTCAACTGGTCAACTATCCTGGGATCATTCTTTACTCTAGCATACTCCTCCTTAGTGATTCCTAAAAGATGAGCATCACTAATATCAAGCAGTTTGATCTGTGCAAGATGTGCTATGGCTTCAACTTGGTTGGCTTGTTTCATTTTCTTTCTTTCTTTTATCTGATTACCAAGTCTATCCAGTTGTTTGCTTACACTTTCAGAAACTGGAGGAAGTACATCAGCATTTCCAGTTTCTAACATTGGTACATCAGTGGCCGGCTGGGCAGATACATCAGATGCCAAACCTTTTCCTTTATCCACAACATTCCCCCTAACACTTATATCACCAGTTTCACCAGTTCTTTGCTCACCAGCTTCAGTACTGGCAGCTACAACCATTTCCCTACCTGCTTGACTTCCAGATGGATTACTTTCAGTTTGAGTCTGTGCAAGAACTGCACTTCTTTCCCCCTTGGCAGCATCTAGACCTGCCCTAATCACTTCCCATTCAGAATGGTGAGCTGGCAACCGGTCAAGAGGCTACCATGATTGCATGTTCTTGCATTCTTTGAAGATCGTGCACATCATCCTGAAAGATCTCCATAAGTGGTTGGTTTCTTTAGACTGGGTCAGAACATTAGCTGCAACTTGTTCCTGACCAGTTTTCAATTCATTTAAAATCTTGGAATCTTCATCCAAACCAGAAACCACCTTATCCTTCACTTCTTCATCCTTCTTTTTCAAACTTTCTACTTCAGTTGTCAGTTTATCCAAAGATTGAGCATGAAGTGATACCTGGGTGTTCAAGTTATCAATGCTGCCCCTCAACTGGTTGATCTCATTTGTGAGTGGGGCCAGATCAACCTGAGGAGTGTCCAGCTTGGTGATCTCAGACATCACCTTTTCTATCAACTGTTGTTCTCTAGCACCCAGCATATCATCTATCTTCTGACTAACTGAAGTCATTAACTGCTGCCCAAGTTCAGTCACATTCAACCCAGGCTTGTCAACTAGTTCTTTTACCTGTTTTTCAATCTCCCTTAAGTCCACTTCTGATGTTCTAACAGTGTTGCCCAGCAAGTTGGAGATTGAGGTTGTGACCTTGGACTGAGTGAGGTCAAAGGCTTCTTTTAAAGTACCTGCCAGATTGTTGCAGCCAGTGACCAACTCATTCAGCTTCTTCAACACCAAGTCTTCATTAGATGAAAACTTGTTAATCCCCAGATCAACCACTTTAATATTGGTCAAGTGATCCTTGTGGTATCTGGAGAAAGACTTGGTGTTTTTGTCAAGTGTCTTTTGAATCTCCTCCACCCTGGTGAGAAGGTTTTGAAGACCGGCTTGTACAGAGACAACTTGACTGTCCAGTGATGGAGGAGAAGGTGTCACTGGACCAGCAGCAGTTTCTACTGGAGCAACTGGAGGAGGCAAACTTAGAGAAGTCTCCCCAGTTATCAGTCTAGCAGTTGAAGAAATAGTAGGAGTGGTGGTAGAAGAAAGGACTGGAAATTCAATGTGTTGTTCATGCTGAGAATGCTCAGGTGTGAACAACGGCGGCGGTGGGGGTGGCATTTCTCGAAGGGGTGAGAATTGCCCAGATGGTGAAAGTGCCATACGTCTGTTTCCAGACATATAGTTATAAGTTGGGAATGGAATATCTGTAGTCTCATTTTGTTGGGATGGTGAAAGTGAAATTGATGCATCTGGAAGCGAGACTGGAGATGAAGGGTTTTGATCTGGTACAGCAGAATCAAAAATCTCCAAGTCTGAAGCAGTACCTTCAGAATCCGAAGATTCAATAAGGATTTCTTCGTCATTAACATTCATGTCCAGATCCATGAATGTAACTGAGGGCTGACCAGATGGGTCAGTCTCCAGATGACCTTCCCTAGTTTCCTGGTTGGGTGCATCTGTTGAAGGATCAGATACCGAGATATCTTCACCAGGGATAGATGTTATTAGAGTTGCCTCAGTTATGGTTGCTCTATCCTCAACCAAAACATTAGACGAACTTGGAGGGTCCCTCTTTATTTTGAGGCCCGCCCAGTTGTCTTTCTGACTCACCTAGAATTGGTGCATCAGTTTTGGAGAATGCCAGCTGCATTCGATCTGGAATCTCGACCTCTCCAGCTTCAGATACTAGAGAGTCTAAATTCCTTAACAAATCTGGGACAGTATAAGGTGAATATGTACTTAAGTATGCTTCACTGTCCAGAATTTGTTGAAAGCAGAGAGAGAGAAACCTTGAGAAGGGGATACAAACTCCCCTGGTGCCCTTCAGTTTTTGTACTAGGCTTCTAAATAGGATATCAGCAAAGTCTACTCTCAATCCATTCCACAAGCAGTATGCCATCTCTGCTTGTGCGGAGTTAATCTGGTCAAGACCACCAGAACTCCCACCCATACTCTCCACCAGGTGGATGAAAAAATACCTCCATGAAGGTGTAAGACCCTTCATGGTCATCGCACCCTTTGTCTTCAAAACCCCTTTCTCCAAGCACTCCTTATGTCCCATTTCAATGAGGACTTGGCGAAAATTAACGTTTGGGGGTAAGACAACTGGAGATTCACCCTCTCTCCAGTAGTTGAGGTGTAAGGCATCCCTCAACACGTCAGCGGATAAGGTACACTGGATTGTTCCACCTTTTAATGTAAAAGTGATGGAAGAACAATCGGAAGAAAGAGTGGCAGTGTACCAAAACTCACACAAGTAGTCGTGAAACATCTTGCGTGGGTTTAGAGAGAATGAGGGTCCTATTGGAGAATCCTTCAAAAAATTTTGAATTCTTCCAATAAAGGTATTGGACCCTTGAGATCCTTGTAAACTCGCCATCGGATTATTTGGATTGAGTTTGATGAGCGAAGTGTTACTAGGAGCACCAGATGCCGGTTTGACATCTGGTGAAGGAGCATATGCAACAGTTAAGAGATTTACATCTCTTGAACGGGATGATTTAGGAGCCATTTGAAAATGAAAGTGAAATTTAGGAATTAGGGTTCTTGATTTATGAAGCAGAGAGAGAAATGAAGCAATTTTAGATGATTGGGAAGTAAATGAAAGAATGTGAAGGAAAGTAAATGTGTTCGGAGTAAATAAGGGTATTTATAAGGAATTCAAGATCCCAATGTAATACCAAAAATTATATTTTATTAACAAAATCAATTTTGTAGATATTTTTACAAAATAAGTTTGAATTTTGAAATAAAAACATAATTAATTGTGTCAGCATTAAATGCTACGACGGCTTATCTTAACCACGCGCCCACTAACATTAATTTTCCCAATACAAACAGTGTTCATTTACCAAAATGACTTTAAACACGTCAGATGACGATACCAAGTGGTTTATAACACTCGAGTACCATCACGTGTCACAAATATTGACCAAGTATTTCTAACGTTAAAAAAAAAAAAAGACAAGACTAAATCTGGTAACTGGAGGATTAGTCCAGTGCTAGTTTCCAACAAAAACGAATTTTAGTCAAAAAATTATTTTTGAGTCTTTCCCCCTAAAATGATGATCCAGAAATCGATTAGTGCCAGGATAGTATCACAAAGGCGTTCGATAGCCTGGCGAGCAAAGATTATCTGGACCTCCTCAACTAGAGAACTTCATCAGTGTCACTGACGCGTTCAATAACAAAGAAATCTCCAGTTTTAAGGATTTACCATTCCCAGTTCGCTGATGAGATGTTTAAAGGTTTTCTCATTGAGAGGTTTTGTAAAGACATCAGCTAACTGTTTGTCAGTGGGGATGAAATGAATTTCAATGTCTCCTTTCATAACATGATCACGAATAAAATGATACCTGATGTCAATATGCTTTGTCTTGGAGTGCATCACTGGGTTGTGAGATATAGCAATTGCACTGGTGTTGTCACAAAAGATTGGGGTCCTTGTATACTTTTGACCATAATCTAGTAACTGGTTCTTGATACAGAGAATCTGGGCAGAGCAACTGGCCGCAGAAATGTACTCTGCCTCAGCAGTGGACATAGAGACTGAAGTCTGCTTCTTGCTCGTCCAACTTACCAGTTTTCCTCCAAGGAAATGACAACCACCAGTTGTTGATTTTCTATCTATCTTACAACCTGCATGATCTGAATCTGAATAACCCATTAGATCTAATCCTGAGCCTTTGGGGTACCAAAGACAAAGATTAGGACACCCTTTCAGGTATCTGAAGATACGCTTAACAGCGTGCAAGTGTGATTCTTTAGGGTTAGCCTGAAACCTGGCACATAGACATGTTGCAAACATTATATCTGGTCGACTGGCAGTTAAATACATCAGTGAACCAACCATACCACGATAGTCAGTTATGTTCACTGGTTTGCCAGTTGGGTCAGAGTCCAAATTTAATGGTGCTGCAATATGCGTGTTTTTCGATGGGATTGAATCATATTTGTATTTTCTTAACAAATCTCTGACATATTTTCCTTGGTTTATGAAAATTCCATTTTCAGTTTGCTTAATCTGAAGACCTAAGAAAAATGTTAATTCTCCTATTAAACTCATCTCATACTCAGATGACATGTTTTTAGAAAACTTTTTACACATTGCATCATCAGTTGAACCAAATATAATGTCATCAACATAAATTTGTACCAATAAGATATTACCTCTTTCTTTCAAGATAAATAAGGTATTATCTATTGCACCTCTTTGAAAGCCATTTTCAAGAAGATGTTTAGTTAAAGTATCATACCAGGCTCTTGGGGCTTGTCTTAGACCAAACAATGCTTTGTTCAGTCTATAAACCCAATGAGGATGCTTCTCATCGATGAAGCCTGGAGTCTGCTTAACATACACAACTTCTTCCAATGTTCCATTAAGGAACGCACTTTTGACATCCATATGGAAGACCTTGAACTGCAGATGGGCTGCATAAGCCAGAAATATTCTGATGGCTTCAAGTCTTGCAACTGGAGCAAAAGTTTCATCAAAGTCAACGCCTTCTGCTTGACAATAACCCTGGGCAACTAATCTGGCCTTGTTTCTTACAACATGGCCATCTTCATCCATCTTGTTTCGGTAGACCCATCTTGTACCAATGGGTTCTTTCTTTAACCCTGGTGGACAAGGAACAAGCTCCCAAACATTGTTCCTTTCAAACTGGACGAGATCTTCTTGCATAGCTTCCACCCAGCTTGGGTCTGCCATAGCCTCGTCAATCTTCTTCGGTTCAATTAGAGATAAGAAGGAGACGTTTAAGCATTGCTCACTGGTGGCTCTTCTAGTCTGAACCCCACTATTTGGATCTCCCACAATCTGTTCAATTGGATGTGCTCGAGTCCATCTAGTGTATTGACTAGGCAGGTTTAAAACAATATCAGTGCAAGTCACCTGGCGATCTTCTTCAGTTGCAGTAGCTTCTGGAGGAGGATCGGTCCAAACTACTTCTACATCCTCATCAGAGTCAATGAGGTCACGATTTGCATCATGAAATTATTTGTAAACAGTAGAATTCGAGCTTTTGTGTGTGTAAGTGTGTGTGTTAATGGCGGTTTCTAGTGAGAGAAAGTAGAGAGAGAGTAGAGAGATGTTAGGGAAAGATTGGATTGTATTATGGGTTGAAAAGTTACAAAATGCTTAATGGAAGGGGTTTATATACATATGGCTAATTTACACTAAGCCCCCTTCCATACTTAGACATTTACATTCTAAGTACTAATATACAATAAGGAAACAAATCAACTACTACATTTATATTTCTAACAATCTCCCCCTTAGTAGTGATTTGTAAAAATTATCCAGTCCTTGTCATTCTTCAAGCTCTTGTATTTGGTCTATCTTTGTTTGGATGCCAGAACCAATTATCTCCTTCAGGTCTGTCATCAGGAACAATCATGTTTGCTTCATAGTTTCTTGGTGGAATGTTTTGTGGGCCTGGAAGATGACTTGGGTCGTACTTGATCCAACAACCTCCTCTTCGACGTACGACGTACTTAGACTTCTGAACATTCTTTGCCTCTCTCATCATTCTGATACTGTCTCTGTACTCGAGTCTTTGATTGATCTTGGAGATTACTTTATCAAATACTTCCTTTTTCTTTTCATCTTGATCATCTTCTTTCAAGCACAACAAAACATTCTTACAAAATTCTAATGTTCCATCTGAATAAGAAGCAAGTTCATCCATACGAATGAAAATCTTCTTCTTTCTACTATTCAAAAAGACAACACCGAAGGATGGTTCTTCTATGATATGACCAATACTGAGCTGTTCAATGTCTCCGGTGTAAAGACTTTGATCTGGATATGGTACATTAATCTTTCTCTTAACAACTTCAAAACCAATTTGAAAGTCTTCCAATGAAGCGTATTGAATGCAACTTGACATGTATCTTTTAACAGCTTCAAAGGCAATAACATCTTCTTTGTATCTTTGCATTGCATTCAAGAAATGGTTGTAGAGAAAGATAATGTCATCAACTGGCAGCAGCTTGAACTGAGCTTCTGTGAATCTGTACATTTTATTGTTATCTCTTTTTACATGAAAGCAAGGAACAGAGATAGAAACCCTTTTAACCAAGATTACTCTGACAAGCACCAAAATCTTGTGGTTTCTTTGTTCTTCGAGAAGCTTTGGATTGTATTGCTTAGTGAGTTTAAGAAGCTCTTTGTATTCTTCAATTTGTCTTGCTTCCTTAAACTTGTACATCGAATCCAATTCTGGTCTCTTTGTTTTAGTTACTTTGGTAGCTCCACAAAAGATCGGATAAGCTCTTTCTTCTAGAAATCAAGACTTCTTAGCTGCCTCCTTTGGCTTAACACCCAGAGCAACCATTCTTTCTTTATCCCTCAAGAAGTATCCCCGATTAATAAACCTCCTTTGTTCTTCAGTCAAATCTGTTGGAAAATAATCAGGAAGAACTTCCTCGGATATGATTGCTTCTTTCAACACTTGTTTATATGTTGATTTCTTGAAATTCTGAGATGCAGCTTCAGGAGTCTTTCTCAATTCATCAAAACTATTGAAGTCTTCAAAAGTGTAATGCTGTGAAGTTGTGCTAGCTGGAACAGAAGATTCTCCAACTTCAATTCTGCTTGAAGAACCTGTTTTAAAGTAGTCAAGATCTGGAAATTCTTCAAACATTGGTTCTTCATCAGCTTCTACATTCGCTGGAATCTCAACTATTTCTGGCTCATCCAAGATTACATTATCTTTTCTTGCCTCATCTTCTGCTTCACCTTCAGCATATTCCATAACTTCATTTTCAATCACAAAACCTTCTTCTTCATTGACCTCAATATTTTCAACTTCTTCTTCACTTTCTACATCAGAATCAGCACCAAAAACTTCAACTAATCTTCTTTTAATCACATCATCTAAAGTATCGTTCTCAACATTCTCAACATTCACACCCTCAGCTCTTTCTTTCATTACCACATCCTCAACATTCACATCAACTCTTGCCGAATCATTTTCAATATTGGCTTGACCCTCTCCTTGGTTCTCCCCCTTGGGATGATCATCAGAATCAGGATCATCCCGTCTAGAAGCAACCGAGGCCGGTCGGCAAGATTCTAATGCTAACAATCTAAGTTCTAATGCAGCAAGCTTTGCATCATATTCAGCCTTTTGACTTTCAACTTGATCTTGTAAAGCTTTTACTCTTCTTTCAGTAGCAAGTTCTCTTTCTCTCACCTCTAGAGCATTCAACACTCCTCTTTCAGTTATAGTCAACAAATCACCCTCAGACCGTAAGATATTCAACAACACTTCACATGCAGAGTCTTTGGTAGGTTGATTTGTTGATGTTGATGGAATTTGATTTGGTGTTGGTGTTCTTTGTGTTGGTGTTTGAGATGGAGTAGCCAACCCGGGGGTTGTTTGCACATTTGAAATGTGACCTAAATTCAGCGAATCTGATTCAGGATTTCCTGCGGATCCTCGGGTTATACCCTCACCAGCAGTTTGAGATTCAGTGGCTTTGCAACCAGAATCGGGTTGTGTCCTAGACTGTGATAAATCACTTTCTGGGACTTGTTGTTGGGTAACACCTCTAACAACACCGGGGTCACTGAGAATGCCCGTTAATACAGTCTCAGGTTGATCCTGAAGAACAGCAGTGTCACTACGGCGTTCATATATCCCCTCTTTTTCTTTTAGTTAACCTAGGACCCTCACTTAGCGACCTATGCTCAGCTTGGGTAGGAGTCTGTCGGCTTTCAGACCCCATTGCTGAGACTAACCACTCGAGATAAGCCCTAAGATGAGGACTCTGAGCAGGAACCAGATTTTATCAGGAATGGAGGAATTGGAAAAGGTCTTACAGTTTCACAACTTGTGCCTCTCAAGTTGGATTTATACATCGCAATCACACACTTGAAGCTGTTCTCCAATTTTGGAATTTCTTCTACATTATCAAGAACATCTTCGATAATCAGTGTGAAGAATCTGATAAAGGGAATATATTTTCTGTCTTGTTTATCCTTTCCTTTGACAACTTGAATCATCTTTTTCCATATAATCGCCGCAAAGTCACACTGCACATTGTGAGTGACTGCATAGTAAATTGATAAGGAATCCTTCGTCATGAGATCAATTCCTTTCTGTGATGGCATCAAACAGGTGGTTAAAACATTGTACATCGTATGCCAGAGAGTTGCTACATTACTCCTTCTAAAATCTCTCATCGTTGCCAACTCTCTGTCATAACCCAACGAATGAACTCCAGCCAACATTTCTTCAACTGATGGGAGTTCTTCGTATTCTTCAAGTACAGGAAATCCAATTGTTGTTCTAAACTCATCCAAAGTGAATCGACAATAAACAGTTCATCTTCTGACTCTAGAGAAAATTTGAAGTAGTCTGCTGTGTTATGCCTTTTACTTCCTCGTACATATTCAATTGATTGCCACAACTCAAAGACATACTTCTCAGGTACAATTGCACCTCCAGTCAAAGCATTATTCAATGGATGATGGCTCAAAATCTCTGTAATAATAGGGAATTTGCAAGCAAAAGGTATATGAAGTGCTTGATTGGCTTGCATCTTCATTGAATCTTCTTCTTTAAACATAGCCATCTTGATAGTTTATTATTTTCTGTTAAGACAAACTGACCAAAGTTTTGACCAGAAAATTCAATTTAATCTCAGAAAAATAATAACACATACCAACATTTAAGAAACACATTTATTACACAAAGACAATGTTTTGCATATATATTAAAAAATGAGAAAACAAAGTAGTACACAAAGGCGTTCGATACCTTGCATCTCACCAAATATATATACAAAACATGACAATATATAGGATCACATAAGTATTAAAAGATAAGAAAAAACAAGGTAGTACACAAAGGCGTTCGATACCTTGCCTCTCACCCCAAACACTTATGAAATACTATATATTTACCAACACAATACACAAATACATTTACACATTTTAAAACATAACACAAATAATAACAAAAAGAATAGAATAAAATAATAAAAGGAAAAAAAAAATCTTAAATTCTATTTGTACTGTTTGCAGAGCAAAATGCTCTGCAAATAGCACATTTTGAAAATTTTGCTCAGAAATTGACAAGGACAAAAAATTGGTTTTGGCAAAATTTGATTTGTATTGTTTGCCGAGCAAACTTCTCGGCAAAA
>CM067168.1:119813104-119875105 GCA_034093135.1 Erigeron breviscapus
CAGTTGCCTCATTATCGACATCACAAATTGCAAGTTAACATTATCGTAGGTATGTTTTAAAGTCCTTTGGATTTTCTTCGAGGGTAGGAGTCTCCTTGTGGTTTTCCATTTCGAGCTCTTTACTGTGATGTGCGCATTTGAAATTGGTGTCTTCAATTTGGCGGGATAATAGAAAATGATATTCAAGTGTTTTGTGAAAAGTCAAAGTTATTTGAAATCTCACAAATTTTCAGTTGTTACAAGTTCAGAATTTAATTTATAACTTGGTGACATTTTAGGGTTTGACGATGAAATGACCTTCCTTGATCTTTTGTTAGATTCATTGTTATTTCGTATTTGTTAACCCTGTTTTTGAATGATTTTAGCTTGAAATTTTCTGCATTATTCTGTTATGCTCTTAATGCGTTAATGAGTGTTCATTAAGTGTGCAGTGTTCAGGTTAAAAAGATTACGTTGAAGTGCTATATTCTGCAAATACATTGTTATTCGTATGGATGATATCCTAGAGATAAGATCCTTGCTGTGTGATGACAATTTTTGTGATACAGATATGAGCATGTGAAGGAAGAATACATGAACTTGATATTGGTGTATTTATTTATTTTATGATTCATGTATTTAGTGAAAATAATCAGATCTGTTACTTTTAATCTTCGTACTATAATTTATGATATGATTTCGGAAACCTTATAAGGTTCTTAATTGAATTTTGGACTACTCATTGTTTGACTGTTTTGTAGACGGCATTTCGTATGGGACTTAAGTGTTTCAAGATCATTTGTCGTTAAGCATCTCAATGATTAGTGGAAAGTTCTTCGTTTCATGGTCATGATTGGTAACGTTGTTCATATGTCAATTGATTATTTTCAGGTTTGTTGATGATTTGATTCGAGGGATTCACGATTGTAATGTTCGTTGAACAACTTACATTATGATGATGATATTGTATGATGGCAATTTTTTGGTACAAGGCATGAACAGGTTGTTTGTTAACGAGTTTTTGCTATGTACAGGATTAGGTCAAAGGGGTCGCATAGTGGACAGTTTCGTGATGACGAATCTTGAAAAATTTTCTAAAGTACAAACTTGTTCTTACGAAGATAGTGATTAACTTCGTTTTGACTTGCTCTTACGAAGATAGTGATTAACTTCGTTTGGAATTGTACTCAGAAAAATGGAACTCATTTTGTTACCATCTAAATTCGTTTCAATAGGTTATAAACGAAGATGACTTCTATCTTCGTTCCAATTGAGTTTACGAAGGTTAAACTCGTTCCACTTATATTCGACCGATCCTTTTACCCGACCCATTTTGACCCATCTTTTACCCATCCATATATATATCCAACCTTAATTCGTTTTTCTCTTTTTTTATTACCAAACGACTTTAAGCTGCTTAACCCCAATATATTCATCAATCAAATACTTTGATTTCAGTTGATTTTCAGTTTACTATTTCGATTTTTGTTGAAATAAGTAATTCAGGTATCTAATCTAGCATTGTCATTCACATTTCCTCAATTTTTAATTCTAGTTTTTGCCCAATTTTTACATGAACTCGTTCGGTTTTTAAAATATAATTTGAATTCTAGGGTTTAATTTCGTTCTTGATTTTAAATTCATTGGATTCTTAATTCGTTTACAAAATCGATATGGGTTATGTTCTTTTTAAGTGTTATGATTGTTTTGTAACTAATTTCGGGCAAAACAAGGGTTAATCAATGTTATTGAAATCGACTTATTTGATTTTGGAACCAACAGACCGTTCAGAATGACTACGAACTTAAATGATGACAAACGAACTTAGACTTTTTCCTTCAACTAACGAACTTAGAAGTTCTTGTGACAAACGAATTTATTCATGCTTCAAAAGCTATCTTCGTTCATTGTTACCAACGAATTTAAAGTCTATCTTCGTTCATTCCTAACTAACGAATTTAAAGTCTATCTTCGTTCATTCCTAACTAACGAATTTAAAGTCTAAATTCGTACATTCTTCATTTACGAATTTAAAGACTAATTTCGTATTTTTTTTAACTTATGAAATTAGTGATTAAGTTTCTTTAACCTGCAATTCATTTAATCTTATAATTGTTTTTACATTATGATTTGTTTTTGCAGAAATGGCTCTTGCTCCACGACAGTTCTTTAAGAAGCACAATTTGGCCTTAAATCTGGATCCAGATCAGCATAATTCTGAACGCTACCATGAAATGTTTGATTTTATTGCTCGTTCTAGGCTGTCTTTTGCATTCTGTGATTCACCTAGATTGGTTAGGGAGTATATTGATGACTTCTGAAGGACTGCTCATCAAGTAATGGTTAATGGTCGTAGCGTTGTTCGAGCAACTGTCCAAGGAATAACTTTTGATTTTAATGCTGCAATACTTCGTGAAATTCTGCACTTGGGTGATGAATCAGACGCACCAGTAGAACTGGCTTATGATTTTGACCTTATTCGTAGGTGTTTTCAACGAATGGGTTTTGTTGGTCAAATAAAGCTTCCATTTGATAAGAGTGGATTTCAAGGACGTTGGAGATACCTGGCTTATGTTTTGTTAGTAAGTCTGAGCAATCGTAAGGCCGGATTTGATCAGCTTTCTGCTACGATTTCGTCACAGATGATTGCTTTGGTTTATAATAGACCTTATCCGTTTTCAACATACTTCTTTCATGAGTTTCTTGGTCAAATCAATGCTAAACCGAGAAATAGGTTTCTTTTATATCCACGTTTTGTTATGGCGATTGTTAGACATTTCTGTCCGAACTTGGTATTTGATCAAGGTCATCGCTATGTACCACATGCTTGGCCTTTACGTATCTTTGCTGATTTAGATGCCAATACTCGAAATGTGGCTGGTCTAAATAATCCACCTTTGTTTGGTCACTTGATCAATCCTAACTATCGTTCTCGTATTGAGGATGATATGTTCGTGGACGACGATGACGAATCAGATGAAACAGAAGGTTCTGAAGGTGGTTTAGAAGCTGATGATAGTGATTCTTCAAGTGATGATTCCGATGATGATGATTCAGATCACGGGAATGATGCTAATGAGGAAGATAGTACCAGTAGTTCAGCTGATAATGTTGTTGTCTCGGAAGACACAGGTGAATATGAGCATCGCACAAAAAGGGCTCATGATGTTCCTGTAGCTTCTGCAAGTGATCATTCTTATCACTTATCTCAAGAAGGTGTATCTAGTGAGCTACGTAGAGAACGTCGAAGCAAGGCATGTCATGCTTCTCCGATAGTCTCTGCTACGGCTCAATCTGTTCATGATAAGGTAAATTTTGTTCATGATAAGGTAAATTTTGTTCATGATAAGGTACTTTGCAGGATTATTATGTTTTACTTAACCAATCTTTGGATGTTTTGCATGATGTTTCTTTACAGTATGATGCAAATGTTTTACTTCCTCCTGAGGTTGCGGCTCGATTTAATCCTGAACTAGCCAGCCTTTTTGAAGATATTGATGATCCGGTCAATGCACCCAGTTCAAGTGATACTAGGAGTTCTAAAAGATCCATGGATGCTACTCTTACTTATCAAAGAGTTAAGCGTGCACGTATCACTGAAGCTACATCAGTTTCAATTCCTGATCCTCCAAGTTCAACTGCTGCTGCTATTCCGGTTGCATTGTCTCCCAGAGTGCCTGTTACTCCTCTTCCTTCAGATTCTCCTCTGGTTCGACGTGTTGAGGTTCTAGAGACTCGTGTTTACACGTTAGAGTCTGATCTCTCAGATGTCCAAGCTGCTCTGACCTTTCTTGTCAATTGGGTCAAGAATCAAGGGGGAGATGTGCCTGAAGAGATATGCAGATTATCAGTGCCAAGACGTCAAGATGATGATGATGATGCTGATAATGCTGGTGATCGAAGTGATTCTCGCCCAGTTCTTGACAATGGAAAGGGTGTTGAAGTTCAGGGGGAGATAGGGGGAGATAATACTGAGGTTGGTACATCTGGTACTGGAGATTCAAGTGCTCCTCGTGATGCTGAGGCTATTGAAGCACTTGACTCAGGGTAATTCTTCAAAATCAATTGATTATTTAAGTGATGATCAAGTTGAAGCTGAAACTGATCGATTAAAGCGTGAAGTTGAAGCAAAATTTGGACATGACTATTATTTTTTTTTTTTCTTTTTTTTTTTTTTTTTTTTTTTTTTTTTTTTTTTATTTTTTTTTTTTTTTTCTGAAGAAACGCCTTTCATGATGTGTTTGATGTTTTATTAGATAAACAACAACATGCAGAAAATGAAAGAGAAAAAGAATTACAGATTCAAAAGCGAATAGCTTTGGAATCTGATTCTGATTCTGATTCAACTTATGATGTTAATAATGATTAGATGAATTGTAGTTTAGGTTGCATGTAATAAGTTATGACATGTAAATGTAATTTATCTTATTTCAATGCAATTATATTTCATCTTTATTATCATGATTAATCATTGCATTCTGGTGTTATTTTGTGTAATCTTATCAGATGATACAGATGATACGGAATTACTCTTTAATGGAAATGAGCTTGAGGAAGGTGAGATTATTCCTGAACCGGATCTAAACATGTTCAAGAAACCTTATGGTTTTGATGATGTTTGGGACTCAATTCCTGAAGAGCCGTCTATGGTAGAAAGAAATGTGTTAGAATTGAAGAGAAAAGAAGTAAAGGAAAGAATGCTACAAGCTCCAATTAGTAGCACTGCTGAAGTTTTAAACTTTGTGGTATACGCTAAGGTTGATGATGCATTGATTCCTTTTGAATATGAAATAAACTTGACAAGACCTTTTAATCCAAATAGTTATCCAGTTCCTCTCAGAGATGATGATCCATTACAAGAAATTGATCGACTTGTGCCTGGACAAAGGATTAATGATCGTATAGTCACATGGGATACTATGAAACCCAGTATGTTTTGGACTCATATCTCAGATAAAGATGCCGCAAAATATAAGACAAAAATCTGGAGTTGGTTCTATGATGAAGAATTGAAGCTATTCATTCTTAAAAGACCAGAAGGTTGTCAGTATTTAGCATGGCGTGAGAGACATTTCAGAAGCTTGTGTGAAGAAGATTTACATGAACTCGGAAATAACTGGATTATCAATCCAAGTGGTTATGGTCTTGCTGATGTGGTTGGTAAGAATCTTCATCATGATTTTAAGTTAAGATTGAATATGAAAGATTCAGATAAACCAATGTTTCACATTGAACCAAGACAAAAGAAGAAGATGGTTAAGCCAGATAGAAGCGTTGAGTATATTCAACGTGATATCAAGTGTATGATCAAAGTCCCTGCCAAGAAATGGGCGCAAGATGTCTTGGATAAAATGGACAATTGGGAGATTGATCGAGATTCTGGTGAAGCCAAGATGTATGCAGATTCAGAAAAGAAGATTTTGCTGAGAAGGATGTATGATCCAATGCAGTTGGTCAACTTCTCAAGAAATGATCTGAGGAAATTATACGATACAGAATGTTCATTTTTGCCATTTTGGAAATATGAAGAAAGTCGATATCGTAAGATTATCCAAGTTTGCTTACATGAAAATATCCATGCAAATAGCAAGCGATTGTTATTTAATGGATGACAGAATTTTGAAGACTGAAGAAATCGAAGGTGCTGCTGTCAAGGGGGAGTTTGTTGATGCACGTTGATGTGACAACAGCAACTTAGATTTGATTATGTCTTATTTGTATATGTAATTGATAGATTATGAACATAATGTTTTGGTAATGATCGATTACATGTTTAGGTGTTATATATGTTTATATATGATGTTTGTTATGTATGTTATACAAGTACAAACATAATATACGTTAGGATTCCTTGTACGTGAAATACTAGGAATATAACTATAAAGCTGACTTACAACTAACGAAGATAATCTTCGTTAGGCACTAACGAAGATAATCTTCGTTAAGATGGGCTGGGCTGCTAAGTTCGTAAGAACAAAGCCCAGCGAGTCCAATATAATCTGAAACATATAAAAACCCTAAATTGAATAGACGACGTGAAGTTTTAACACACACCAAGTTACTAAGTTCGTTGCTAAGCTATAGCAAACGAATATAGTTCATATAAGGCTTATTATATTGATATAATTAGCAATATAAACGATAACTAATCAAACTAGTTATCTCGTGAGGATTCCGCACTCACCCCCCCCCCCCCCCCCCCCCCCCCCCCCCCCCCCCCCCCCCCCCCCCCCCCCCCCCCCCCCCCCCCCCCCCCCCCCCCCCCCCCCCCCCCCCCCCCCCCCCCCCCCCCCCCCCCCCCCCCCCCCCCCCCCCCCCCCCCCCCCCCCCCCCCCCCCCCCCCCCCCCCCCCCCCCCCCCCCCCCCCCCCCCCCCCCCCCCCCCCCCCCCCCCCCCCCCCCCCCCCCCCCCCCCCCCCCCCCCCCCCCCCCCCCCCCCCCCCCCCCCCCCCCCCCCCCCCCCCCCCCCCCCCCCCCCCCCCCCCCCCCCCCCCCCCCCCCCCCCCCCCCCCCCCCCCCCCCCCCCCCCCCCCCCCCCCCCCCCCCCCCCCCCCCCCCCCCCCCCCCCCCCCCCCCCCCCCCCCCCCCCCCCCCCCCCCCCCCCCCCCCCCCCCCCCCCCCCCCCCCCCCCCCCCCCCCCCCCCCCCCCCCCCCCCCCCCCCCCCCCCCCCCCCCCCCCCCCCCCCCCCCCCCCCCCCCCCCCCCCCCCCCCCCCCCCCCCCCCCCCCCCCCCCCCCCCCCCCCCCCCCCCCCCCCCCCCCCCCCCCCCCCCCCCCCCCCCCCCCCCCCCCCCCCCCCCCCCCCCCCCCCCCCCCCCCCCCCCCCCCCCCCCCCCCCCCCCCCCCCCCCCCCCCCCCCCCCCCCCCCCCCCCCCCCCCCCCCCCCCCCCCCCCCCCCCCCCCCCCCCCCCCCCCCCCCCCCCCCCCCCCCCCCCCCCCCCCCCCCCCCCCCCCCCCCCCCCCCCCCCCCCCCCCCCCCCCCCCCCCCCCCCCCCCCCCCCCCCCCCCCCCCCCCCCCCCCCCCCCCCCCCCCCCCCCCCCCCCCCCCCCCCCCCCCCCCCCCCCCCCCCCCCCCCCCCCCCCCCCCCCCCCCCCCCCCCCCCCCCCCCCCCCCCCCCCCCCCCCCCCCCCCCCCCCCCCCCCCCCCCCCCCCCCCCCCCCCCCCCCCCCCCCCCCCCCCCCCCCCCCCCCCCCCCCCCCCCCCCCCCCCCCCCCCCCCCCCCCCCCCCCCCCCCCCCCCCCCCCCCCCCCCCCCCCCCCAATTTGACATGCTTTAAGTGTGGCAAAAAGGGTCATTTCATGAAAGAGTGCAGGTCTAGCCAGTTTGTATCCAAGCCTGGTCCATTCTCTTCAAATAATAAGCCTGATGATAGCTATAAACTGAAATATAAAATGCTTAAGGCCCAGATTGCTCTCATGGCACAACAAATTGAAAACAATAATAAGTGCATGATTGCAACGACTGAAGAGAAGTGGGTTCCTTCTGATGAATCATCTGTTGATGAAGAAGAAGAAAGAGATTACTGTTACATGGCTCTGGAAGATGATGAGCACCTGGGTAGACATTGTTATTAAGAAGGTTAGTGATTATGATTGTGCAACTGACCATGAACTAAAATTGGACATAGCTGAAGCTCTTAATTCTGATTTGATTTTTGTAGAAACTGTTAGATCTGATTGTGTAAATGGTCTAGAAACAGATTTTTCTGAAATAACTGCATTAAAATCAAAGTTAAAAGAACTTCAAGACATTGAACTGGCATTTCAAGCCCAGGTTCTGGTAACTGAACAATTGATTCAAGAAAAACAAGATCTTGAAGTCATTTTAGAGAAAGAAAAACTGGTAATAAAATCATGGCTAGAAACCAAAAAGCCATATGATGCTGGAGTAAATCAATTTCCTGCTCAAAAACGTGCATACTTAGATGGAAACACTCATATAGCATCATTAATACCAGTAATCGATCGATTACCAGAGGGGTTCAGGCCCACCACTGTTTATGATGAGCCTGTAACTCCCAAGACCAATTTTTACCCAGTTCAATCCCCTGAGGTCAAGACTGGAGCATTCCAGATGACTGCTCCAGTTAAAGAGGTTTATCGGAATAAACCTTTGCCTCAGACCAATCCTCTACCTAAGCCTAGAACTGGAAAGGCTAAGGTGTCATCTGAAGAAATTTTTTTGTCCAGGTTAGAGAGCCAGATTCAAATTCTGACTCGTCAATCTCAAAGTTTTAATGCAAGATTAAACTTTATTGAGGGTACTTCATCTGGCCTAGACAAAATACAAAACCTTTTGCTAAGAAAGTTAAATCTATTTCTCTAGTTGAGAAAAAGAAAAAGGTTTCAAAACTATCAACCCAGTGGTCTTTTCAACTAAGGCCACTGTTGAAGAAAGTGAACTAAACCAGATTGCCCTAGGGACCTATAAGGGAGGGTCCAGTGAACACATCAGTCGATGGGTTCCCAAATCTAACTGATAAGTATCTGGTGTATGTGCAGGGCGATCGAAAGAAATATATCTGGTATCTTGACAGTGCTGCTGGCAGGACGATGACTGGATGTAAGACCTTGCTGGAGGAGTTCACCATTTCTGATGGACCCTCCATTACTTTTGGAAATGATGGTTGTGGAAAGACTGAGGGATATGGTGTTCTGAACAATGCACAAGTCAAGTTCAGACGTGTTGCATTTGTGAATGGTTTGAAATACAACCTGATCAGTGTAAGTCAACTGTGTGATGATGGCTATCAAGTTCTATTTAATATTGCTCAGGGTATCGTATTCAACAAGGACTGGAAGGTAGTGTTGATTGCTCCCAGAAAAGGGAATGTGTACGTGATGGATATGGAAAGCTCTCCTTCAGAGCAGTGTTTCTATACTCAAGCTGATGAAGACACAAACTGGTTATGGCACAAAAGGTTATCCCATTTAAATTTCAAGAATATTAATAAGTTGTCCAGAAAACAACTTGCAGATGGGATACCTTCAGTTTCCTTCAAAAAGGAAAGGCCATGTCCAGGATGTGAGATAGGTAAGCAAAAACGTACCAGTTTCAAGACCAGACAGAATTTCAGCATATCTGAACCCCTTCATATGCTTCATATGGACCTCTTTGGTCCAGTGAATGTTCAGACTCGTGCTGGTAAAAGATACACCCTGGTGATCGTAGATGAATTCTCCAGATATTGTTGGGTGATCTTTCTGAGGTCTAAAAGTGAAGCTGCTGCTGAAATCATCAGTCTTATCAAGCAAATTGAGCTCAAGTACAGTCGAAAAGTGTGTCAGTTAAGAAGTGACAATGGAACAGAATTCCAGAATGCAACTCTGGAGTCATTCTGTACTGACACTGGCATCTCCCAGAATTTCTCATCAGCCCGCTCTCCAGAACAAAATGGAGTGGTGGAAAGGAAGAATCGAACGCTGATAGAAGCTGCCAGGAGTATGCTTGCTGAATCTGGTCTGTCTACCAGTTTCTGGGCGGAAGCAATTGCAACTGCTTGCCACACCCAGAATCGATCAGTGTACATCAAAAGACACAAAAAGACAGCCTATGAAGTCTTAAGAAATAGAAAACCAAATATTGGTTATTTTCACGTTTTTGGATGTCCAGTTTACATCCTGAACGACTCCAGTCAGTTAGGCAAATTTGATGCCAAAGCTGATGAAGGGTATTTCTTAGGCTATTCAGCCATTCGCAAGGCCTTCAGAGTCTACAACAAGAGACTGGAAAAGGTCCATGAGTCAATTCATGTAACATTTGATGAATGAAATGCTGCAATCAACAAGAAGCCAGCCCTTGACACTCCCCCAGTAACTCCAATTGTCTTTTGTGAATCTGATCCTATAAACGACAAAATTGAAGATTCAAAAGACACAGTTTCCAGTCATCCTGATCTGGAACCTGTTCAGAAAAAGAAACTCTCCAGTAGTACTCCATTCTATCCCTCTATTATTTTCAAACTACCCTCTGAAATTAATATTGGATCAGATGTTCGTACTACTCCCCAGTATCAGTGTCAGTTGAGAATAGACCAGAAATGTCTTCTTTTGAAGAATTTCAAACTGAACCAGTACTTCAGGAAATGCCTTCAAATGAAGAATTTCATGATCCAGTACTTCAGGAAATGCCTTCAAATGAAGAATTTCATGATGCCAACTTCGAAATGCTTATGAAGAATTTCAAACTGAACCAGTACTTCAGGAAATGCCTTCAAATGAAGAATTTCATGATGCAAATCGTGATTTAAATGACTCAGATGAAGATACTGAAGTAGTCTGGCAAGATCCTCCTCCAGAAGCAACTCCAGAGGAGACTCAACTGAATTCTTGCACTGATATTGTTGTCAGTAACAATCCTGGTCAGTACTCCAGATGGACAAAAGCTCATCCTATTGATCAGATCATAGGTGACTCCAGTAGAGGAGTTCAGACCAGAAGAGCCTCCAGTAATCAATGCTTATACGTTAGTTTTCTATCTTTGATGGAACCAAAGAAGATTGACGAGGCTATGGAAGATCCAAGCTGGGTGACTGCTATGCAAGAAGAGCTTCACCAGTTTGAAAGGAACAAGGTCTGGTATCTGGTTCCTTTCCCAGTTGGAAAGAAAGAACCAATTGGAACAAGATGGGTCTTCAGAAACAAAGTAGATGAAGATGGCCACGTAATCAGAAACAAGGCCAGACTGGTAGCACAAGGCTACTGCCAGTCAGATGTCGACTTTGATGAATCATTTGCTCCAGTGGCTAGACTTGAAGCGATCAGAATATTCTTAGCATTCGCTGCTTATCATCAGTTCAAGGTCTACCAGATGGATGTAAAGAGTGCTTTCTTGAATGGAAAGCTTGAAGAAGAAGTTTATGTCAGACAACCACCAGGTTTCGTTGATGAAAAGCATCCACATTGGGTATATCGTCTGGACAAAGCGCTATATGGCCTCAGACAAGCCCCACGTGCCTGGTATGACACTCTGACTAAACATTTGTTGAAAAATGGTTTCAAACGAGGTGCAATTGACAATACCTTATTTATTCTTCATGAAAAAGGTAATCTGTTAATGGTACAAATTTATGTTGATGATATTATTTTTGGGTCTACTGATGAAAACATGTGCAAGAAATTTTCGAAAATAATGTCAACTGAATATGAGATGAGTTTGATGGTGAACTAACATATTTTCTTGGACTCCAGATTAAACAAAACAAAGATGGCATCTTTATTAATCAGGAAAAATATGTTAGAGATCTTTTAAAGAAATTTGATATGAACTCTTCACCATCTAAACAAACTCCAATTTCTGCACCACTGACACTGGACTCCGATCCAGATGGTAAACCAGTGAACACCACTGTCTATAGAGGCATGGTTGGTTCACTGATGTATTTAACTGCCAGTAGACCAGATATTATGTTTTCAACATGTTTATGTGCCAGATATCAGTCTAATCCAAAGGAATCTCATATGCTTGCTGTAAAGCGCATACTGAAGTACCTTAAAGGAGTCCCCAGTCTAGGTCTTTGGTACCCCAAAGGCTCAGGCATGGATCTAATGGGTTATTCAGATTCAGATCATGCAGGTTGTAAGATAGATAGGAAATCCACAACTGGTGGATGTCATTTCCTTGGTGGCAAACTGGTCAGCTGGACCAGTAAGAAGCAAACTTCAGTTTCATTGTCCACTGCTGAAGCTGAATACGTGTCTGCAGCCAGTTGTTGTGCTCAGATACTCTGGATGAAGAACCAGTTGCTTGATTATGGTATTAAATATTCAAAGACTCCAATCTTTTGTGATAATACCAGTGCCATTGCTATCTCAAACAATCCAGTCATGCACTCCAGAACGAAGCACATTGATCTCAGGTATCACTTTATTCGTGATCATATTATGAAAAACAACATTGAACTCCATTTTATTCCCACTGACAAACAACTCGCTGACATTTTTACCAAACCTCTGGATGTTAAAACTTTTGAATATCTTGTTGGTGAGTTGGGAATGTTAAATCCTTAAATCTGGTAATTGCTCAGATATTGAACGCCTTTGTGTACTATCTTTTCATTATTAGATTTCTGGAACAACACTCCAGGGAAAGACTTGAAAAATATTTTTTGTTCTTAAAATTGTTTTAAGTTCAGGGGGAATTTATTAATTTATTTTCTCACTGGACAAACTCTTCAGAAAATATTACTGGTGCTTTGTAAATGTGTCCCTCTCACTGGTAACTGGACAGATTGAAGTGCGTGTTTGAGGTGACTTATGTCTCCTTGTAAATGTGTCCCTCTCATTTGTCTGAATTAGTTGACGTGCAAGTTTGAGGTTACCAGTCTTTCAAAAAAATGGTTTTCACTGGTACTTTACTGGAGTGTCCCTCCAGTGTACCATCAGTACATGTTCGCTGGACTAATCCACCAGTGATACTGGAGTGTCCAGTCAACCTCCAGATGCACTGAAATATGTCATAATATTTTCTAAAAACTTGGTCATTGTGTGTGCCACGTAAGCAAATCTTTTTGAAAATATCTTAATCCTACGTGGCATGTAAATTTTTCAACGTAATGATGGTCTTTTTACTTTGGGAAAACAAAAAGTACAACTTGTTACTGTTTGTGGGCTGTAAACCGTCATGCATTTATGTATGATGTGATGTAATTAATGCGGATCTCAGAACCCGATCAAAAACTTTATTTGATAATTTCAAATAAACCGTTTGAGTTCCACATTGTCTCTCCTATAAATACCCACTTTCAATTTCAATTGCATTTACTTCGAACATATTTACTCCATTTATATTCAATTCTTTCATCAAATCTTCATCATAACCTATACATATTCAATTTCATTTTCATCTATTCTTTATAAATGGCACCTAGACAATCAAGAACTAAAAATCTGCTTGCCAATGAATACATTCCTTCGGAAAATGTTGCTAGGGCACCTCATATCAATCTTGAGGCAAGTGCCATAAGAATCAATATGAATAACTGGATGGCAAGACTCTCTCTGTCCAGTGTTCATGATGCCCAATCGATTATTGGGAGATTAAACTCATTCTTTCTCTCTTGCCCATTATATGGTGCGTTAACATTGAATCCAGGAAGGATGTACCACGAGTACCTATGTGAATTCTGGTACTCTGCTCAATATGACGATGAAACTTCATCGATCAATTATACTCTCAAGGGAGGTACCAGATCCCTTGGTTTCACAGCTAGTCTTCTCAGGTCTGTTCTCCAGTTGAACTATTTCGAACAGAATGAGTTGCCTATTGAGCTTCCCACTGGTATAAATACAAGGGAAGTATGCAGATTAATGGGGCATACAGATATATTGGATGAGCATGGGCAAGCTATCCAGAAAGGGGACTATCTACATGAGCAAGCTGTCAGACTCATGGAGATATTTCTTCACACATATTGTTGAGTGTCTGGGAGGCAGTTCTGGAGGGTTAGACCAGATCAATCAAACCCACCTCCAGATTGCCTACTGCTTGTGGTTTGGGCTTAGGGTGGACTTTGCCCAGATTCTTTTTGATGACTTGGTTGAGCGACTTAGGGTGAAAGGAAGAAAACCGTTCGTTCCTTATATTCGTTTCCTTTCCCTAATGTTTAAAAATGCTCTTGGAGACCAGTATGATATGGATACTACTCACTTTTCTGTGAGTGAGTACATGAGAGATTTGGTCAATCTCAGGTCTCCACTGGATGAGGTAGATATTCCTCAGTCCATGCTTTCCTTCCAAAGGGAAGAAGCTGAAATGGGTCCAGATAGAGGTCAAGCTGTTGAAGGACCATCTGGTGATGATGTACAGATCATTGAGGCTGTACAGCCCATTAGACAAGTTGCTCCAGAAGGTTAAGGTACATAAGTTGTTGAACCTTCCATACGTCCTAGAACAAACAGGCGTCTGATGAGAGCAGGACTTCAGGTAAATCCTGAAAGACATCCTGGTGATGTTATGAATCTAGATGGATCGTCAATTTATGAACAAGAGGTTGTTGAGGAAGTTGAAGATGTTCAGACTAATGAACATGCTTCTGGTGAGCAAGAGGCTCCACTGGACTTGAATGTAGATGCTGGTGAGCAAGTGAATGTAGAGACTGGTGAACAGTCTGGTGAACAGACAGTTGGGACTGCTCCAGAATGGGATGATGTTGACTCCCCAATGTCTGAAGGTTTTGATGTTAACATGAATTTTCTGGGTGAAGATGTACAAGAAGAAGAAAATCTACTAGAAATGCCAACACCTTCACCAGAAATGCCACCACCACAATCAAACATGCCACCACCACCACCACCACCTTCAATTCCAGAACACACTCAATACTTCACTCCAGCAACCACTCAACCTTCACAATCTCAACTTCCACCTCGTGCGCCGGAGTCACCAGTTGCAACATCTGAAGCTGCAACTGAAGAGGACTGGGCACAAGTTCCTCTAATGACCAGATTACCCTCAACTCTTGAACCTCCCAGTGGTCTCTCCACTTCATCTTCTGTCGAGGTCCAAGGCCTTTTAAGTAAGGTGGCGGACCTGGAGAGATCACTCCAGACTTCATCTCAGGTTATTTCTGACTTCAAATCATTATTATCAAATAACCTGGCATCTGAGATGAATGTATTTGCTGGGAATGAGAAGCTGGTTTATGAGAAGCTTGATGAACTGGTACTGGCCACAAACAAAAACACTGAAACTTTCAAAGTGGCAGTCCAGGGTCTAGAGACAAGGTTGGTTAATTCTGTTCAGACTGCAGTCACTGGCGAACTGGCAGGTCTGAAAGAAGATGTTCAGAATTTGGTTTTTAGGGTGAGTTCTCTGGAGAGTAGACCCACACTAGACCAGGGTGCAGTTTTTAGTACTATAAGTGATGAATGTACAAGGAAGTTCAGAAACAATATGTTGAAAGAATTATGTGAAGAAGTTTCTGGGACTGTTCTTCGTAGCATTTATGATGAGGTGTTACCCCAAGTAGACAACTTACTGGATGAGAAGTTTCCAAAACACTTGCCTAAAGCTGTTGCAAATGTTCAGAAGGAAGTGGAGGCACTTAAGAAAGTTGTGTCTAAAACAACTCCAGTAGCAGGTACAACATTTGGTGCACTAGACAGACATATGCTTGAAGAATTATGGAATGATCTCAAGTCAAGGACTGGTGGTCATTCCAAGGGGGAAAAGTCATCTGGTGACCAAACACTGAAGCAATTGTCACAAAGAGCATATGGCACTGAAGCCGGGCTAACTGAAGGAGCTACTGGTACTGAAGCCAGTGAGCCCCAGTTTGAGTCCTTCCCAGATATTCCATCAACTCTGAAGTCAGTTAAGGGAAAACAACAAATGGAATCTGGAGAGGAAGAGCAAACTGGTGAAGATGCTGATGATGAAACATCCAAGAAACTTGAACAATAATGCATCATGATAGAGATTTTCAAAAGAAATAAAAAAGATGAACTGCTGGCCCATCAAAGGGAGATGGCAACAATGGGTACTCTGGATTCTTACAATGCTGGAAGGTTAGGCATTAATATTGAAGTGTATAAAAAGATGAAGGATGACCCCAGAGTTCATGAATGTTTAAGTTTACTGGATGATGTTCATGTACGCTCATTCTACGCTGAAGAAGAACAAGTCTATGATTCGATAATTTATAGCGTGAGTGTACCAGAACTCATCAGACAAAGGAAGGATGAACTGGTAAGTCTCCAGAAAAAGATCAGAAAGAATGCTGGTGCTCTGGAGATAGAGTACAGGAAGAGACTTACTGGTTTACCAAAGTTGACTGCCAGACAGATCAAAGCAATCAAAGATGCTGATGTAAGCAATTTCATTCCCCTGGACACTTCTCGAAAAATAAATCGTCAAGAACTCCAATCTTCTGTAGAGCAAAGGAGAGTGTCCAAGGAAACTAAAGCATTGGTCCAGCAAGCCAAACTGAAAGATAAGTACAATGAAATGTTGAGTTTCAGGCTGATGCCAGAAGGATCACTGGTGCTGAGATCAGATTGGCTGAAAATAATGAAGGCATGTCTAAGTTTGAAGTAAAGTTGACCAGGGAGGGTAACTTTACTGACGAGAGGAAAAGTACTTCAGTCCAAGCCTTTGGATGGAGTGAACTGAAGGAAATCGCTTTAACGTTCAGGGGGAAGACAAATGTGTCGACTGATGTTAAGGCATTTCTGAAAAGGGTGGAAAAGGTATGGAGAAGAAAGCAACAGATGGAAGTTGCAATGGGCATAAGATCACCAGATTCAATACCATCTTCTCCATCACCAAAGAGAAAGGCTACTGAAGATGCTCCAGGACAGACATCAAAGAGAAGGGCCTGACTCTTATTATTTACTTATTGTAAATTATTGTCTTATGAAAATTGTAAACTATTTATCAGTTGATGTATGTAATAATAGTTGCAATTTTTGATTCATATAAGTAAATGATCAGATTTAGTCTAAGTTAGAACTTAAATGATGAAACTGAAAACACTCATGATCTATAAAGTGTTTTCCAGTAACTTAGATTTTTTAGACTAATCAAACTTGTGTTTTTTAAGCATACAAAATGTATAGATTCAAGCTTGAAAACACTTGCATTATTTCTAAACAAATAGGGGGAATTTGTTAGGTCCAGATTTAGTCCAGATTTACTGGACTCGCTCCAGACTCGACTACTGGAGTCTTACTGAAGATCTGTCCAGAAATGTGTTCTACTGGACCTACTCCAGACTTGGAATCTGGAGTCCCTCTGAAGATTTGTCCAGATTTACTGGACTCGCTCCAGACTCGACTACTGGAGTGTTACTGAAGATCTGTTCAGAAATGTGTTCTACTGGACCTACTCCAGACTTGGAATCTGGAGTCCCTCTGAAGATTTGTCCAGAAATAATGGAAGATCAGTGAGCAAAATACTTGTATAGGAAATCTGGAGTATTCTCCAGATGAGCTCACTGGACTTCACCCCAGTCCAGATCAACTCTACTGAGGACATTCTGACTGAAGTCAAAGACTGAAGTCTGAAGAAAGAAGAATGATGACAAATGGCGGAGTCCACTGGAAAGTCTTACCAGATCTGTACACTGGAGGATTGTTAGTGTTCTAGACCCTACAAGTCTGAACACTGATATCGAAGATTGACTTTTGCCTTTACACACTTTCCAAAGAACAATCCACTTGTTCTTTACCAAAGTATACGTGTGTAAAGGTGGTTGGATAAAAGGATACATAGTCATATTGATGTGACTTTATCCTTATTCCTTATCCAATACATTTAATGTTCTTGTCGGATCATTAAATGTATGCAACCATATTTGTACGGCACAAAATTCACTGGTGAATTTTGTTGCCTATAAATACAAAGTTATTTCTTTGAGAAAATACTTTTAAGCATACATTTTGCATTTAAGTGAATTTGTCCAAATACTCTCGATCTTAAACAGGGATACTTCACAAATTTAAGTATCTCAATCCAAAAGAGTTATTTGACAAATATAGATCATTTGTAACTCATAGGTTGTTAGGATACATACTTATTTGTATTATCTTGATTCCGCACAACCTTGTATTTTATTTAACATCATAAATAAAATACACAATTGAAAATACATAATGTTCCACTTTACTTGTTTATTGCTTTAAGTCTTGTATTACTTTGTTTATATATTCTTGCATTTATTTACAAGTAATACTAGTCCATTCTAGTGATTATTAGACTTGTTGTATTTTACACTTTCCTAGTTAACCATCGAACTTAAGGGACTCACAACAAGTGCATGATGGCTAAAACTGAAGGAAAATGGGAATACTCTGATGACTCATCAGTTGATGATGATGAAGAAAGGGACATGTGTTTCATGTCCTTGGAAGAACAACAACAACATGTGGTGAAGGATGATGTTATCACTGGAAGATGGGTGGACATCATATTGAAAAAGGTATGTGATTATGATAATCAAATGGACCCAGAACTGAAACTGGACCTTGCTGAATCACTTAACAGTGATTTGATTTTTGTTGAAACTGTTAGAACTGACAGTGAAAGATATTTGGAAACAGTTCTAACAGAGTTAAATAATTTAAAACCTCAACTTTCAAATCTGCAAAGTGTCCTGTTGGCTCCCAAAGAGTCAGTTTTAAAAATTGAGGCTTTGGAACTTGAAAATGAAAAGTTAAAAACGGATCTGGAAAAAGAACAAAAGGTGATCAAATCTTGGATTAGGTCATCAGGTCTAAATAATGATGCTTTTTCTAAAACCATTGATGCACAACAAACTGCCTATAAATCTGGAGATGTGCACATGGCAGGCATCATTCCAGATATCCACACTTTGCCTCCAGCTCTTAGGCCAGAAACTGTTTATGACCAGCCTAAGACTGTTAAGACTGAACCAAGTGAGACTACCCCATCCGAGGTCAAAACTGGAGCGAATCAGGCTAATGCTCCAGTTAAAAAGGCTACTGGTGATAAGCCTTTACCTCAAAAGTCAAAGGAGCCCAAGACTCAAAAGACTAAGATCCCTGCTGAACCTAAGTCCAAGGTTTAGCCGCCTTACTGAAAAAGACATTTTGTTAAAACTGGAGAGTCAATTCCAACAGTTGTCAAGGCAGGTTCAAAGTTGTACTGCCAGAATAAAAAATCTAGAGGGAACATCGTCTTCTCCAGTTGTTCAGCAAAAGGCACCCCCTTCAAAACCAAAACAAAACAAAAACGCTCAATCTGGAGCTAAAAATGTAAAAAAAAAAGGGGAAGAAACCCATCAACCAAACTGTTTTTACTCCTGAAACTGGAGCTGATAAAAAGGCTCCAGATTCAGCCTCCAGTTCAAGCCCACCAGAATCAACTGAGACTTCCAGGGAGAAGTCCAGTGAACCCATCAACAAAAGATGGGTTCACAAAAATAACTAATAATTTTTGTGGGTGTGCAGGTGTGAGTCCCTTAAATTCGATGGTTAACTTAGAAAGTGTAAAATACAACAAGTCTAATAAGCACTAGAATGGACTAGTATTACTTTAATATAAATGCAAGTATATAAATAAAGTAATACAAGACTTAAAGCAATAAACAAGTAAAGTGGAACATTATGTATTTTTCAATGGTGTATTTTATTTATGATGTTAAATAAAATACAAGGTTGTGCGGAATCAAGATAATACAAATAAGTATGTATCCTAACAACCTATGAATTACAAATGATCTATATTTGTCAAATAACTCTTTTGGATCGAGATACTTAAAGTTGTGAAGTATCCCTGTTTAAGATCGAGAGTATTTAGACAAATTCACTTTAATGCAAAAGGTATGTGATTATGATAATCAATTGGACCCAGAACTGAAACTGGACCTTGCTGAATCACTTAACAGTGACTTGATTTTTGTTGAAACTGTTAGAACTGACAGTGAAAGATATTTGGAAACAGTTCTAACAGAGTTAAATAATTTAAAACCTCAACTTTCAAATCTGCAAAGTGTCCTGTTGGCTCCCAAAGAGTCAGTTTTAAAAATTGAGGCTTTGGAACTTGAAAATGAAAAGTTAAAAACGGATCTGGAAAAAGAACAAAAGGTGATCAAATCTTGGATTAGGTCATCAGGTCTAAATAATGATGCTTTTTCTAAAACCATTGATGCACAACAAACTGCCTATAAATCTGGAGATGTGCACATGGCAGGCATCATTCCAGATATCCACACTTTGCCTCCAGCTCTTAGGCCAGAAACTGTTTATGACCAGCCTAAGACTGTTAAGACTGAACCAAGTGAGACTACCCCATCCGAGGTCAAAACTGGAGCGAATCAGGCTAATGCTCCAGTTAAAAAGGCTACTGGTGATAAGCCTTTACCTCAAAAGTCAAAGGAGCCCAAGACTCAAAAGACTAAGATCCCTGCTGAACCTAAGTCCAAGGTTTAGCCGCCTTACTGAAAAAGACATTTTGTTAAAACTGGAGAGTCAATTCCAACAGTTGTCAAGGCAGGTTCAAAGTTGTACTGCCAGAATAAAAAATCTAGAGGGAACATCGTCTTCTCCAGTTGTTCAGCAAAAGGCACCCCCTTCAAAACCAAAACAAAACAAAAACGCTCAATCTGGAGCTAAAAATGTAAAAAAAAAGGGGAAGAAACCCATCAACCAAACTGTTTTTACTCCTGAAACTGGACCTTGCTGAATCACTTAACAGTGATTTGATTTTTGTTGAAACTGTTAGAACTGATAGTGAAAGATATTTGGAAACAGTTCTAACAGAGTTAAATAATTTAAAACCTCAACTTTCAAATCTGCAAAGTGTCCAGTTGGCTCTCAAAGAGTCAGTTTTAAAAATTGAGGCTTTGGAACTTGAAAATGAAAAGTTAAAAACGGATCTGGAAAAAGAACAAAAGGTGATCAAATCTTGGATTAGGTCATCAGGTCTAAATAATGATGCTTTTTCTAAAACCATTGATGCACAACAAACTGCCTATAAATCTGGAGATGTGCACATGGCAGGCATCATTCCAGATATCCACACTTTGCCTCCAGCTCTTAGGCCAGAAACTGTTTATGACCAGCCTAAGACTGTTAAGACTTCCAGTGGACTCCGCCATTTGTAAGTCTTCTTTATTATGACTTCAGTCTTTGACTTCAGTGAGAACGTCTTCAGTAGAGTTGATCTGGACTGGGTGAAGTCCAGTGAGCTAATCTGGAGAATACTCCAGATTTCCTATACAAGTATTTGCTCACTGGTCTTCCATTATTTCTGGACAAATCTTCAGAGGGACTCCAGTTTCCAAGTCTGGAGTAGGTCCAGTAGAACACGTTTCTGGAGAGATCTTCAGTAAGGCTCCAGTAGTCGAGTCTGGAGCGAATCCAGTAAATCTGGACCTAACAAATTCCCCCTATTTGTTTAGAAATAATGCAAGTGTTTTCAAGCTTAAATCTATACACTTTGTATGCTTGAAAAACACAAGTTTGATTTTAGTCTAAAAAATCTAAGTTACTGGAAAACACTTTATAGATCATGAGTGTTTTCAGTTTCATCTTTTAAGTTCTAACTTAGACTAAATCTGATCATTTACTTATATGAATCAAAAACTGCAACTATTATTACATACATCAACTGATAAATAGTTTACAATTTCATAAAACAATAATTTACAACAAGTAAATGATAAGAGTTAGGCCCTTCTTTTTTATGTCTGTCCTGGAGCATCTTCAGTAGCCTTTCTCTTTGGTGATGGAGAAGATGGTATTAATTCTGGTGATTTTACGCCCATTGCAACTTCCATCTGTTGCTTTCTTCTCCATACCTTTTCAACTCTTTTCAGAAATGCTTTAACATCAGTCGACACATTTGTCTTCCCCCTGAACGTTAAAGCAATTTCCTTCAGTTCACTCCATCCAAATGCTTGGACTGAAGTACTTTTCCTTTCATCAGTAAAGTTACCCTCCCTGGTCAACTTTACTTCAAACTTAGACATACCTTCATGATTTTCAGCCAGTTTGATTTCAGCACCAGTGATCCTTCTAGCATCAGCCCTGAAATTTAACATTTCATTGTATTTGTCTTTCATCTTGGTTGTCTGGATCAATGCTTATGGTATTTGCCTCAAGAGTGATATGAGATGCCCTGTCAACATTTTCAGAAGGATTATATTCAGTGGCAAGCAGATTTTTAGGCGATCTTGACTGTCTAGGTGCCATTTATAAGAATAGATGAAGATGAAATTGAATATATATGGTTATGATGAAGATTTTGATGAAGAATTGAATGGAATGGAGTAAATATGAGAGATGATGATGATTGGAAAAATGAATGAAGAAGTAAATGAAGGAATTTGAAAGATTTGGGAGTAAATATGTTTGAAGTAAATGCAATTGAAATTGAAAGTGGGTATATATAGGAGAGAGAATGTGGAACTCAAACGGTTTATTTAAAATTATCAAATATAATTTTGATCGAGGTTCTGAGATCCGCATTAATTACAACACATCACACATAAATGTGTGACGGTTTACAGCCCACAAACATTAACAAGTTGCTCTTTTTGACTTCCCAAGGTAAAAATATCATCATTACGTTGAAAAATTTACATGCCACGTAGGATTAAAATATCTCCAAAAAGATTTGCTTACGTGGCACGCACGATGACCAAGTATTTAGAAAATATTATGACATATTTTAGTGCATCTGGAGGTTGACTGGACACTCCAGTATCACTGGTGGATTAGTCCAGTGAACATGTACTGATGGTACACTGGAGGGACACTCCAGTAAAGTACCAGTGAAAACCATTTTGAAAGACTGGTAACCTCAAACGTGCACGTTAACTAATACAGACAAATGAGAGGGACACATTTACAAGGAGACATAAGTCACCCCAAACACGCACTTCAACCTGTCCATTTACCAGTGAGAGGGACACATTTACAAAGTACCAGTAATATTTTCTGAAGAATTTGCCCAGTGAGAAAATAAATTAATAAATTCCCCCTGAACTTAAAACATTTTATGAAAAAATGTGTAACATCCCAAAAACTTAATCGTTCATGTTGACTAACGTCGTTAGGTCAAATTATAAGTCCGTGATACGTTTGTGTGGAAATATGTGTTTATATGTTTATGTGCCCTATATGTGAGATTTAATTATGTTTAATGAGTGACAATAAAGTAGATTTAATGATGTGTAAAAGGCCTTTGTAGTGTGTGAAAGTGCTTAGTGTGTTATATGTATCCCCAATAAGTGTTTTTAAGCGAAATAAAGTCGATATGAAGTCCAGGGACCAATTTTGCCAATGTTGGAAAGTTAAAAACGGGTTAAGTGATTAGGGAAACCTAATCTCTCATTAGTTGCAGCCATTAATCATAATTAAGTCGAGAAAACAAGTTCCTTCAATCCTTCTTGAATTTCTTAAGCAAATCTTCAAGTTTTGGGTCAATCGATCGTGTGTTTTGGCATTGGATTGGATCGGTCATTGTATTATCAGGTAACTAATGATTCATCGATGTATTTACAGATTTAAAGGTCATAAATTGATGTTTCAGATCTGATTTTAAAAGGGTTTTTGTTTAATTAGGGTTCATGTTGTGTCTTTGGCTAATTAATGATCTAAACGGTGTCAAACGAGTTTGTAATCGATATGAATGATCAAAATATGTTTAACAATGTCAAAATCATGTTTTGGGTGAAGCCCAAGTCGTTTGTTTCTGGAAAAAATCGAAGAACAAAGTCGTTTTATGAATTCTGGTCGAAATTGAGTCTTAAATTCGTTTTTCTGAGCTTAAGTTCGTTCCTGATGATTCCAAACGAACTTCAAATTCGTTTTTAAGGTTCTAAGTTCGTTTTAGTATCCCTAAATTCGTTCTAAGTTGAAGCCTAAGTCCGTTTGGTGTGACCTAAATTCGTTTGGAAACTAAGTGAAGTTTAACTGCATTTTGATGTCTAAATTCGTTTGAAGGCAACTAAGTTCGTTCAGTGAGTCTAAGTTCGTAAGAACAAACCTAAGTTCGTTTTAAAGTTCGTTTGGGTCCCAAATGACTTATATTTTGTATATTAATGTATCTTAGGTTGTCGGGGATTATTGTTAAGCACTTTTAGCCTTTCATTACGCGCGCACACTCCCAACAGGTAAGATACATTACTTTTGTCACGCTGAGGGTGCAACGAAAATGGTTCGTAAACTATAACCTCCATAACAGTAATGTATAACTCATAGGTGGTTGGGTTGATATGGAGGTACTCGGGGATTAATGATGACGATGTTTATGCCTAAAATGCTTCCCCGTACATGTGGTTACGATATGAAATGTTATGATGAACGGTGGTTAATGATATGTTTACGATATGATATGTTATGATGAACGGTGGTTAATGATATGTTGTAATGTTGTTATGTGCATGTATATGTGGCTTGTTCATCTACAACACTAGACCTTTTTAGGTTGCCATGACACGTGCACGTTTTAAGGGCCCTAACGTGAAAAGATGATAGTATGGATTAGTTTAGGTTAAAGGTGGAAATCTAAACTAAATAAGATAAATGCTCGAGCTAATTAGATGTTAAGTGTTATGCATAACGCAACTGGTTCATCAACTTCAGCAGTGGACAATGAAACTGACGTTTGCTTCTTACTGGTCCAGCTGACCAGTTTGCCACCAAGGAAATGACATCCACCAGTAGTGGATTTCCTGTCTATCTTACAACCTGCATTATCTGAATCTGAATAACCCATTAGATCCATGCCTGAGCCTTTGGGATACCAAAGACCCAAACTGGGAACACCCTTGAGGTACTTCAGTATGCGCTTTACAGCAAGCATATGAGATTCCTTTGGATTAGACTGATATCTGGCACATAAACATGTTGAAAACATAATATCTGGTCTACTGGCAGTTAAATACATCAGTGAACCAACCATGCCTCTATAGACAGTGGTGTTCACTGGTTTACCATCTGGATTAGAGTCCAGTGTCAGTGGTGCAGAAATTGGAGTTGGTTTAGATGGTGAAGAGTTCATATCAAATTCTTTAAAAGATCTCTAACATATTTTTCCTGATTAATAAAAATGCCATCTTTGTTTTGTTTAATCTGGAGTCCAAGAAAGTATGTTAATTCACCCATCAAACTCATCTCATATTTAGTTGACATTATTTTCGAAAATTTCTTGCACATGTTTTCATCAGTAGACCCAAAAATAATATCATCAACATAAATTTGTACCATTAACAGATTACCTTTTTCATGAAGAATAAATAAGTTATTGTCAATTGCACCTCGTTTGAAACCATTTTTCAACAAATGTTTAGTCAGAGTGTCATACCAGGCACGTGGGGCTTGTCTGAGGCCATATAGCGCTTTGTCCAGATGATATACCCAATGTGGATGCTTTTCATCAACGAAACCTGGTGGTTGTCTGACATAAACTTCTTCTTCAAGCTTTCCATTCAAGAAAGCACTCTTTACATCCATCTGGTAGACCTTGAACTGATGATAAGCAGTGAATGCTAAGAATATTCTGATCGCTTCAAGTCTAGCCACTGGAGCAAATGATTTATCAAAGTCGACATCTGACTGGCAGTAGCCTTGTGCTACCAGTCTGGCCTTGTTTCTGATTACGTGGCCATCTTCATCTACTTTGTTTTTGAAGACCCATCTTGCTCCAATTGGTTCTTTCTTTCCAACTGGGAAAGGAACCAGATACCAGACCTTGTTCCTTTCAAAATGGTGAAGCTCTTCTTGCATAGCAGTCACCCAGCTTGGATCTTCCATAGCCTCATCAATCTTCTTAGGTTCCATCAAAGATAGAAAACTAACGTATAAGCATTGATTACTGGAGGCTCTTCTGGTCTGAACTCCTCTACTGGAGTCACCTATGATCTGATCAATAGGATGAGCTTTTTGTCCATCTGGAGTACTGACCAGGATTGTTACAGACAACAATATCAGTGCAAGAATTCAGTTGAGTCTCCTCTAGAGTTGCTTCTGGAGGAGGATCTTGCCAGACTACTTCAGCATCTTCATCTGAGTCATTTAAATCACGATTTGCATCATGAAATTCTTCATTTGAAGCATTTCTTGAAGTACTGGTTCAGTTTGGAATTCTTCATAAGAAGACATTTCTGGTATATTCTCAACTGACACTGACACTGGGGGAGCAGTACGAACATCTGATCCAATATTAATTTCAGAGGGTAGTTTGAAAATAATAGAGGGATAGAATGGAGTACTACTGGAGAGCTTCTTTTTCTGAACAGGTTCCAGATCAGGATGACTGGAAACTTTGTCTTTTGAATCTTCTTTTTTGTCGTTTATAGGATCAGATTCACAGAAGACAATTGGAGTTACTGGGGGAGTGTCAAGGGCTGGCTTCTTGTTGATTGCAGCATTTTATTCATCAAATGTGACATGAATTGACTCATGGACCTTCTCCAGTCTCTTGTTGTAGACTCTGAAGGCCTTGCGAATGGCTGAATAGCCTAAGAATACCCTTCATCAGCTTTGGCATCAAATTTGCCTAACTAACTGGAGTCGTTCAGGATGTAAACTGGACATCCAAAAATGTGAAAATAACCAATATTTGGTTTTCTATTTCTTAAGACTTCATAGGCTGTCTTTTTATGTCTTTTGATGTACACTGATCGATTCTGGGTGTGGCAAGCAGTTGCAATTGCTTCCGCCCAGAAACTGGTAGACAGACCAGATTCAGCAAGCATACTCCTGGCAGCTTCTATCAGCGTTCAATTCTTCCTTTCCACCACTCCATTTTGTTCTGGAGAGCGGACTGATGAGAAATTCTGGGAGATGCCAGTGTCAGTACAGAATGACTCCAGAGTTGCATTCTGGAATTCTGTTCCATTGTCACTTCTTAACTGACACACCTTTCGACTGTACTTGAGCTCAATTTGCTTAATAAGACTGATGATTTCAGCAGCAGCTTCACTTTTAGACCTCAGAAAGATCACCCAACAATATCTGGAAAATTCATCTACGATCACCAGGGTGTATCTTTTACCAGCACGAGTCTGAACGTTCACTGGACCAAAGAGGTCCATATGAAGCATATGAAGAGGTTCAGATATGCTGAAATTCTGTCTGGTCTTGAAACTGGTACATTTCTGCTTACCCATCTCACATCCTGGACATGGCCTTTCCTTTTTGAAGGAAACTGTAGGTATCCCATCTGCAAGTTGTTTTCTGGACAACTTATTAATATTCTTGAAATTTAAATGGGATAACCTTTTATGCCATAACCAGTTTGTGTCTTCATCAGCTTGAGTATAGAAACACTGCTCTGAAGGAGAGCTTTCCATATCCATCACGTACACATTCCCTTTTCTGGGAGCAATCAACACTACCTTCCAGTCCTTGTTGAATACGATACCCTGAGCAATATTGAATAAAACTTGATAGCTGATGTGACCAATTTATATAGATCGCTCACTTCATTATTGGCCTTTTTCGTATGTGTATGCATTTGGCGCGTTTATGGTGTTTGTTAGTGCTTTCAGGTTCTTAGCAGGTTGTGCGTCCATTTGGTACATTTTCTGACGATTTTAGGCCAAGATGTTGATCCGAGTGTTCGAGTGATGTTGATAAAGAAAATCAAAGATTTCAGCAAGATTTGACTGCGCCGCAGTGGGAGGGATGATGCCCCACTGCGCCGCAGTCACTGCAGTGAAGAAGCCACATGGATTCCAGCAAGTTTGAGCTGCGCCGCAGTGGGAGTATTCACACCCCACTGCGCCGCAGTCACGGTGTGCCAAAGCCAAGGCTTTCCAGAGGTTTTACACTGCGCCGCAGTCGGAGGAATGTTGCCCCACTGCGCCGCAGTCCTTGGTCGATCAAAAACAAAATAATTTCCAGTGGATTATAACTGCGCCGCAGTGGGAGTGATGTTGCCCCACTGCGCCGCAGTCAACCAAAGAACAGAGTTCCAGGGGCCTGTCACTGCGCCGCAGTGGTGGTGCACAAGGCTCACTGCGGCGCAGTGAGTGCACGGGGAGATCAGGGCTACAGCCTCTTTGCATCAGATTTGGGGGAGGTATATAAAGAAAAAAACCCTATTTGCCCAGGATCCAAGTTTTTCTTTCTAGGAGCTGTTCTACCACGAGTCTTTGACGGATCATCGCAGATTTCATCATTTGATTCATTGAAGATTCAAGAACATCCATCTAGATCGTATCTAATCTTTTGTCTTGCAATTTATATTCAACAATCATTGGTACAATATGTTTTTTTTCAATTTCTTTATTGCAATTCAATTTAGTATGATTGGCTAGATTTCTAATCATCCACTTTCATGAAACTTGACGAATGATATGATTGCAATATTTTAATTCAAGAGTTGATTCAATTATCGTTGTGTCATGATCTTTATCAATTAATTCCTTGCGATTTATTCTTTTGATGATGATGGTTTATGTGTTCATCGTTAGTGGTACTAGGTGAATACGTTTATCGTTTCAATTCGATTATCTATGGTCGTTTGTCACCGGTTCATGGTATGACGGTGAATGTCAAATCTATAATAGGAGTTAAGTGGTAAACGTGTTTAGAAACGGTTGGTGGTACCACGTTTTCATTCACATTGGCATAATTGGTAATTGGATAATCAAGCAAACTAATTGTTGGGGAGATTTTCTAGGCATTGGTGGTACCGGCTTGGGTAATTTAACTAGCAACTTAGGTGTTTGGGTTATTTGTGAGCGGTTGGTGGTACCACGCGAGCATTTTATCCTGTCACGATTATCTTGTCAACTCTAAATAATCTGAACTTTATCGAGTGCAATCATAACTGAAGTCAAGTGGATTCGAAGTGGGTGATCTTTATTCATATTGTTTGAACTTTCTTTACTTTTCAATTGTCTTGTCATTTCAATTTCTTTAATTTCATATTATCAAGGTGAGGTAGCAATTCGGCTACGGTTCCATCCTTATTACAAAACCACTTTAGCTGACAACTATTTCAAAACTATTCCCCGTGTTCGATCCTGGACTTACCTTCTAGCTATACTATATACGAACGGGTCCACTGCCCGCAAGTGTGTAGTAGTCAGTTTTAGGGTATTCCTTGTTTTAATTTTTAAACTCGATTTCACACATCAATAGCCATCATCACACAGTTGGCTTACACTGATCAGGTTATATTTCAAACCATTCACAAATGCAACACGTCTGAACTTGACTTGTCCATTGTTCAGAACACCGTATCCCTCAGTCTTTCCACAACCATCATTTCCAAAAGTAATAGAGGGTCCATCAGAAATGGTGAACTCCTCCAGCAGGGTCTTACATCCGGTCATCGTCCTGCCAGCAGCACTGTCAAGATACCAGATATATTTCTTTCAATCACCCTGCACATACACCAGATATTATCAGTTAGATTTGGGAACCCATCGACTGATGGGTTCACTGGACCCTCCCTTATAGGTCCCTAGGGCAATCTGGTTTAGTTCACTTTCGTCAACAGTGGTCTTAGTTGAAAAGACCACTGGGGTTGATAGTTTTGAAACCTTTTTCTTTTTCTCAACTGGAGAAATAGATTTAACTTTCTTTGCAAAAGGTTTTGTGTTTTGTCTAGGGCCAGATGAAGTACCCTCAATAAAGTTTAATCTTGCATTAAAACTTTGAAATTGACGAGTCAGAATTTGAATCTGGCTCTCTAACCTGGACAAAACATTTTCATCAGATGATACCTTAGCCTTTCCAGTTCTAGGCTTAGGTAGGGGATTGGTCTGAGGCAAAGTTTTTTTCAGATTGACCTTTTGAACTGGAGCAGTTAGGTAGGGGATTGGTCTGAGGCAAAGGTTTCGTCTGATTGACCTTTTGAACTGGAGCAGTCATCTGGAATGCTCCAGTCTTAACCTCTGGGGATTGAACTGGGTAAATATTGGCCTTGGGAGTTACAGGCTCATCATAAATAGTGGTGAGCCTGAACCCCTCTGGTAATCGATCGATTACTGGTATTAATGATGCTACATGAGTATTTCCATCTAAATATGCACGTTTTTTAGCAGTAAATTGCTTTACTCCAGCATCATATGGCTTTTTGGTTTCTAGCCATGATTTAATTACCAGTTTTTCTTTTTCTAAAATGACTTCAAGATCTTGTTTTTCTTGAATCAATTGTTCAGTTACCAGAACCTGGGCTTGAAATGCCAGTTCAATGTCTTGAAGTTCTTTTAACTTTGATTTTAAAGCAGTTATTTCAGAAGAATCTGTTTCTAGACCATTTACACAATCAGATCTAACAGTTTCTACAAATATCAAATCAGAATTAAGAGCTTCAGCAATGTCCAGTTTTAATTCTTGGTCAGTTGCATTATCATAATCACTAACCTTTTTGATAACAATGTCCACCCATCGTCCAGATGTGACATCTTCCTTCACCAGGTGCTCTTCGTCTGCCAGAGCCATGTAACAACAATCTCTTTCTTCTTCTTCATGAGCAGATGATTCATCAGAAGGAACCCACTTCTCTTCAGTTGTTGCGATCATGCACTTATTATTGTTTTCAATTTGTTGTGCCATGAGTGCAATCTGGGCCTTAAACTTTTTATATTTCAATTTATAGCTATATCAGGCTTATTATTTGAAGAGAATGGACAGGCTTGGATACAAACTGGTTGGACCTGCAATCTTTCATGAAATGACCCTTTTTGCCACACTTAAAGCATGTCAAATTGGTCTTATCAGTAAAAGAACTGGATGCAAATTGTCCAGATGGCCTATTTGCTCTTGCTTTGAAACGGTTAAACGTTTTAGCAATCATTGCAATGAGGTCATCATCATCAGTTTCATCACAACAGTCTGAAGAGATTTGACTGGACTCTCCAGAATCCATGAGTTCAGACACCATCTTCTTCATAGAAAATACATTCTCAGAAGATATCAGTGTTGTACTTTGTGGTTCAGTATGACTGACCACATTAGGACTACTGGAGGCATGGTTAAAAGCATCTTGTTCTGCCACCACTCTTTGAGCTTGATTTTCTTCAGTGTACCTGAAAGCTCCATATAAAGTTGAGAGAGTGTGTGTGTGCAGAGTTTTACCTTGTCGTAAGACCAGGATCATGTGAGACCATTTGGTGGGTAGAATATCACAAAATTTCTCCAGAAGTATATCCTTGTCCTTCTCATCCCCAAGACCTCTCAACTGGTTTATGATACTCATAAATCTGGTGTAAGTACCAGTGAGAGACTCATTAGGCTGAGCAAAAAATGACTCATACCTCTTGTTTAAGGAGACCTTTCTGGTGACAATGGTGTCATCTCCTCCTTCATGCTGGTTTAAAAGTTCATCCCACATGGTTTTAGCACTAGGAAAAAGAACTAGTGTGGGAATTAGGGTTTCTCGAACGGCCCCGAGGATCATGTTTTTGAGAAGGTGTCTAGATTCACCAATCTCCTCTCCTCTTCAGACCAATGTTCCTCCCTCTTTTCTCTTCCTCTTCTAGATCCAGAAGGATCAAGAAGGGGATTGAGAGGTGATGTAGGGACATAAGGACCTTCATTTAAGATTTTTATCATGTTCCTCTCAATACCAGTGATATGCAAAACCATCCTAGCCTTCCACGTACCAAATTCATCACTGTTCCCACTGAATTTAGGAACATGATTATTTGAATAGTGCACATGCACGTGTGGAGAAGCAGGAGTAGGAGGAGGAGGTGGATTAGTGTTATTAACAATAGGTGGTTCATTTTGATCATTAATATTAGCATTAGGATTGGGACCAAGATTAAAACTTCCTTGTGTATTTTCTTGGTTAGCCATCAAAGAAACAGATCTAGGCAATGTTTAGCCTTCTGCTCTGATACTAATTGTGAGTCCCTTAAATTCGATGGTTAACCTAGAAAGTGAAAAATACAACAAGTCTAATAAGCACTAGAATGGACTAGTATTACTTTAATATAAATGCAAGTATATAAATAAAGTAATACAAGACTTAAAGCAATAAACAAGTAAAGTGGAACATTATGTATTTTTCAATGGTGTATTTTATTTATGATGTTAAATAAAATACAAGGTTGTGCGGAATCAAGATAATACAAATAAGTATGTATCCTAACAACCTATGAATTACAAATGATCTATATTTGTTAAATAATTCTTTTGGATCGAGATACTTAAAGTTGTGAAGTATCCCTGTTTAAGATCGAGAGTATTTAGACAAATTCACTTTAATGCAAAATGTATGCTTAAAAATATTTATGTCAAGGAAATGACTTTGTATTTATAGGCAACATAATTCACCAATGACTTTGCATGCATTTAATGATCCGACAAGAACATTAAATACATTGGATAAGGAATAAGGATAAAGTCACATCAAATGACTTTGTATCCTTTTATCCAACCACCTTTACACGCATAAACTTTGGTAAAGAACAAGTGGATTGTTCTTTGGAAAGTGTGTAAAGGCAAAAGTCAATCCTCGATATCAGTGTTCAGAATTGTAAGGTCTAGAACACTGACAATCCTCCAGTGTACAGATCTGGTAAGACTTCCAGTGGACTCTGCCATTTGTAAGTCTTCTTTATTCTGACTTCAGTCTTTAACTTCAGTGAGAACGTCTTCAGTAGAGTTGATCTGGACTGGGGTGAAGTCCAGTGAGCTAATCTGGAGAATACTCCAAATTTCCCATACAAGTATTTGCTCACTGGTCTTCCATTATTTCTGGACAAATCTTCAGAGGGACTCCAGTTTCCAAGTCTGGAGTAGGTCCAGTAGAACACGTTTATGGACAGATCTTTAGTAAGGCTCCAGTAGTCGAGTCTGGAGCGAGTCCAGTAAATCTGGACCTAACAGCAGGGCATCGTAAAAAGAATACCTGGTATCTGGACAGCGCAGCTGGCTGGACTATGACCGGATGTAAGCCCCTGCTGGAAGAGTTCACTGTCCAAGATGGACCGACAGTGACGTTTGGTAATGATGAGAATGGAAAGACTGAAGGATATGGTGTGCTCAACAATGGACAAGTCGAATTCAAAAGGGTTGCATTTGTAAACGGTTTGAAATATAACCTAATCAGTGTCAGCCAACTTTGTGATGATGGCTACAGAGTTTTGTTCGATGTTGCACAAGGCACAATATTTAACAAGGATTGGAAAGTGGTGATGATTGCACCAAGAAAGGGAAATGTGTACATCATGGATATGGAACCAGCTCCAAAAGAGCAGTGCTTCTATACCAAGAAAGATGAGGACACCAACTGGTTATGACATAAAAGGTTATCTCATCTAAATTTCAAAAATATTAACAATTTGTCTAGAAAACAACTGGCAGATGGGATACCTCCAGTTTCCTTTAAAAAGGAAAAGCCATGTCTAGGGTGTGAGATGGGCAAACAGAAAAGAGCCAGTTTCAAGACAAGAAAATTTTTTAGCATCACTGAACCTCTTCACATGCTTCATATGGATCTCTTTGGTCCAGTGAATGTTCAAACTAGAGCTGGAAAGAAGTATACTCTAGTTGTGGTTGATGAATTCACTAGATATTGTTGGGTGGTATTCCTCAGATCCAAGAGTGATGCAGCTGCTGAAATCATCTTCCTCATCAAGAGAATTGAACTCAAATACACTCGAAAAGATTGTCAGTTAAGAAGTGATAATGGAACAGAATTCCAAAACAAGACTCTTGAATCATTCTGTACTGACACTCGCATCTCCCAGAACTTTTCATCATCTCACTCTCCAGAGCAAAATGGAGTTGTTGAAAGAAAGAATAGAACTCTGATAGAAGCTGCTAGGAGTATGCTATCTGAATCTGGTCTTCCCATGAGTTTTTGGGCTGAAGCAGTGGCAACAGCTTGTCACACCCAAAACCGGTCTGTCTACATCAAAAGACACAAAAAGACTGCCTATGAAGCCCTTAGGAATCATAAACCAAATATTGGATATTTTCATGTATTTGGTTGTCCAGTTTATATCTTAAATGACTCTAGTCAGCTAGGGAAATTTGATGCAAAAGCCGATGAAGGTGTTTTCTTAGGATATTCAGATATTCGAAAAGCCTTTAGAGTTTATAATTATAGACTCCAAAAGGTTCATGAGACAATTCATGTCACATTTGATGAATCTAATGATGCAACAAATAAAATACCAAGCCTTGATACTTCTCCAGTCATTCCATTGAATTTTGGTGAAACTGACCAAGTTCATCAGTCAGTTTGTTCACCAGAAGATGTTTCCAGTCACTCAGTACTGGAACCAGTACAAATGAAGAAAACCTCCAGTGACACTCCATTTTATCCCTCCATCAGTTTCAACTTACCACAGAAACTGGTGATTGGATCAGATGTACGTGTCACTCCAATATCAGCACCAATTCAAACTCCAACTTCTCCAGTTCTTCAAGAAATGCCTTTAACTGAAGAATTCCATGATGCCAATCGTGACCGCATTGACTCTGATGAGGACATTGAAGTAGTTTGGGCTGATACTCCTCCAGAGGCAACAACTGAAGAGGATCATCAGGTGACTTGCACTGATATTGTTGTTCACCAACCTAGTCAATATACTAAATGGACAAGAGCACATCCAATTGAACAGATTGTTGGAGATCCAAGTAGTGGGGTTCAGACTAGAAGAGCCACAAGTGAGCAATGCTTGAACGTCACCTTCTTATCACTGATTGAACCGAAGAAGATTGACGAGGCTATGGCAGACCCAAGCTGGGTAGAAGCAATGCAAGAAAAGCTTATCCAGTTTGAAAGGAACAATATATGGGAACTTGTTCCTTGTCCACCAGGGTTGAAGAGAGAACCTATTGGTACAAGATGGGTCTACCAAAACAAGATGGATGAAGATGGCAATGTTGTAAGAAACAAAGCCAGATTAGTTGCCAAGGGGTATTGTCAAGCAGAGGGTGTTGACTTTGATGAGACTTTTGCTCCAGTTGCTAGACTTGAAGCCATCAGAATTTTCTTGGCTAATGCAGCCCATCTGCAGTTCAAAGTCTTCCAGATGGATGTCAAAAGTGCGTTCCTTAATGGGACACTGGAAGAAGAAGTGTATGTTAAACAGACTCCAGGCTTTATTGATGAAAAGCATCCTCACTAGGTATATAGACTGAACAAAGCTTTGTATGGTCTAAGACAAGCCCCAAGAGTCTGGTATGACACTTTAACTAAACATCTTCTCAAAAATGGCTTTCAAAGAGGTGCAATAGATAATACCTTGTTCATTTTGAAAGAAAAAGGTAATATCTTATTGGTACAAATATATGTTGATGACATTATATGTGGGTCAACTGATGATGCAATGTGTAAAAGGTTTTCTAAAATCATGTCATCTGAGTATGAAATGAGTTTAATGGGTGAATTAATATTTTTCTTGGTCTTCAGATTAAGCAAACTGAAAATGGAATTTTCATAAACCAAGAAAAATATGTCAGAGATTTGTTAAGAAAATACAAATGATTCAATCCCATCTAAAACTACACCAATTGCAGCACCTTTAAATTTGGATTCTGACCCAAATGGCAAACCAGTGAACACAACTGAATATAGAGGAATGGTTGGTTCAGTGATGTACTTAACTGCCAGTCGACCAGATATAATGTTTGCAACATGTCTATGTGCCAGATTTCATGCTAACCCAAAAGAATCACATTTGCATGCTGTTAAGCGCATCTTCAGATAACTGAAAGGGTGTCCTAGCCTTGGTCTTTGGTATCCCAAAGGCTCAGGGTTAGATCTAATGGGTTATTCAGATTCAGATCATGCAGGTTGTAAGATAGATAGAAAGTCAACAACTGGAGGTTGTCATTTCCTTGGAGGAAAACTGGTGAGTTGTTATGCAGAGTACATTTTTGCGGCCAGTTGTTGTGCCCAAATTCTCTGGATCGAGAACCAGTTACTAGATTATGGTCAGAAGTATACAAGGACCCCAATCTTTTGTGACAACACCAGTGCAATTGCTTTATCTCATAACCCTGTGATGCACTCAAAGACAAAGCATATTGACATCAGGTATCATTTCATTCGTGATCATGTTATGAAAGGAGACATTGAAATTCATTTCATCCCCACTGACAAACAGCTCGCAGATGTTTTTACAAAACCTCTTGATGAGAAAACCTTTAAACATCTCATCAGTGAGTTGGGAATGCTAAATCCTTAAAACTGGAGACTTTGTTATGAACGCATCAGTGACACTGATGAAGTTCTCCAGTTGAGGAGGTCCAGATAATCCTTGCTTGCCAGGCTATCGAACGCCTTTGTGATACTATCCTGGCACTGATTGATTTTTGGATCATCATTCTAGGGGGAAAGACTCAAAAATATTTTTCTGACTAAAACTTGTTTTATTTGAAAAATTGCAACTGGAGAACTCTCCAGTTGAAACTGGCACTTGACTAACCCTCTAGTGTACATGTTTGGTCTTGTCTTAAAACTGGTGGTCAACTAGATTTCATAACGTTGTAAAATACTTGGTCAATATTTGTGACACGTGATGGTACTCAAGTGTATTTTCCTACTTGCAACTGTCACATGACGTGTCAAAGACATTTTTGTAAAAAGATGCCCTTTTTATGGGGATTGTGGAAAGTTAGTGGGCGCGTGGGAATACCAGCCGTCGTAGCATTTAATGTTGACAAGTTAGTATTAAATGTTTTTGAATTTCAAATTTTCAATAAATCAAAATATCTTTTGTTTTAGAAAATTTGGGGATTAAAATAATGTTTTTGTATTTATAGTGGGATTTTATACCCTTATAAATACCCCCACATTTACTCCGGTTACAATTTACTTCTTTTCACATTCCTTCATTTACTTCCCAATCATCAAAATCGCTTCATTTCTCTCTCTGCTTCATAAATCCAAAACCCTGATTCCAAAACATTCAATTTCAATTTCATCTCATAATCAAATGGCTCCTAAATATTCTCGTAGCCGAGATGTAAATCTGCTCACTGTCCCATATAATCCATCTGGTAACGTCAAACGTGCCCATGGTGCTCCTTCAAACGCTACTCAAATAAAATTAAATCCAAATAACCCCATGGCAAGTTTGAGAGGGACTCAAGCCGCGATACTCTTATTGGGAGAATCCAAAGTTTTCTTCGTGATTCTCCACTCGGCGAGTCTTTTTCCTCAACCCACACAAGATGTACCATGATTACTTGTGTGAGTTCTGGTACACCGCCGAACTTTCTGATGACTATTCATCTATCACCTTTACTCTAAAAGATGGATCAGTTGAGTGTACCATAACGGCTGAAACGTTGAGGAATGCCTTGCACCTCAACTACTGGAGACAAGGTGAATCTCCAGTTGTAATATCCCAAAACATTAACTTTCGACAGGTCCTCCTTGATATGGGACACAAGGAGTGCCTAGAAAATGGGGTATTAAAAACTAAAGGACCCATGACAATGAAGAGCCTGACACCATCATGGAAATATTTCTTTATCCATCTGGTGGAAAGCATGGGTGGGAGTTCTGGTGGTCTTGACCAGATCAACTCCACACAAGCAGATATGGCTTACTGCTTGTGGAATGGACTCAGAGTGGACTTTGCCGATATCTTGTACAGAAGTCACTCTGTTTCCTACAACTTCTGGGCAGTGAACAATACAAAAATACTCAATCACTTTACACTATCCTAGAGTTGTTGAGGAATCTTGACTCCCATACATCTATTGATGGGGAGGTTGAGATTCCAGAAAGAATGCGGCTGGCATTCGCTAAAACTGATGCACCAGTCCAAAGTGAGTCAGAAAGACAACTGGGCGGGCCTCAAAACAATGAGGGACCCACCGGTTCATCTGCTGGACTAGAGACAGTTGTTGAGCCCGAACAACAGTCCAACCATTCCAGCTCCAGCTTGTCAGTTCCCTCAACTGTCACTGGAGACCTCCAAATAGGTCTCCAGGGTGTTCCAAAGGCAACAAGATCTCGTCGTCTTAGGAAACAGTTAGAACTTGCCACTGACAGTAGTAACCCTACTAGCCCTCCAGCTTCCTCGCAATAGGTTGTTGGAGATAGTCAATTGGGAGAACCGCAAGCAACCACCCTCGAAACTTCTTTAGGAGAGGGTGGTGAAGAGATTACTGGTCAACCAAACCCAGATTAGAGTCTGTGTCTGCACAACATGAGTCTGGCCAAACTTCTGACACTGCTCTAGCATGAACTGATGATGTCTCTGGCCAGTCACAACTGGAGACAGAAGTTCCAAACTCTTCGGCTAATGATGTTATGACTGAGGATAGAGCAGTTATAACTGAGGCAACCCAGTGACCTCTATTCCAGGTGAAGTTGCTACGACAACTGCACCACCAACTGATGAAACCATCCAGGAAACTGGAGATGGTCATCAGGAGTCTGAACAACAAGTTCAGCCATCTCTATCATTCATGAATCTGGGCATGGATGTTGATGAGTTTCAGATTGAGTCTTCGGACTCTGAAGGAACTACTTCTGACCAGGAGATTGTTGATATTTCTATACAAGTTCAACACCCTTCATCTCCTGGTTCACTCCTAGACCAACAAACTTCAGTTTCATCCTCTGTACTCCCATTCTCAGATATACCACCACCACCACCTCAAATATCACAACTATTTATGTCTAGCAATAGACATATGCCACCGCCGCCGCCGTTGATCACACCTGATCATTCTCAGCATGATCAACACATTGATCTCACTGTACGTCCTTCTTCTTTCCCCATTGCAGGTTCTATTTCGTTTGCTGCTGGACAGTCAACTGGTGAGGCTTCCCTTAATGTGCCTCCTCCTGTTGCTCCAGTAGGCCTTGTTGCCGGTCCAGTGACACCTTCACCTCCGTCACTAGACAGTCAATTTGTCTTCTTCCAAGCCGACATCCGAAACCTTATTCAAAGGGTGGAGGATGTTCAGAAGGAAATTGACAAAAACACCAAGTCTTTCTCCAGATACAACACGGATACTCTCACAAATTCTAAGGTTGTTGATCTGGGGATAAACAAGTTTGCAGTTAATGAAGACTTGGTGTTCAAGAAGCTCAACGAGTTGGTCAGAAGCTGCAACACCTTATCAGTTTCATTAAAAGAAGCTTTTGACCTTACTCAGATGAAAGTCTCCACTTCTATCTCCAACCTGCTGAGTACAACTGTTAGATCATCAGAGGTTGATTTGAAGGAGATAGAAAAGCAGGTGAAGGAAATATTGAACAAACCTGAACTTAATGTGGTTGAGCTTGGGCAACAATTGGCCACTTCAGTTGGCCAGAAGATTGAGGATACTTTGGTTGCCAGAGAAGAAGAATTAGTTAAAAAGGTGATGTCTGAGATCACCAAGATACCCCCTCCTCAGGTTGATCTGGCCCCACTTACTCTTGAGATCAACCAGTTGAGAGGTGCTGTCAATGCTCTGAACACCCAACTATCCTCCCATACAACTTCTATTGATAAACTGGTCAATGAAGTGGAGGATTTGAAAAAGAATGAGAAGGAAAAGGAGGTTGCACAGGCTGGTCTCTCTCCAGATGGTGCCAAATTGTTAGAAGAATTAAAGACTGGTCAAGCACAAATTGCTGGTAATGTCTTGACCCAATCCAGAGATACCAACCATCGTTGGAGATCATTCAGAATGGTATGTTCAGTCTTCAAAGAGTGCAAGGACATGCAGTCGTGGCAGCCTCTTGACCGTTTGCCCCATAGTAATTCTGACTGGGAAGCAATTTGGGCAGGTCTAGATGCTGCCAAGGGGGAAAGATCTGTAGCTGGTGCAGTCCTTGCCCCCAGATCAAGTGCAAGTGCAAGGCAGTTGGTGGAAAGGCAAGTGGTTACTGCTGGTGCTAGTACTGATGCTAGCCAGCATGTTATTGAACAATTTGACAATGTGGTTGATAGGGGGAATCTCGACAAGGGTAACAATGTATCTGATGAGAAATACCCTTATGCTGGCCACTGGCGCCTTAACAAAAGTAACTGGTACTGAAGCCAGTGTACTTGAAACTGGCAACGTTGACAGACTTCCTCCAGTGTCTGAAAGTGAAAGCAAAAGTTTGCTTGTTCAGTAGAACTCTCAAATGGTTTGAGAGTTTCTTGGGAACAAGCAAAAGTTTGCTTGTTCAGTAGAACTCTCAAATGGTTTGAGAGTTTCTTGGGAACAAGCAAAAGTTTGCTTGTTCAGTAGAACTCTCAAATGGTTTGAGAGTTTCTTGGGAACAAGCAAAAGTTTGCTTGTTCAGTAGAACTCTCAAATGGTTTGAGAGTTTCTTGGGAACAAGCAAAAGTTTGCTTGTTCAGTAGAACTCTCAAATGGTTTGAGAGTTTCTTGGGAACAAGCAAAAGTTTGCTTGTTCAGTAGAACTCTCAAATGGTTTGAGAGTTTCTTGGGAACAAGCAAAAGTTTGCTTGTTCAGTAGAACTCTCAAATGGTTTGAGAGTTTCTTGGGAACAAGCAAAAGTTTGCTTGTTCAGTAGAACTCTCAAATGGTTTGAGAGTTTCTTGGGAACAAGCAAAAGTTTGCTTGTTCAGTAGAACTCTCAAATGGTTTGAGAGTTTCTTGGGAACAAGCAAAAGTTTGCTTGTTCAGTAGAACTCTCAAATGGTTTGAGAGTTTCTTGGGAACAAGCAAAAGTTTGCTTGTTCAGTAGAACTCTCAAATGGTTTGAGAGTTTCTTGGGAACAAGCAAAAGTTTGCTTGTTCAGTAGAACTCTCAAATGGTTTGAGAGTTTCTTGGGAACAAGCAAAAGTTTGCTTGTTCAGTAGAACTCTCAAATGGTTTGAGAGTTTCTTGGGAACAAGCAAAAGTTTGCTTGTTCAGTAGAACTCTCAAATGGTTTGAGAGTTTCTTGGGAACAAGCAAAAGTTTGCTTGTTCAGTAGAACTCTCAAATGGTTTGAGAGTTTCTTGGGAACAAGCAAAAGTTTGCTTGTTCAGTAGAACTCTCAAATGGTTTGAGAGTTTCTTGGGAACAAGCAAAAGTTTGCTTGTTCAGTAGAACTCTCAAATGGTTTGAGAGTTTCTTGGGAACAAGCAAAAGTTTGCTTGTTCAGTAGAACTCTCAAATGGTTTGAGAGTTTCTTGGGAACAAGCAAAAGTTTGCTTGTTCAGTAGAACTCTCAAATGGTTTGAGAGTTTCTTGGGAACAAGCAAAAGTTTGCTTGTTCAGTAGAACTCTCAAATGGTTTGAGAGTTTCTTGGGAACAAGCAAAAGTTTGCTTGTTCAGTAGAACTCTCAAATGGTTTGAGAGTTTCTTGGGAACAAGCAAAAGTTTGCTTGTTCAGTAGAACTCTCAAATGGTTTGAGAGTTTCTTGGGAACAAGCAAAAGTTTGCTTGTTCAGTAGAACTCTCAAATGGTTTGAGAGTTTCTTGGGAACAAGCAAAAGTTTGCTTGTTCAGAAGAACTCTCAAACAGGCCAAACCCTAATGGGCTTGGGCTGACACAGAAACATGCAAACCCACTAGGATTTGCGTGTTTCAGCCCTTGCCTATATATATGGGTGTATGTTCTTGCGTGTTCGAACAAGAGTGTAGAGAGAGAAACAAGCAAATCTTGAGAGACAAACTACTAGAGCTAAGAACACACAAATCTAGTAGATCTTGAAGGTGCTACTTTAACACCCGTCATTTAAAAATATGGATTTCCAAAAAATTTCTCCTAACGGCGTCATAGAAAGCGGAAGTAAACTTTAAAAGACCAAACCAAAAGAATCTGTTTGGTTCATTTATTAATTGGTGTTACTAGCAATGTCATCAAAATAAGTTCAAATGGAAACCCATCGGTTGCCCAACATTAAACAACCGACAACAATGTAAATACAAGTCATTAATGTCTAAACATAAATCAAATGTCTAATGCGAGTAGCCACTATGGGTAAACTATAGCCATCCTCGTTGCAATCTACCCATGCCTCGCACTTCTCACATCTACCTGCTCACTAATGTTGGACCTGAGGGCACAACACATTTAAAAAGAACAAGTGTTAGCTAACGAATTAGCTAAGAAAGATAACACATCATTAATAAAACATTTGTCCATTTAAACATTATAGAAAAGACACATTTCATCTTTAAGGCACATATCATCACAAGTCATCACATCTATTATAACACATCTTGCATTAAACATCTTTCATATAGGATGGGTCATCCTAAATGTGCCTAGTCATCTTTTGCATCTTCACATATAACATCTAAACATCTTTGTAGTTGTGACATAAGTCACGCATCTCATATAAGGTGTAAGTTTGTGTGTAGGCGGTCATAGGACCATACATGGAACCTCACGCCCGACTAGATGAACAAACCTTTCAGCGGTACATCAATGTCGTTAAGGAATGACAAGCCAATCCTGGAGTAATCCGTATGTTCAAGACAATGGGGCTGGTCAAACCTCCCGAATTACTCTTCACATCTAAAACCATGTTGCAAGGAGCCACCCAAGCAACCACATCTACACACTAGCCGGGCAAGGGCAAGTACGGGTTAAGCTTAACACTTCCATCTAAATTATGAGCTCGATTTCACATCTCATATAGTTTAGGTGTGCACATTTCCTAAACATTAATCATATAGTTTCATCTTAACGTTTGGGCCCTTAAACGTGCACGTGTCATGGCAACTTATAGAATTTAGTGAATTAGGTGAACAAGCCACGTAATCATCACATTTCACATCTACACATGCACATATACATATCATTTCTCATCTCATATCGCGTATCATTGCATATCATCTATCGTATCATATCTTTTATCGTTGTATATCATTTATCTCATATCATATATTATTACATATCGTATTTCATAACATCTCAAAGCATTTCATGGCATCTCATCTGAAAAGCATATCATCTCATAGCATATCATAACAATTCATATCATCTCATAGCATACCATAACAATACATATCATCTCATAGCATATCATACAATACATATCATCTCATATCATTTCATAACAATACATATCATCTCATATCATTTCATAACAATACATATCATCTCATATCATTGGGGTAGCATTTCAGGCTTCAATATTCATCTACATAGCCCATATCACCTCCCGAATAATCCCGAATACCCATAAGCAAACAAGATAACATTTGGGGAAGTTATTATATGAAAACTATGTTTTTGTTGAACCCTCAGCGTGACAAAGTTGTGTATCTTACCTCGAAGAAGCGCACAACAAATGATAACTAAGCTACCATGCAAAGCAAGTATTCCCGACTACCTATAATCATTAAGCGACCATTAGACGAGCTAAACAATACCCACTCAATTATGGTCATAACTCAGACCTAAATACCTATAAACATGTCCCATTACAATGCTTGATGCATTGAAGATTTACTTTAGAGCTCACAGAACTCGACGAAACTCGACCTTCACTCACTAATTCAACCTTTCAGGTACTTTGACATTAGAATAATCCTTCAAAAGCATTACCATTAGAAAGTAGACTCTCACGATTCCGTGGATAGCTTATTTGTCAAAAACGGAGTTACGGTTCAAAAGTTATGGTCATTTTCAAATTCAGTCGCTAATTGCGTCGCAGTGGCAAATTGCGTCGCAACTTAAGTCGCTGCTGTCCTATTGCGTCGCAGTTTAGTGACTGCGGGCCCCCGTTTCTGCACACAACACTTCGTTTAACCTCCAAAACTTAACCAAACACACCCAAACGACCCCAAACCTTATGAACGACTTTTGTTCCTCAAAATTCATCATTTTAAGACCATAATGATGCAATAAAATCATTGATTAACCCCTACTTGATTTGCATCACAATAACAAACATTTTAGGTTACCGAATCGATTAAAACGCATGATTTCGACATCAAACAACCCTCTAATGACTTAGACCAGATATGAATTGAATCAAGGGATTGAAAGGACATGAAATCAATGTAATAATACTTCAAATACCTGTAGATTACAAGAGGGATGCAAAAGCTTGATCAAAACACTCCCGAATCAACCAAATAACGATGAAATCGAACAATAGAATGCTATAGAACTAAGGGGACGGCTAGGGCTTCAAAGAAAAAGCATAATCTCTGTATTATGAGTCTAATGACAAGTTAATAGACCCTTAACCCGTTTTTGGGTTTAACCCTTTGTCAAAACTAGTCCCTAAGCTTCCAAACGGCTCATATTTAGCTCAAAACACCTATAGGGAATTCTTACAACACATTAAACACTTCAAGCACCTCTAAAGGCATATAAATATACCTTAAACACATTAGTACATCAATCATTAAGGCATTAAATCCTTACACATATAGCACATTAAACACATCTAAGCATTAAATCTCCTAGAGACTTAACGAACATGTAGTGTTGACTTAACGACTCAAGTCAACCGTTAATTAAAATGTTTAGGATGTTACATCTACTCGACTCATGCACGAACCGCAAAACACACACCCGGTTTGGTTGGCTTGTAGACTTAGATTACCACGTTGGTTGGTAAGGTTTGTCCGGAGAGCCGCCTCACTATATTAACCAAATACGAGTGTTTATGTTCACGCAAAGATATATATATATATATATAGTGATATATATATCATATATAAAAAGGTGATATAAAAACCGTGGGTTATCTCGAGGGATTCCGCACCTCGACATATCCTTAGTCAATCTCGTTTCGACGGTCCGACAAACGAGGTCGACCCGGAGGGACTTACAACTGGTATCAGAGCCAAAGGTTTCTATACCTTGGTTCGAGATTGAGTCCGGTTTGGATATCTCCTTTATTTGCGTGTTCATAAGGTGGAGATTGTTTTTGGGTGTGTTTGAATGAAAGGTTCAAACTTTACACCAAAATAAGACACATCTCAATCCTAAAACTATTTTCTCATGGTTTCAACGATCAAGTAACAATATCGGGTTCAAGATCTGAGAAAGATTGAAAAATAGTGGTTTTGCGTGTTCTTGTACTTGTACTTTTGCGTGTTTCTTAAGTACAGTACTTTGCGTGTTTCAGTGCATCTCAGATCTGCGTGATTTTCAAACATTTTGCGCATTCAGTGGTTTGCGTGATCTTGTTTGAGTGTTCTCAAGTTTGAGGGGTTTCGGTTTTGAGTGTTCTTGTTTTGCGTATTTCTACACCCTTGCGTGTTTCATTTGAGTGTTCCTAAATTTGCGTGTTCTTGTGTCTTTGCGTGTTTATTTGTTAAACCACAAACACAATTGCAGCAAATTATTTAACCAATTGATACTAAAGGACCATGAGACTGGTAAGGGTAATTCACCACCTAAACTGATGATCATTGACCAATACTTTTCTTGGAAAGGTCGATTCGAATCCTTTATGCAATTGACGGATATTAGAATGTGGACTTGTATAACAGAAGGATATAGTGCCCCAACATATGAGGATAGTGGTGTTAACAAAGTATATGCTTATCAAGACATGACTGAATCTAATAAAAAATTGTATGAGGCAGAGAAAAAGGCACTATCATGTTTAAAAATGTCATTGCCACAAGAAATATTACATTTATTTAATGGATTCAATACATCTAAAGAACTTTGGGTAGCATTAAAGAATCATTGTGAAGGGGATGAAACACTTAAAAAGAATCGTAGAGACCTTTTAAAGCATCAGTATAACATATTTAATGGGTTAAGAAGTGAAAACTTAGATCAACTAATTACAAGGTATTATCATTTGTTAGCAGAGTTGCAAGCATTTGAGGTTACCTACTCTGAGGAGGAAAAAGTCGAGAAATTTTTGAGCTCCTTGCCGGAAAAGTGGAGTAATTACATTACCACTTTGCAGGAGAAAGCAGATTTCTCTGACATGTCCTTGACTCAGATAGTTGCTAAGTTTCGGGGACAAGAAATAAAACTAAAGAGGAGGGAAGCAGGATATAATAATGCTTAGATTCCCGAGCTTTATTACGGTAGGCCTACGATCAATGTGGGTCAAGGTTCTTCTAGTGGAAGCACAAGTGCCTTCCAAAGTGAAGATGTTGACTTACAGAAAACCTCGTTTGACTCTGAGGAGAACATATGTCTTGTTTCAAGTCAGAGCGGCAATCTAGGCAACCGTGGATATCCTACCTCCAGTGCTAGTTCCACCGTGCCTATAAATGTCAAATATGCGAAAAGTCACTTATCCGTTCTTGCGTCATTTGTGACATCATATGAACAGTTTATCCAAGGAAAGGTTCAAGATCCTAGTCTTATAGATGAAGACTACGAACAAATTGATCCTTTGGACTTAGAAGAGATTGACTTACAATGGCAAATGGCCATGTTAACTCTTCGGGCTAAGCGGTTCTTGGCAAGAACAGGGCGAAAGGTCGTGGGTTCCAAGCTTGGCTTTGATAAGTCAAAGGTAAAGTGTTACGATTGCGAGGGCTTTGGACACTTTGCAAGGGAATTCCAGAGACCTAAGAAGGACGATAGGTCTATTGTGACTCGTCAAAACTTCAACCAAGGTGGAACAGTACCGTCATCTTCAAACACCTCTAGACAAAGGTCATACTATGATGGGTCTAATGGAAATCAAGGCTCAGTTGATCAGAGTACTTCAAGAGCCTTGGTGGTCCAACAACAAGACGGATCATATGACTGGAGTTCAAAAGTCAATGAAGAAGATAATGCTTATGTCGTTGAAGTTGATTCAGGAAGTAGTAATGTTCATACGGATGAAACATCTTCTCAAGAGTCAACAAACTCCTACAAATGAAAATGTTCCTTTCACCTCACTTGAGAGATCACCTTCAAATGTTGAAGCCTCAAGTATAAAAGATGGTGATAATTGTTCAAAGGGGGAAACTTCAAAGGTTGTAAATGTAAAGATTCCAGAAAATTTAGGAGTAAAGGATTTAGTTACCTTTATGATAGATTTACATGCTCCTGAGCAGCGAATAGATTTTTCTTTGCATTCATTAATTGATGTTTGTAAAGATAACTTTAAAATGTCTCAAACTGCATGTGAGTTATATCTATGGGTTGATGATCAAGAAGAAAAATCTCTCTTAAGATAACAAGTGAATATCTTGACTAGAAGAGAAAAGGATCTTTCAAACAAAATTAGACTTAATGAAAGAGAAAATGATTGTATAAGAAATGAGTTGAGGGAAATCACTCTCAGAAAACAATTGGGACAAGAAAATCATGAGAAGTTGAGCAATGAGTATGCCTCTTTACAAAAGGAACTATTTTCTGCTCAATCCGAGATTACAGATTTACAGTCCCGAATTGATAAAATGAGAGATATTCGAACTATGACAAATCATGTCTATGAAAGCATTAAAAATGGAAATTGACATATTTCTGAGGAACTCTCAAACAAGAAGAATCACAATGCTGAATTTCCTCCTCATATCAATCATATCTATGATCCTATCATTAAAGTGAGTGATGATGACAAAAAGGTCTCAGTTGATAGTCTCAGGGAACAAAATGAGAAGCCAAAATCCTTGAATCAAACCAAATAAAGTTATGAAAAGGATTCAATCACTCACTACACTCTTAAAGGGAGTAGAAGAGTGTTCACTGAAAAGGAATATTCCTTGGAAAGTATTGAACAAAACCTAATTAATAAAGTTTGGGAAGTTGATTTAGCTGATTTTGAGCTACAGAACAGACAATTCGGAAAACAGAGTCCTAGGAGATTTTCATCAAAGGAGACCGCTAGAAATCCTTTCTTTGTTAAATCAAGAACTAATCCGACTACTCAATTAGAAGTTGATCCCAAACAATCTGTAAATTTGAAGCTTCAAGAGATGACATCTGAAGATTAAAGTTCTCACACTTTGAAAGAACTAGATATGTCTTCATCTTATCATGTTAAGGGCAAAAAGCAGAAGATAAAAAATATTGATAAGATCTCTTGCTTCATTTGCAGAGAAAAGGTGATACGTCCCACGGTGTATCAATATACCAAAGTATATTGAACACAGAACAGTTGTAGTGGGGGATGAATACAACTTTTAACAATCTTTACAAACTTTTAAGACAAAACATTTTAAGATTCAGATAATGAATATTAAGCAAGTAAGTAAAGTGCAGGAATCATTAAAACAGTAAAGCAGTAAAGAATTAAAAACATTCTTGAACACAGATTGTATTTTCAAATGTAATCCTTTATTAAGAAATAATCTATACAAAGAATTACAGGGTTGTTGCAGAACAAAGATAGCCTATAGATATCTAAACAACCCTATGAAATGACAAACAACAATCAATAAGTTTCAGCTCAAGAGAATCAGCCCAAGCTGATCTCGTACAGACTAAGCTGTGTGTAAGAGCAGAGAAACTTGTGTGAAGAATGATTCTCAGGAAAATGCCACACATATGCAATCCATGAATGAGGCTTTTATACGCACATGCGCTCCTTCATTAGGTGTCCGTTGCAGCTACCTGTTCTTCAATCTGTGGTTGATAAAGGAATAACAATCGTGCTTTTCATGGTACTTGTGGTCCCCCACATACTGACGCACATTCTTCATCCACCAATAGGAGTATGGACACGCATATGTAAAACAACCAACAAACTGGATCCTAGGAATCTTCCTAGTCACGTCATTTGTCTTTATCTTCAATCCAGGTTGTTATCTTCACTTGATTGTCAGACACAGATTGGGCCGTTTGTCAAGGCACCAATCTGCCTAAGTGTTTCCAAGCTGACTGCTAATCCCAAGCTGTCTTCCACTAACATCTTGGTCTTCTATCTTCAATCCTTCTCTTCGACTTGGACTGAATGCTAATACATTTTTGATGCAGCTTGAATAACACTTGCTTCCATAAGATATTACACTTACAGGTATGAAGCATGATCTAGGTCAGAGACAGATCGTAAGCTGTGTCAGCTTAGTCTGACCCAGATCAGATTACAAGAACCAAAGATTACTAAGTGTTTATAGGTCAAATTTGTCATCATTAAATTTACAATAAACATTGGGACTCAACAATCTCCCCCTATTTGATGATGACAAAACCCAACTACACTTTTGACTATCAGCTTACAAAGAATCAAACGAAAATATGACTAACAGCTTGTGACCCTTTGAATCTTTTGGGTTCTTTTCAATCTAATATGAAATTTTAACCAAGAAACTAGATTTGTACAACTGCCTTTGTATATATAGAGAATAAATCAAAGATATTTCATGTTACATCATTATTCTCCAAGCATTTCAATAGCTTCTTGCTTAACCTCAAATGATGGAGCAACTCTCACATCTAATTGCCTATCTAACCCTTCATCTATAAGGAACTGCTCATACCCATTATCTTCTTCACTAAAGTTTCTGCAGAATATGTATAAGGTAAATAGGTGCATAGATGGTACCTGTTTTAGTTCAGCAGTCCTTTGAAACACCAAATTCCCTCTAGCATCTACAAAGTACATCCCATGCTCAGGTTCAGTTATGAACTTCCCACATCTTGCATCTTCAACACCAGTAGGTAGAGACAGATTAAGATTATCAAGAATCTTGTCAATAGCACCAGAAGATAATTGTGCAAGCAACTCTGAAGGAGACAAGTTTTGGAGAAAAACTGAATGGTCACTTCCAGGAGCATCAATCTTTTCAAACCTTCTTCTTTTCTTCTTCAGTGGCTCAGCTGACTCATTTTCATAATCCATATCATATGCAATTGGTCTTGGAAGGCCAGAGATATCAATCTTGTACTTCACAATGGCAGCTAACTTCTTCTCAATGGCTTCCAAGACTGTCTCTTTGTGAACTCCAGACATACCAGTAATGGTATTATGTAGTTCCACCCACTCTGTGTGTCCTAGATCAAGCAGTTTGTCAAGATCATGGGTTTCCCAGTTGGTTTCAGAACCTGGAGGATTGGTTCTGGATGCCTTCTATAATGGATCTTTTCAGTAATTTGTCTTTTCTCCAAAGCATCAAACCAATTATGAGCTTTCACACTTTCTTTCACATCTTTACCTTCTGTGATGGTGTAGAATGAACCACCACTTTATTCTTTCCTTTCCTTTGCTCACAACTTTCTTTTTAGAACCAATGGCTGCAAGATCTTCTTCATCTTCCTTATTCAATTGTTCTTGAACAGCCTTGGCAATTTCAGAATCAGACTTAGTTGCAACAAGTTTCTCTCTTTCTAATCTGTCCTCCTTAATCATTTTATATGCCACCTCGACTGTTACCCCAAGCTGTGGAGCAGTTTTAGTTGCAGTCTCCTAATCCTTTTCTTTCTCAGATAAGATCTTCACACCACTTAACCCAGCTTCTGTTGTTCTTTTCTTGATCATGAACTGGGACAAAGTGGATGTGTCTTCACTAGATGAAAATTCATCAATTTGTACTTTGGGAGCTGGGTCAGCTTGAGTTGGCACAGCTTGCACAGGAACAGCTTGGGAGGACTTTCTTTTCTCTTCAACTTTCTTTTCTTTTTCAACACCAACATCCTTCCTTATATCTCCCATTTCAGCATTAACAGTCTCCCCCTTAATTGTATCACTCTCCTTTTCAGTCTCTTCATTTAATTTTCCAACAGTTTCACCACCAGACTCAGATTCTGGTCTTTTTATCTCTTCCACATCTTCCTTCTCACTTTCCACCCTAGAACCATGCACAACCAATCTTCTATCATTTTGTGCCTCGTCAGCTCTGACCTTATTCTGTCTCTCTTTCAATCTTTCAAGGTATTCTTCAATGTCCTTGTCAACCTGAGCTTTTTGCCTTTCTCTTTCTAGCTCCATTTCAGCTTCACTCATTGCACTCCTCTTTCTCTTAGCAACATTCTTCTCCCCCTTTTTGTCATCATCAGCAGAGAAAGAGCTCACTGGAGTAACGAGGAAGTCTTTGAGATCCTGGTTGATCAAGTCAATTTTGACATTGGTGAAACAGCAGGCTCTTCTTAGCTCAACATAATCCTCATGGAGGAGTTTTATCTTGGATTTAACACCCTTAGAAACTTCAATCAGATCATTCTTGAAATCTTCTTATAACTTGTTTGCGGATCGAATTTCTATGGTGACTTCCCTTGTAAACCTGGTTGCAGCTTTCTCAATCTGACCCAGAGTACTCTTGTTTCTTTCATTTTCTTCATTGACTGCCTTAGTAAGACTATCAAGAGACTCTGTCAGCTTGCTCTGGTTCTGCTGCATCAACTCAACTGCTTTCTTAACATATTCTTCCAATGCAGTCTGATCTTGACTCAGCTTATCCACCTTCTTATCCGTCAAATCCTGATCCTTTTGGATCTTTTCCAAACATTCGGTCAGCTTTGAGCTCTCAACCTTAGAGGTTGAAATGAACTCAGTGAGCTGACCCACCACATCTGAAAATGAGATAGTGGCAGCTTGGGAAGAACTTGCAGTTGGCTTAAAAGCTACTGACTCTGGAAGGAGCAGCCTTCAATCCTTAATATCAGGGTCATTGGGCATATTTAGAAGGGGGTGGAGGTTTAAGGAGTGTTGGAACATTTGCTCATGAGAGTGAGTCTCATGAGTGGATCTGTCAGAATTGATGATGAGTTGGTCAGCCTGAGAAAGATTAACGTTAAGTTCAGGCTGAGGGCCAGTGGGAATGTGTTGATCTAGATTTTGATAAACTCCTCCACTGGCATTTTCCATCAGAGCATCCCTTGAGGATGGATGGGCAAACTCATCATCGAATAAAGAATCACTTCCGGAGATAGTGATCAGATTCTCATTGACATCGTGAGGACCATCAATGGTTCCCTTTTGCTGCACAAGGGGCTGACATGACTGCCTTAAAGACAGCCAAGTAACCTGCAGAATCCCTCTGTCCAAGGACAGATGCAACACAGACTCTGCAGGTGTAATGTTTTGTGCATTTGATTGCCCTTCAATAGAGGTGTGTTGTTGCACCAAAGTATCCTTAGGGAGAATTGAGGCCTGTACCCCTCCTTGTGACATAGAAGGGGCATTGGCAGCCTGTGCAAACTCAGAGTGTAAGATAGAAGGAGTCTGATCAGCTTGGGGAGGAGAAGCAGTGTCACTAATGCGTTCGATACTTCTCTCCTTAGGCTGACCATCCTCAGAAATGATGTGCATTGACTCTGACTCACTTTGGATCTGGGTTAGATCCTCTGTTACCCCTTTAATGATATCATCAACCTTTTGGGAGGCTGATGATGGTGAATTCGGTTTAGACACAGTATGACCTTGGGAGGAGGTCTTTCTTTCAATACCTTCACCCTGTTTGGAGGGTTGGGTAGCAGTAAGTGTTCCTTTTAACTCGTCTACACTCTTTTGGGAGAGTGCAGATGGGCGTGGCGTTTTCGGCTTGTCAGCTTGGGTGACAGGGACAGCTTTGGAACGTTCCTTAGCTTTCCCTGCACCTTGGGGGATCTCAAGAGAAGATGTTGCATTATCAACCCCAGAAGCTGACACAGATTTCTTATGAGATCTTTTCTTTTTGGCCTTGAGAGGTACTAAGTCCTCAACAAGGGGTCTTTTAGAGTCGGATTTTGAACGAGTGGACGAAGGTGTGGCTAGGGAGGCTGATGTTTTGGCCAACCCTTCACCCTCTTTTGTAGGAGTAGAATGTTGAACAGATTCAGAAGAGTTTGAGGGTTCAGAAGCATGTGTACCTGGGTCCCCCTGATTAGCAGATTGAGTGTCAGACTCAGATCACGTCGAAGAAGGGACAACTTCCCTAAGTGCTTCTTGATCCTCTTCTCTTTTCCTGCAAAAATCAAGGTAGATCTGCATTGCTCGGGTCAGACCCTGCACAGATACCTTGGGACTATTGAAGATGTTGTTATTGATAGACTTGCATTCCATAGTCTGACCAGTTGCCAGACTGTAATCATTGTCAAGAATAGCTTCAATGATAAGAGCAAGAATCCTACCATAAGGTATGGTAAGACTCTTCTTATGAACGCGATCAACAAGGTCCTTAAAGATTAAAGCAGCAAAATCTATTCTGGTCATGGTGACCATTGCATGAAAAATCTGCAATTCTAGGACATTAGGCTGATCAAAGCTGCCTGCCTTTACTTGTAAGGTTTTCGAAATTGTGCTCAATAAGTAGTTCCAAATACCAGTTAAATGTTTCATTTTAACTACTGAAGCCAATGGACCAGTATATCCAACTTCTTGTAAAATATTTTTGGCTTCAGTATGAGACACAACAACATCATATTCATCATCAGGCATATATGACAGCTCAAAAGAAGACCTAAGCCTCTCGTAAGAAATATATACCTTTTTCTTACCGTTGAGGATTGAGCCATAGATTGCATCATCTCCTTTCTTATTCTGTTTCACAACACAGCTCGCCCAAAATTCACACAAAAGATCTTGAAACACCCAGTCTGGCTTCTCAATCATCACCTTGCCAAATGGATGATGCCATAAGAAAGCCACAATCTCATCGTATCCTTTAGCCTATGAAGGAGGATGAATATTGGCATAAACCAGACTGCCAATCTTGATTTTACCAGTATCAAGATCAGCCGGAACCACTACTACCTTATCTCCCAAAACATAAGGTGAAAGCTTATTGGCGCTTATTGGAGCTGTGTAAAGACTTTCAAGTTCAGAACTAGATGGAGAATCATTAGAATGAATAGAAACAGATGATGATGCCATTTTGAAAACAAATTTTAGAAGAAATTAAATTTAATAAAACAGTAATCAGATTTGAGAGAAAAAATTGATTTTAAGAAAATATGAACAAGTGATTTGGGATTTAGGTTAAATGAAAGTTATATACAAAACCCAAAATATCTTATTTGAAAAAGTTGGAGAGAGAAAGATTTTGATTGGAGGATCAACAAGTAGTGGTGGTACTTTTTCAGTAACTGACTGTTACCACTACACGTGTCACACTCCAATAGGATCAGCAAGTACACTAAATAAAATAATGAAAGTAATAAAACGCACTGAGATATTTAATAACAAAAATAACCACGAAGCTGGGTCAGACTCAGCTTACCCTCTTTCACTTGAAATGCACCAAGTGTGAAAGGGTAGTCTGGGTCTGACACAGCTTACCCTCAAAATTTAATATAACTCTAAGGGGTCAGATTTGTTATTACTTAGCTCACTACATTCTACAAATTAAGCATACCTAGCTTACTTATGAGGTAGTTGAACCTTGATTCATCCAATGGCTTTGTGAACAAGTCAGCAAACTGATTGTCTGTTAGAATGAAGTGGAGTTCAACATCTTCTTTCATTACATGATCCCTGATGAAATGATATCTTATATCAATGTGCTTGGTCCTTGAATGAAGCACAGGATTGTTTGAAATTGCTATGGCACTGGTACTGTCACAAAAGATTGGAGTTTTTGTTGCAGTGACACCATAGTCTTGAAGCTGATATTGCATCCAAAGAATTTGAGAGCAACAACTTCCTGCAGCAACATATTCAGCTTCTGCAGTGGAGATAGAAACTGAATGCTGTTTCTTGCTGGACCAGCTTACAAGTCTATTGCCAAGCAATTGACAAGCTCCTGAAGTACTTTTTCTGTCAATCTTACAGCCTGCAAAGTCGGAATCTGAATAGCCAATTAGATCAAATCCTGAGTCTTTGGGATACCAAAGACCCAGATTGGGACTACCTTTAAGGTATCTAAAGATTCTTTTCACAGCCTTAAGATGAGATTCCTTAGGACTAGCCTGATATCTTGTACAAAGACATGTAGCAAACATAATATCTGGTCTACTAGCAGTCAAGTAAAGTAATGATCCTATCATACCCCTATAAGCTGTGATGTCAACAGATTTGCCATTTTTATCTTCATCCAGCTATCACCAGTTCCCATAGGAGTTTTCATAGGTGAGCAATCAGTAAAACCAAATTTGTTTAAGAGATCTTTAACATACTTTCCTTGGTTTATAAAAATTCCATTTTTAGTCTGTTTAACTTGTAAACCCAGAAAATAGTTTAGTTCTCCCATCATGCTCATTTCATACTTTTTAGACATTAATTCAGAAAACTTTTTGCAAAGTCTTTCACTGCTAGACCCAAATATTATATCATCTACATAAATTTGTACAAGCAGGATATCACCATTATACTTTCTCACAAACAAAGTCTTGTCAACATTACCTCTTTTGAAGTGGTTAGCCAATAAGAATTTAGACAAAGTGTCATACCATGCCCTTGGAGCTTGCTTCAACCCATAGAGAGCCTTGTCAAGCTTGAACACATGGTCAGGAAACTTTGAATTTTCAAAACCTGGAGGCTGTTCAACATAGACTTCTTCTTCCAATTTTCCATTAAGAAATGCACTCTTCACATCCGTTTGATAGACTTTGAAACCTTTGTGAGCAGAGAAGGCCAAGAACATTCTGATTGCCTCTAATCTTGCCACTGGTGCAAAAGTCTCATCATAATCAATTCCATCCTCTTGTCTGTAACCAAGAGCCACCAATCTTGCTTTGTTTCTGGTCACAACTCCCCTTTCATCCATTTTGTTTCTGTAGACCTACTTGGTTCCAATCACAGTCTTGTGATGAGGTCTTGGAACAAGTTCCCAAACCTTGTTTCTTTCAAACTGTGTTAACTCATCTTGCATTGCATTTACCCAAGAAGGATCTGCCAGAGCTTCATTAACCTCAGTTGGTTCCACCTTGCTTATAAAATTGACAAACATGCAGAAATTGCCTGTTGCCTTTCTTCTTGTTTTAACACCAGAGAGAGGATCACCAATGATTTGGTTAATTGGATGACTCCTTATCCACCTAGTAACATGAGTTGAATTATTTGTAACTGAGACAATGGGCTGATTCAGATTAGATGGTCTAGCATGATCAGCTTGAGGAAGAGGCTGATCAGCTTGGACTAGAATAGAGGAATCTGAACCAGTTTGAGAGTCATTTAATGGATTCTGAATAATTTCTTCAGTAGGAGTAGGATCAGCTTGTGCATTTTCAAAGATTGGAACACCTTCTTCTTCTTCTATTAGTTGCTCCCCCTGAGTTTGAGCATTATCAGCTCCAATTGGAGGATTAGTTGGAGGCTCATTCTCAGGTACAACCAGTTCTTCAAAATTGAAATCTTCATCTTCAGGAGGAGAGCAATCTGGCTTAGAACAACCTTCATCTATGCTTACATTAACAGAGTTCTCAATTGTTTTAGTTCTCTTGTTGTAAACTCTGTAGGCCTTCATCATTGTTGCATATCCAAGTAGGATACCTTCATCTGATTTCTCATTAAACTTTCCAAGATGGTCTTTCTGATTCAGAATATAGTAAGGAGTACCAAACATTCTTAGGAAACCAATCTCAGGTTTTCTCCCCCTAAGAAGTTCATATGCAGTCTTCTGGTGTCTTTTCACAATGAGGGATCTGTTCTGGGTAAAGCAAGCTGTGTGTACTGCCTCAGCCCAGAAATGAGACTTGACATTGTTTTGAGCCATCATGGATCTGGCAGCTTCTATAAGAGTTCTGTTTCTTCTTTCTGCAACATCATTTTGTTGAGGAGTTATGGCAGCCGAGTAGACTTGTGAAATTCCCTTTTCACTGCAAAATGAATTAAGAGTGATATTCTTAAATTCAGTACCATTATCACTTCTTAATTTCCTAACAGGCCTTTTTGTAGAGAATTTCAGCTTGCTTGATGAAATGAATAATGCTGTCAGCAGCTTCACTCTTGTGTCTTAGAAAGAAAACCCATGTGTATCTTGAATACTCATCAACAATTACCAAGGAGTACCTCATTCCAGTGAATGATGGAGTACTAATTGGTCCAAATAAGTCCATATGAAGCAGATCCAAACAATTATCAATGGTTGAGCATGTTTTAGACTTAAAAGTAGCTTTATGTTGCTTGCCTTTCTCACAAGCAAAGTCTTGTCAACATTACCTCTTTTGAAGTGGTTAGCCAATAAGAATTTAGACAAAGTGTCATACCATGCCCTTGGAGCTTGCTTCAACCCATAGAGAGCCTTGTCAAGCTTGAACACATGGTCAGGAAACTTTGAATTTTCAAAACCTGGAGGCTGTTCAACATAGACTTCTTCTTCCAATTTTCCATTAAGAAATGCACTCTTCACATCCATTTGATAGACTTTGAAACCTTTGTGAGCAGAGAAGGCCAAGAACATTCTGATTGCCTCTAATCTTGCCACTGGTGCAAAAGTCTCATCATAATCAATTCCATCCTCTTGTCTGTAACCAAGAGCCACCAATCTTGCTTTGTTTCTGGTCACAACTCCCCTTTCATCCATTTTGTTTCTGTAGACCTACTTGGTTCCAATCACAGTCTTGTGATGAGGTCTTGGAACAAGTTCCCAAACCTTGTTTCTTTCAAACTGTGTTAACTCATCTTGCATTGCATTTACCCAAGAAGGATCTGCCAGAGCTTCATTAACCTCAGTTGGTTCCACCTTGCTTATAAAATTGACAAACATGCAGAAATTGCCTGTTGCCTTTCTTCTTGTTTTAACACCAGAGAGAGGATCACCAATGATTTGGTTAATTGGATGACTCCTTATCCACCTAGTAACATGAGTTGAATTATTTGTAACTGAGACAATGGGCTGATTCAGATTAGATGGTCTAGCATGATCAGCTTGAGGAAGAGGCTGATCAGCTTGGACTAGAATAGAGGAATCTGAACCAGTTTGAGAGTCATTTAATGGATTCTGAATAATTTCTTCAGTAGGAGTAGGATCAGCTTGTGCATTTTCAAAGATTGGAACACCTTCTTCTTCTTCTATTAGTTGCTCCCCCTGAGTTTGAGCATTATCAGCTCCAATTGGAGGATTAGTTGGAGGCTCATTCTCAGGTACAACCAGTTCTTCAAAATTGAAATCTTCATCTTCAGGAGGAGAGCAATCTGGCTTAGAACAACCTTCATCTATGCTTACATTAACAGAGTTCTCAATTGTTTTAGTTCTCTTGTTGTAAACTCTGTAGGCCTTCATCATTGTTGCATATCCAAGTAGGATACCTTCATCTGATTTCTCATTAAACTTTCCAAGATGGTCTTTCTGATTCAGAATATAGTAAGGAGTACCAAACATTCTTAGGAAACCAATCTCAGGTTTTCTCCCCCTAAGAAGTTCATATGCAGTCTTCTGGTGTCTTTTCACAATGAGGGATCTGTTCTGGGTAAAGCAAGCTGTGTGTACTGCCTCAGCCCAGAAATGAGACTTGACATTGTTTTGAGCCATCATGGATCTGGCAGCTTCTATAAGAGTTCTGTTTCTTCTTTCTGCAACATCATTTTGTTGAGGAGTTATGGCAGCCGAGTAGACTTGTGAAATTCCCTTTTCACTGCAAAATGAATTAAGAGTGATATTCTTAAATTCAGTACCATTATCACTTCTTAATTTCCTAACAGGCCTTTTTGTAGAGAATTTCAGCTTGCTTGATGAAATGAATAATGCTGTCAGCAGCTTCACTCTTGTGTCTTAGAAAGAAAACCCATGTGTATCTTGAATACTCATCAACAATTACCAAGGAGTACCTCATTCCAGTGAATGATGGAGTACTAATTGGTCCAAATAAGTCCATATGAAGCAGATCCAAACAATTATCAATGGTTGAGCATGTTTTAGACTTAAAAGTAGCTTTATGTTGCTTGCCTTTCTCACAAGCACCACACAGCTTGTCCTTCTCATAATTGATCACTGGAAGACCAGACACCAACTCTTTCTTATACAGCTTGTTGATGTCTTTGAAATTCAAATGAGACAGCCTTTTATGCCACAACCAATTCAGCTCATCTTGAGACTTTGACATGAAACAGACTTCTCTTGTGACAGTTGGATTTCTCATGTCAAAAGAATACAAAGACTCATCCCTCTTTGCAATCAGAACCACATTGCCTTCTAAATCAAGAACAATACCCTTATCAGACCTGAATCTCACTTCATAACCAGCATCACACAACTGACTCACACTGATCAGATTGTGCTTCAAACCATTTACATATGAGACTCTTCTGAAAGTAAGAGGACCATTTGAAAGAACACCAAAACCTTCAGTCTTTCCTTGAGAATCATCTCCAAAAGTAACATTAGGACCAGCGCGAATCCTAATGCTACATAGCAGGGACTTACATCCGTTCATATGCTTGGAACATCCACTGTCCAAGTGCCAGGTATTATCGTCATGACTGCCCTGCAATTATGATAAGAGATTAGTTCATTTTGGGAACCCATCCAAGGATGGGTTCACCAGAGCTGACCTTCTGGTCTGACTCAGATTGGGTGACTAAACACAGACTCTTATCACATTTTGAAACCCATTGTTGCTTGGTCTGTCCTTTACCAGATTCAAAGTTCTTTCTAGCAACATTCAAAGTTTTCTTCTTAACAAAACCTTTGCCTATTCCAGCTTTCTTACATTCAGCTCTCAATTTTCTTTGATCAACAATTTTTGGATCACACACCTTCTCAAGAAAATTGGTTTTCATTGACACCTTATCAGTTTTGGACTCAACATATTTTAAAATCAAATTGTCAGAGTCAGACTTGGTGTTACTTGAAATAGACTCAGATTTTGCTTGTGACTCATTTCCTAGAGAACCAGACTTCTTACTCTTTAAAAGCTTAATTTTCTCTTTTGGAACACTGTGATCTCTATCCTTTCTTTTATTTCTCTTTAAACTATTCTTGTTTGTTTTATTCTTTGAATCTGACACAGATTGGGTAATGGTCAGCTTGGATAAGTCAAGACTTTCCTCAGGTTTTAACTCAACAACCTTATCAGCTTCAGACACAGCTTCAGTAATGGTCTGACCAATGGTTTCAGGATCTTTAAACCCAATACCAGATTTCTGAACCAACTTAATTGGTTTAGAAATAGTCTCTTTGGTTTGGACTTTGGGTGGTGAGGGAGGCTGATAACAAGGCTCCATAGCACATACTTCTGTAATGGCTATGGCCCTATCATAATCACCATCAAAGATAGCTTGGATCTGATGAGGTATTTGTTCATTTACACATTTAGCAACCCTTTTAGAGCTTATACACCATGTTTCAGTAATCTGTTTAACCTTTAAAAACTTTTCTTCTGCAATTTTAGCTTCTTTAATCAAAATGGAGTTTAATTGCTTTTGAGCTTTAACTTCAGATTCTAGTTTTTCAATGGTGTGACTCTTAGAGCTGTTATCAAGTTTCAAAACATGTATTTCCTTTTTGAGTTCTTGATTAAAGTGTTTTTGTAGTAACACCTCATCACCAAGTTTGTTCAGTCTGGTCAGCTTCTCATTATCAGACAGATTGGAAAAAGAAGTTACCTCAGGTGGAGCAGTCTGACTGATGGATGCCTGGTGAGCTGACTCAGATTGCTGTTGTATTTTCACCAGATCTTCAGCAAATCTTTGAGTAGCTTCTTTAGACATGAAACACTTGGCATCTTTGTACAACTCATCATCAGATGATGTGACACTTTCAGCCCAGTCTTTGGCTACCAGACTCTTCTCATTTTTGTTCACCTTCTCATTCAGCTCAGCTACTTGTGCTTTCAAGGCTTTGTACTTAGTCTTGAGCTTAGAGTATTTTTCACCTCTTCCACCTTTGGCTGGCACAGCTTGAGCAGTTTCTTTGGATCTGCAATCTTCAGCCATATGTCCAGTCTTGCCACACTTGTAACAAGTGACCTTGGACATATCAAATGGCTTCTTGGTCTTGTCAGCTTGGCCACCTCTTCCTTTTCCTTTAAACTTATTAAAGGATCTCCTTCTGATCCTTTCAGCCAACATAGCAACTTCATTTGCGAGTTCATCACCATCAGATTCATCACACTCAGATTCAGCACAAACAGAGTTAGGATTTGACATCACAGGAATATCATCATTAACACAAGGAATGATCTCATTACTAATTGAACTAGGGTGTTCAGTCATAGAAGCAACAAGTGCAGCAGCAGGCTGACTATAAGAATCACCTATAGCAATTAACTTTTCAGCCTCTGAACATTCTTGGTTATGAAGCAAACCAAAAAGTCCAGGGAGATCAAGATCATGATAAACAGAACTTAATTTAACAGAAGAAATATAGTTGTTCCATTTCGGTGGTAATGAATCAAGAAATTTGCTCTTTAAAACCTCATTTTTCTTATTAATTCCAACAGCAGCTAAATCATTTACCAAAGCATTAAAGCGGGTATGAGTGTCAGTTAAGGATTCATTTTCCAAAGAGAAAAATCTCTCATACCTCCTGGTTAATGTAGTAATTGTGGATTCCATGGAGGTAGAGCAACCCTCAAACATAACAGTCAATGTACCCCACATTTTCTTTGTTGTTGAACACATTTTAATTGAATGGTAAAGGTCTTTGGGCACAGCTTGGACAATGAAATTTCTAGCCTTCACATCCAAGTTTGCCAACCTCCTATCCTCATCCCCCCAATCTGCCTTGTCCTTAACAATAGATTTGACTGTGGCAGGAATGGTTGGTTGACCTTCCTGACCACAGCTTCTACCACAATGGTTTGTGTAGGAACATAAGGACCATCCGTAAGGATGTCAGGCATATTGTTATCGATGGATTCAAGGAACAAAGACATTCTACCTTTCCACCCACTGAAATCATCTTTGTCAAACATGGGTGGTCGGGTTGAAGAACCATTATCAATATAAGATGACATATTGCTTTACTATAAATGAAAATATGCAAGGATCAAGTCAAGTTAATTCTCAACCACCGCTCTGATACCAATTGATACGTCCCACGGTGTATCAATATACCAAAGTATATTGAACGCAGAACAGTTGTAGAGGGGGGTGAATACAACTTTTCACAATTTGTACAAACTTTTAAGACAAAACGTTTTAAGATTCAGATAATGAATATTAAGCAAGTAAGTAAAGTGCAGGAATCATTAAAACAGTAAAGCAGTAAAAAATTAAAAACATTCTTGAACACAGATTGTTATTTTCAAATGTAATCCTTTATTAAGAAATAATCTATACAAAGAATTACAGGGTTGTTGCAGAACAAAGATAGCCTATAGATATCTAAACAACCCTATGAAATGACAAACAACAATCAATAAGTTTCAGCTCAAGAGAATCAGCCCAAGTTGATCTCGTACAGACTAAGCTGTGTGTAAGAGCAGAGAAACTTGTGTGAAGAATGATTCTCAGGAAAATGCCACACATATGCAATCCATGAATGAGGCTTTTATACGCACAAGCGCTCCTTCATTAGGTGTCCATTGCAGCAATGTGTTCTTCAATCAGTGGTTGATAAAGGAATAATCAATCGTGCTTTTCATGGTACTTGTGGTCCCCCACGTACTGACGCACATTCTTCATCTACCAATAGGAGTATGGACACGCATATGTAAAACAACCAACAAACTGGATCCTAGGAATCTTCCTAGTCACGTCATTTGTCCTTATCTTCAATTCAGGTTGTTATCTTCACTTGATTGTCAGACACAGATTGGGCCGTTTGTCAAGGCACCAATCTGCCTAAGTGTTTCCAAGCTGACTGCTAATCCCAAGCTGTCTTCCACTAACATCTTGGTCTTCTATCTTCAATCCTTCTCTTCGACTTGGACTGGATGCTAATACATTGTTGATGCAGCTTGAATAACACTTGCTTCCATAAGATATTATAATTACAAGTATGAAGCATGATCTGGGTCAGAGGCAGATCGTAAGCTGTGTCAGCTTAGTCTGACCCAGATCAGATTACAAGAACCAAAGATTACTAAGTGTTTATAGGTCAGATTTGTCATCATTAAATTTACAATAAAC
>CM067168.1:119890009-119900009 GCA_034093135.1 Erigeron breviscapus
CTAAAGGAGAACGGCACACCCTACCATACAAGGCCTTAAAGGGTGCCATTTGAATAGTAGCGTGGTAGCTATTGTTGTATGAAAACTCAACTAACGGCAAATGGTCTTCCCAACTTCCACCAAAATCAATTGCACACGCCCTCAACATATCTTCGAGTGTTTGAATGGTTCTCTCGGTTTGCCCATCCGTTTGAGGGTGAAACGCCGTGCTCATGTCAAGTCGGGTACCCATGGCTTTTTGAAAGGCTTCCCAAAATTTCGATTTGAAATGGGCATCTCTATCCGAAATGATGGAAATCGGCACTCCATGCTTAGATATTACTTCCTTGATGTACAAACGAGCTAAAGTGTCAAATTTATCGGTTTCACGAATGGCTAAAAAGTGAGCCGATTTCGTTAACCGATCTACTATCACCCAAATTGTGTCTCTGCCGCTTCTTGTCTTCGGTAGTTTAGTAATGAAGTCCATTGAAATATGCTCCCACTTCCATTCGGGCATCACAGGTTGTACCAACAATCCGGGTGGCTTCTTGTGATCGGCCTTGACTTGTAAGCAAGTAAGGCACTCACTCACATACTTAGCCACATCACGCTTCATGCCCGGCCACCAATACAATTCCTTCAAGTCAAAGTACATCTTATCCGATCCGGGATGAACCGAATAAGGCGATAAGTGAGCTTCATTCATAATAAGCGTTCTTAAGTTACCGAAGATAGGAATCCAAAGTCTTTCAACCATGTATAGCCCATTATCATTCTTTCGGTCAAATAGTTGTTCCATGCCATCTAGGTTTTCGTTTCCAAAGTTTTCCGGTAGGGTGGCTTGAATTTGGGCTTCAATGATTCGATCGCGAATGTTTGGCCCTACCGTGAGGCTCATAGCTCTAGCCCGTCTTGGTTTCACTCTCTCCTTTCGGCTCAAGGCATCGGCTACTACATTTGCCTTGCCCGGGTGATAACGGATGTCACAATCATAATCACTAAATAGCTCTAACCAACGCCTTTGCCTCATGTTCAATTCACTTTGGTTGAAGATGTGTTGGAGACTTTTGTGATCGGTATAAATCACACATTTGGTGCCGTAGAGGTAATGCCTCCAACACTTCAAAGCAAACACAACCGCCCCCAATTCCAAATCATGTGTCGGGTAGTTCTTCTCATGCACCTTCAATTGCCGAGAGGCATAAGCGATGACTTTACCCCTTTGCATAAGGACACAACCCAATCCTTGCCCTGAAGCATCACAATAAACAACAAAGTCTTCGATCCCATCCGGTAGTGTCAAAATAGGAGCACCACATAACATATCCTTAAGTGTTTGGAAGGCGTTCTCTTGTCTTTCGCCCCATTCAAAGTTTCTATCTTTTTGAGTCAAAAGGGTGAGTGGTTGTGCAATACGGGAGAAGTTTTCAATGAATCTTCTATAGTAACCCGCCAATCCAAGGAATTGGCGGATCTCGGATGGCGTTTCGGGTCTTCTCCAATTCTTAACCGCTTCAATCTTGCTTGGGTCCACATGAATACCATCCTTGCTCACTACATGGCCAAGGAAGTGGACCTCTTCCAACCAAAACTCACACTTGGAGAATTTTGCATACAATTTCTCCCTCCTTAATAAATCAAGCACTTCACGCAAGTGCTCAACATGCTCCTCCTTCGTCTTTGAGTATATAAGTATGTCATCAATGAACACAATGACAGACTTGTCTAAGTATGGTTGACACACCCGGTTCATCAAGTCCATGAACACCGCCGGTGCATTAGTCAACCCAAAAGGCATCACGGTGAATTCAAAATGGCCATACCTTGTGCGAAAAGCCGTCTTGGGAATATCATCTTCATGTACTCGGAGTTGATGATAACCCGAGCGAAGATCGATTTTTGAGAAGTGCTTAGCACCTTGAAGTTGATCAAACAAGTCATCAATTCTAGGGAGAGGATATCGGTTCTTCACGGTGAGCTTGTTTAATTCCCGGTAATCAATACACATTCTGAAGGATCCGTCTTTCTTTTTAACGAAGAGAACAGGAGCACCCCAAGGAGATTGACTAGGGCGAATGAAACCCTTCTCTTGGAGTTCCTTGAGTTGAGTTTGCAATTCTTGCATTTCTGTTAGAGCTAGTCTATAAGGAGCTTTTGATACGGGCGCGGCTTCGGGGATAAGACTAATACGAAAATCAAGCGCACGAGTTGGAGGTAATCCCGGTAAGTCATCCGGAAAAACATCGGGAAAATCACAAACAATGGGAACGGTCTTCAATTCTACCTTTGTGGTGGTAGCACTAAAGACTTTAGAAATTGGGGAATCGGAGATTTCGCCTTGAACCCTAAGAATTTTACCGTTGGCCAAAGGTATCTTAACAACTCTCTCACCACAATCAATCGTCGCATTAACCGCCGCTAACCAATCCATTCCCACTATAATATCAAAACTACCAATGTCTAAAGGCATAAGATCGATGAAGAAGTCGACGTCCTCTAAAGTCAAGACACAATCACGGAGTATTTGGCTAATTCTAGTTAGTGACCCATTTACCATTTCAATGTCAAGCACATAGTTTAGAGCACACGGATGCACATCAATCAAAGGAACAAAGTTAGAAGACACGAGGCTAAAATCGGCCCCGGAATCAAATAGTACGGTTGCATAGAGACCATTAAGGAGGAAAGTACCTGCCACTACGTTAGGATCATTTCGGGCTTCATTTACATTGGCCGCGAAAGCTCGGCCGCGTGGTTGCACTTGGTGGCCTTGTTGTCCCCGGTTTTGATTAGGCCCGACCATTTGTAGTTGATTGGGGTGGACGGCTACTTGGACTTGTTGTCCCACCCATCGAGGACAATTATCACGGTAGTGGTCACGGCTACCACACACAAAACATTCACCTCTTCGTTGGTTGCCTTGAGGAGGAACGGCCCGAATAGGAGCCGCATTCATTGGGCCCGTTCTTGGAGCTCTACAATCTCGGGAGAGGTGCCCGACTTGATTGCAATTAAAGCATGCACCACATTGGTTATGGGCGGGATGATGCTTGTTGCATTTCCCACAGAAAGGATGAGGCCCGGTATAAGCCCTCCTAGCCGGTTCCACCGCCGCCATTATCCTACCCCTATTTACATTCTTGGGGTCAAACTTCCCCATTTTCCTTACTCCGCTAGACTCACCCACTTCCTTCCTCTTGTTTGACGAGGATTTGCTCAAAACACCACTCCTCAAAAGATCTTCGGTCACACTCCCGGCTTGGTTGACCGCATTAGCCAAGGAAGTAGGCATGTTTGAGTTAACATAAGATCGGACTTGAGGGTTCAAGCCCAACACAAATTTTTGGATGGCTTGTGGCTCGGTACCCACCAAGTGAGGAATGAGAGTGGACAACTCTTGGAATCGTCTCACATAGCCCTTTACATCGGCCCTACCACGGACCCTCTACCACGGCCTACCACGGCTACCAGGCCTCTACCACGGCCTCTACCACGGCCTCCTACCACGGCCTCTACCACGGCCTCTACCACGGCCTCTACCACGGCCTCTACCTAGGCCTTACCTCAGCCAAATGCCAGGAGCTCCACCACGACCCCTACCACGGCCCTACCACGCCTCTACCACGGCCTCTACCACGGCCTCTACCACGGCCTACCACGGCCTCTACCACGGCCTCTACCACGACCTCTACCACGGCCTCGACCACGGCCTCTACCTCCGGCTAGACTTACCAGCCAAGTTTGGCTCAGGAGCTCTACCACGCCCTACCACGGCCTCTACCACGGCCTCTACCACGGCCTCTACCACGGCCTCTACCACGCCTCTACCACGGCTCTACCACGGCCTCTACCACGGCCTCTACCACGGCCTCTACCACGGCCTCTACCACGGCCTCTACCACGCCTTTGGCTACAGGAGCTCTACCACGACCCCTACCACGGCCCCCTACCACGGCCTCTACCACGGCCTCTACCACGCCTCTACCACGGCCTCTACCACGGCCTCTACCACGGCCTCTACCACGGCCTCTACCAGGCTCACCACGGACCCTCTACCACGGCCTTACCTCAGCCAAGTTTGGCTCCAGGAGCTCTACCACGACCCCTACCACGGCCCTACCACGGCCTCTACCACGGCCTCTACCACGGCCTCTACCACGCCTCTACCGGCCTCTACCACGGCCTCTACCACGGCCTCTACCACGGCCTACCACGGCCTCTACCACGGCCTCTACCACGGCCTCTACCACGACCCCTCCCACGGCCCCTACCACGGCCTCTACCCCGGCCTCTACCACGGCCTCTACCTCCCTGTACTTCCGGTTGAGCTTCCGGTTGAGGCCTCTCAGGCTCTACCACGACCCCTACCACGGCCCACCACGGCCTCTACCACGGCCTCTACCACGACCTCTACCACGGCCTCTACCTCCCTGCACTTCCGGTTGAGCTTCCGGTTGAGGCTCTTCTTCTTCAGCCCTATAGTTTGTTCGGACCCTTCTTGGTCTTTCCATTTCTATAAAACAAGTGACACGTTGACCCGAGAGTTAGTCTCAAATGCTCGCATGTTAGTCACACAAGTAGTCATGCCCTCATACCGATACCACATATTCATTTCATAACATTATGCTAAGGCAACAGTGTTAAAATCGTAAGGGGGTTTACATATCATATCATCACGTTGCATTTATTGCCGTATTTTATCATTAAATTAAGTACTCATGTTCATTTCATCATGTAATTAAACAACTAACACGAATGATTCAAAGTATAATCCGAATTCGATATGCTCTCTAGTTATCAACCGGGTATGTATACAAGGTGTACCAACGGCTAACCTTCCACCCAATCAACTTCCATTAAGCATATCGGTTCCTTATTATACTTTAAGCCACACGTGCGCAATCCACGATGTCATGAACTTGCTATAGTATCGGGTAACCATAAAAGAGTTGATCGGGTTCTTTTAGGGTTGCCACAATATTATACTAAGTTAATGGCATCCCTTCATTTTGCCCTAAATCATCACATTAGTTCCAACAATTAGCAACAACAAATCATAGTAACCATATTCATCACGTTGAATTCAAGCTATCACACAAATGGTCTTAACTACGAACTCACACTGGGATTCACATAATTCACATTGCATACGGATTTCCTAACCATGCATGCTATATGAAGAGTTTTAACTTAAGCCGTAGTCTAGGTCAAACCGCCTAATTCTCTACGACCACGCATGGGCCACCATTCTGTAACACCCCAAGCCGGAGCTCGAGATGTCACGGAAATCATACAGCACCCGGTGGAATTACAATAGAACAAACTAAATGCAATTAACGATTCGGTGAATCCAAAACATAGCAAAACAAGTAACAAAATACAACAGGAGCAAATAGCCATCAACGTTAACATAACACATCCAAAGATGGCAAACGATCCTAAGTATAATGCAAAAGGAGGGTCAATGAATCCTTGATCCATGAGGTCCAAGTCCGGGTTAGACAGCAAGCAAGCAACTAAACACCACGTCCGGGGAGAACCTGATTACCTGAAAAGTGTACTAAGCATAGTCAACACAAGGTTGGTGAGTTCGTAGTAATGGTTCGTAACGAACCAACAATAATAATCACAATATACGAGTAAAGGCTAGGCATGACTTACAGCGAGCCTCTAAGCAACACAATATCGTCCAACAACAGAATTTCACCAGACCAATAAGAGTGAAAATGGGAATGCACGAATGATGTATGAATCAATGTAAGTGCCAAATGCATGAATAAGCCAACATGCCTATCCTATGCGTGAACGCAGTCACCAATGCAACGATACCCTTCTGTCATAACAATGAACAAGGCTGTATCTCAAAATCATCGAGATATATATGTCTATATACTCGGGGTCAGGAACTACATCCCTAACGGGTGCATACATCTATACACCAGGATGTCGGCAATCCCCTGCCGAGGGCTCATCAACAATGTATGCAATGCTTACAATCAAATGTAAATGCATGCTCATGAACCAACAATCAATGTACAATGAACCTGTGCCACCAAACCAATATTCCTCAAACATAACCCAGCAATCAAAATACGACAACCATAAGCCAACGATCAATAAATCAACAAAGTGAACCACTAGTCACAATATAAACCAACTATACGTACATATACTTCAGAGGATTCTACTTTCTTGAAGTCCCAGATGCTTATGTATAGGGTCACCCGCAGCCTTCCCACCACATCTAAAACCCAAAGGAAGGCATAACCGACTTCCATGTATGTACGTCTATCCTAATGTGTAAGTAATACTTAACGAAAACACAACCCAAGTCAATCAAACGAAAAGATATGTCACATCAATCCAACAATCAAGTCAAACAAACAATACATCAATAAATACAAGTAAACACGCCAGGTTTACACTTTTCAGCCCGAATCCCAAGCGGGTAGGGAGATACGAAACTCACCTTGTCCGGCAAAGAAGATAGTATAAGATTACAAACGAGTAATGGGGTCCACACGTCCACAACCTATAATTATCCATCATAATATCGTAATGTCAACTATACATTCCCAAACAAGTTGAAACTCGACACACATATAAACACAGTGACCATCCACTGCGCCGCAGTGGGCCAGAACTATGCCCACTGCGCCGCAGTGGCTAAACTGAACCAGGACCAGAAACAAAGCACTGCGCCGCAGTGAGCAAGGACCATGCCCACTGCGCCGCAGTGGGCTAAAGAGCAAGAGTGGCCGAGAGAATCCACTGCGCCGCAGTGGGGACTATGCCCTCCCACTGCGCCGCAGTGGGACAACCTGCACATCAGAACCAGCAGCTGCAAGTGCAGCAAAACGAACCCAAACCCCCCAAATTCGACCCAAACCACACCAAACTGATTTGTAACCCATTTTGAAGCATAACTAAACATCAATGACCATAAATACACATAACCCAACCCACAATTTCGACCAAAACATCAAAATCACTCATGAATCATTCAAACCCTAACCCTAACCCTAATTTCCATTTTTACCATGAACATGTCTTAAAATCCCATAAAAACGACTAGAAACATTAGAACAAGTATAAATAGAAGTAAATGGGATGAATTCGACTTACCAAAACGTCTCCTTGAGCTAGAACTCGAAATTGGGTCAAATGGATAAAATGGTAAGAACTTGACTTGATTCTTCGATATGAAGCAAACGAGGTTAAGATGGCTAAGATTCTTGTGTTATAATCGACCCACTACTAGTTTGATGCAAGAAATGGTGAAGAGATTAAATTGGTTCTTTTGCTAGTTTTTGAGAGAAGAGAGAAAGAGATAGATAGAATGAGAAGGGAGAAGGAAGGAAAGGATAAGGGGGGGGAAATGGGTCATTGGGGCTGGTGGGTCATGGACTACCCACGGGCCGACCCGTTTCTCCCACAAGCCATAAAAACAATCATTTACACTACTAAACGCCAAACGACATATTAACGACTCGGCTAACATACCACTTAGTCATAAAATCATAAATGGGCCCAAATTACTTCATTCAATAAGTTTGTTAGTCAAATTACACAAAAGTCAACGGGTCAAAATTCACGGGTGTTACAGTATCCATTTTTCAGCTGTCTAGTCTCTGTTAACCGGAATCTGAACGACCATTAACGTCACTTCATGTTTTTTAGTGGTTTAATTCTTAGCTGGTTAAATATTTGTCAACTTTTGATATTATAAAAATTTTACATGTCATTAATTATATATGTTTCCCGCGTATTACGCGGGTAATAATCTAGTTGTGTATATATGTTGAAACCCGCTGCAAAGCGCGAGGTAAAATTCTAGTTGATATTATAAAAATTTTACATGCCATTAATTATATATGTTTCCCGCGTATTACGCGGGTAATAATCTAGTTGTGTATATATGTTGAAACCCGCTGCAAAGCGCGAGGTAAAATTCTAGTTGATATTATAAAAATTTTACATGCCATTAATTATATATGTTTCCCGCGTATTACGCGGGTAATAATCTAGTTGTGTATATATGTTGAAACCCGCTGCAAAGCGCGAGGTAAAATTCTAGTTGATATTATAAAAATTTTACATGCCATTAATTATATATGTTTCCCGCGTATTACGCGGGTAATAATCTAGTTGTGTATATATGTTGAAACCCGCTGCAAAGCGCGAGGTAAAATTCTAGTTGATATTATAAAAATTTTACATGCCATTAATTATATATGTTTCCCGCGTATTACGCGGGTAATAATCTAGTTGTGTATATATGTTGAAACCCGCTGCAAAGCGCGAGGTAAAATTCTAGTTGATATTATAAAAATTTTACATGTCATTAATTATATATGTTTCCCGCGTATTACGCGGGTAATAATCTAGTTGTGTATATATGTTGAAACCCGCTGCAAAGCGCGAGGTAAAATTCTAGTTGAAATTATACAACTTCATTGCATGGGTACATTTTCTTGTCATTATATTATAGTAAGACAGTGTATTATAGGCATGCGTCTATATAATGCTAACGATTTTATACCATTAAATTGAACCCGAAAAAGGAAAATAAGTCAAAGCCAACAAACACTTTTTTTGAAAAGTGTGAATTACTCGCGAATATCGGGAGGTTTAGCTTACGTTGTCTTAACCGGGCCCGCGCTAAAGAGCCCCATCGCCGAATAGATCCTCAATTTAAACCCCTCGATGAGAAACCTCTATCATCCAGGAATCTGGAGGGGAAAACTCACCCAGGCCCACCATAAGTGGAAATGAAATGCATGTGGCCACCCCAAATATGTCTAGGGCAGGACTCGAATATGTCATAGAACTCAATGTACTTCATATATGCATCATCATCTAATTTCTTTAGACAATCTTTCATCGGAGATTTAATATTACAGTAAGGAAAAGGTTGCTCTCCAAAACCCTTCCGAACACAATCGGTAAAATTCCAAGCTAACCTTGACAATTCTTCTTCACCAAGAATCTCAGAACATCTTTTAATGAAACTTTCATGTTCATATTTCGAACAAAAACTTGTCATTTCTTCTTTATGATAACTAATCTCATTGAAAGCAAAAAAACAACAATAGAATAGAAATACCAGCACCAACAAATGACTCATATCTTTTAAAATGTGCACTGACAATAGACGTGCATACAAGTCGTGAAAGTTTGATTTAGGAGTGCAATGTAATCATAATCAAGTTTGATTCCGATCCGTGTTTTCAAAAACTCCTACTTCCCCTCTCGTTGATTCGATCTCGAGTCATGAGTTTCCAACCTTGATGCCAGGTACCAAATACAACGATCTTTTTTATCTTTATATCAAAACATTTAACATTAAATTTAAATGAATTTAATAGTTTCTCCTCAGATGAGTAAAACAACGTGCAAATGAACCATAGAGCAAACAGATAACAAAAGCTGCAAGCATTTTTGCGGCAAGAGGCAAACTTTCTTGTATCCATTCCAGGATTTCCTATCAACATAAATAAATTACTCTAGTTAGAATGATACTGTAGATCATGCATATAATTAAAATGTACAATAAGAAAACCAACTAAAGAGAAAAGGCCAAGGGCCTAACTTGAACCTTAGGTTTGATTATTCGTTCTTCTAAGTTGAGGTCTTGTTGTTTAGCCTGAACAATCAACTGCTCATGTTCCTTTGTTCTCCTAAGTTGAGTTCAGGCTAAACAACAAGAACTCAACTTAGAAGAATGAATAATCAAACTTAAGGTTCAATATATATATATATATATATATATATATATATATATATATATATATATATATATATATATATATATATATATATATATATATATATATATATATATATATATATATATATATATATATATATATATATATATATATATATATATATATATATATATATATATATATATATATATATATATATATATATATATATATATATATATATATATATATATATATATATATATATATATATATATATATATATATATATATATATATATATATAT
>CM067168.1:119907509-119921978 GCA_034093135.1 Erigeron breviscapus
CATTCATTTTATTTTGCATTCATTTTATTTTGCATTCATTTTATTTTGCATTCATTTTATTTTGCATTCATTTTATTTTGCATTCATTTTATTTTGGCATTCATTTTATTTTGCATTCATTTTATTTTGCATTCATTTTATTTTGGCATTCATTTTATTTTGCATTCATTTTATTTTGCATTCATTTTATTTTGCATTCATTTTATTTTGCATTCATTTTATTTTGCATTCATTTTATTTTGCATTCATTTTATTTTGGCATTCATTTTATTTTGCATTCATTTTATTTTGCATTCATTTTATTTTCATTCATTTTATTTTGCATTCATTTTATTTTACATTCATTTTTGCATTTCATAATGTATTTTGCATTCATTTTATTTTGCATTCATCATAATCTACATAATTAGTATAATGACATTAAATTTGGATCGGCCAGATTACATGCATCTTTTAACAAGAACAAAAGCCCACTATTACCCAACCCAAACAATATCCATCTTTTAACCTTGCCGGTTCAATTAAAAAAAAATCCTTTTATTTCTTCTTCCTTTATTTAGCTTAATTAAAATAAAAAAATATATATATATATATATATATATATATATATATATATATATATATATATATATATATATATATATATATATATATATATATATATATATATATATATATATATATATATATATATATATATATATATATATATATATATATATATATATATATATATATATATATATATATATATATATATATATATATATATATATATATATATATATATATATATATATATATATATATATATATATATATATATATATATATATATATATATATATATATATATATATATATATAATAATATATATATATAAAAAAACCTTTCATGTCCTCATCCTTTCTCTCCTTCATCTATGTCCGATCAATATCCCAACCGAATGTATTCTTTGTAATTATATTTATATTTATTGAAAGCATTATTTAGTATATTAGTCGTATGTATGTGTTTTGCATTCAGAAATTGTGGTTAATGAGGTTAATCTGTTTCTCTCTGCCCTCTCTCTCTACCTCTCCCTCTCTAACGGTCACATTTTCCAGATCTGAGATCGGAACTTGTGCACCGGAGATTGTTGTTGTTGTTGTTGTTGTTGTTGTTGTTGTTGTTGTTGTTGTTGTTGTTGTTGTGGTTGTTGTTGTTGTTGTTGTTGTTGTTGTTGTTGTTGTTGTTGTTGTTGTTGTTGTTGTTGTTGTTGTTGTTGTTGTTGTTGTTGTTGTTGTTGTTGTTGTTGTTGTTGTTGTTGTTGTTGTTGTTGTTGTTGTTGTTGTTGTTGTTGTTGTTGTTGTTGTTGTTGTTGTTGTTGTTGTTGTTGTTGTTGTTGTTGTTGTTGTTGTTGTTGTTGTTGTTGTTGTTGTTGTTGTTGTTGTTGTTGTTGTTGTTGTTGTTGTTGTTGTTGTTGTTGTTGTTGTTGTTGTTGTTGTTGTTGTTGTTGTTGTTGTTGTTGTTGTTGTTGTTGTTGTTGTTGTTGTTGTTGTTGTTGTTGTTGTTGTTGTTGTTGTTGTTGTTGTTGTTGTTGTTGTTGTTGTTGTTGTTGTTGTTGTTGTTGTTGTTGTTGTTGTTGTTGTTGTTGTTGTTGTTGTTGTTGTTGTTGTTGTTGTTGTTGTTGTTGTTGTTGTTGTTGTTGTTGTTGTTGTTGTTGTTGTTGTTGTTGTTGTTGTTGTTGTTGTTGTTGTTGTTGTTGTTGTTGTTGTTGTTGTTGTTGTTGTTGTTGTTGTTGTTGTTGTTGTTGTTGTTGTTGTTGTTGTTGTTGTTGTTGTTGTTGTTGTTGTTGTTGTTGTTGTTGTTGTTGTTGTTGTTGTTGTTGTTGTTGTTGTTGTTGTTGTTGTTGTTGTTGTTGTTGTTGTTGTTGTTGTTGTTGTTGTTGTTGTTGTTGTTGTTGTTGTTGTTGTTGTTGTTGTTGTTGTTGTTGTTGTTGTTGTTGTTGTTGTTGTTGTTGTTGTTGTTGTTGTTGTTGTTGTTGTTGTTGTTGTTGTTGTTGTTGTTGTTGTTGTTGTTGTTGTTGTTGTTGTTGTTGTTGTTGTTGTTGTTGTTGTTGTTGTTGTTGTTGTTGTTGTTGTTGTTGTTGTTGTTGTTGTTGTTGTTGTTGTTGTTGTTGTTGTTGTTGTTGTTGTTGTTGTTGTTGTTGTTGTTGTTGTTGTTGTTGTTGTTGTTGTTGTTGTTGTTGTTGTTGTTGTTGTTGTTGTTGTTGTTGTTGTTGTTGTTGTTGTTGTTGTTGTTGTTGTTGTTGTTGTTGTTGTTGTTGTTGTTGTTGTTGTTGTTGTTGTTGTTGTTGTTGTTGTTGTTGTTGTTGTTGTTGTTGTTGTTGTTGTTGTTGTTGTTGTTGTTGTTGTTGTTGTTGTTGTTGTTGTTGTTGTTGTTGTTGTTGTTGTTGTTGTTGTTGTTGTTGTTGTTGTTGTTGTTGTTGTTGTTGTTGTTGTTGTTGTTGTTGTTGAGCTTAGATTGCAATTCAGTTGTTATATGAGGTTACCCTATTTGTTTATAAAACCCAAAGTTTTTCTTCTTCTCGATTAAGTCCTTTTTATTTTGATAGTAATTTGTTCTTCTACGTTTGTTCTGAAGCATCACTTATTTATGTACACCATCTATCTGTCTACTATAATGATTAGGGTTTGTTTCTTTGTGAAACTAGAAAGTTGATGTTGGAATGATTAAAGCCACTATTCTCTTTTTTGATTGTATTCGTTCGCATATTTATTATTATGTGCCTTTCTTGCAAGTTATTCGCAGAAACTATCTGTGTTAAGCCTAACAGATTACAGTTTTGATTTGCAGTACTGAGGATCTTAGCACAAAGCCCACGACACCTGTTGATGTTGTCCCGAAAGTTGACTCTCTTGCTACCCTCTTAAGATGGGGTCGTGATAAAATGGGTGGGAAGGTTAAGGATAATGGGGTAAAGTGATATAGATACCTATTGCTGCTTTTGATTTGAAAAAATACATGTTTGCACCAACGGGTTAACTTTGTTTATTTTTTGGAAAATGCAGAGTGTCGTTTTCAAAAATACAGTGGAAATTGTCAATATCCGGACCAGACAGGCTGGTATCTGGCGACTTGCTCGAGCGGCCGTTGTCGGAAGGGACTTACAAGAACCAAGGATGGATTCTGGTGTAAGGGCTATAACTCCAGTGTGCTGTACCCCCATATCAGGTATACGTTGTTTTCTTATGAATTTTGGTATGAGAATTTTTTTTGTTTATTATGTCTATTGTGTGGCAGGTACAAGCTTCATTTGGATGTGAGGGACGAGACAGCATCAATTGTTGTGACTCTTCTTATTTTTTTTGCTCATTAAAATTTTTCGTTGTCCCTTTTATTTATTTTGCAGATTATACTTGGATAGGATATTTCGAGGAGGTAAATTCATATCTGTATTTATTCCTTCATAATATAATATATTCGATTACAATTGTAATGCATTATATTATCTATTATTTTTTACTCAGTTGTTAGTACCTTCCTTTTGGCTTTAAACGGGTTCTTTTGGAATAATAATAAGTATTTACCAATAGCGTTAACCACCGCATATGTTATATGAAAATTTTGTAGTTAATATTGGCATCTTATGTTAATAGCCCTTGTGATTGAATTGCGTCAGACATCGATTTAGCATTGATTATCAGTGTATCATAAGTTTTTAAAATCATTTTGTTGTAGGCAAATTGTTGGGAGGAAATAACACTAATTCGTTAGCACCCATGCCTTTGAATATGCTGCCAGTCCATTTCATGAGCCAATTTCATTTTCAGATTTAGGCATCTTTCAATTCCTGGTTTGACATATCCGTGCGTGTGATGAGCCGACTTTTGCTGTTTAACTGTTCTACTTGGGTCCCTTTGTTACATTTACGCCCTTCAAACAATAACTTTATTCTTTTTTTTTGTTTGGTGATAGGTGGTTATCTTTCTTTCTGGTTGAAGTAGTTTTTATTCGTTAAAGTTTGCTCTTTTATATGTTATAAGTTATGTAAATGAATCACTCTTAATGGTGTTGTTATTTGTATTACAGTACCAGCCACGGGTAATGTTGATCCAGTAAGATATTCTGGTAAAGAGCATAATAGTCATGCTTTAACTCCTAATAAACGACAAACAGAAGCCGAGTCTAATTTTATGAAGAAGAAGCTTCAAATGTCCTTCAACCACAGCTTCTATAATGAAGAGTCGGATAGACCGGCAAACATTTCAAACCCACATCATGTATCTACTGGTTTAAAGCTGTCATATGATGATGAGAAACGCAACTCTTCGATTACTTCAGCAAGTGGAAGCATGACAACAACTCCATATCTAATGTCATCCTATGGTGACAGTGTCACAACTGAACTTGACCATCAAAATGAGGAACTTGAAAGATTCATCATGCTTCAGGTACTAATTTCTTTTCTGTTCTTGAAATAATTGAGTTCATGACAAATGTCACGACAAACTGTAAAAAATGCAATGTACTATTATCTTTTTGACTATATATTCAGCATAATTACTTTTCCATCTAAGACAATATATCTCCCATTCATTTAACTATTGAATGCGACATGATGGTTTTACCTTCGTGTCATATACTCTTTAGTTTAGGCAGTTGTGTTCTTTACAAATCCATAAGGTTCGGTAAAAGGCTGTTACCCCTGGTTGACTTTACAAATCCATAAGGTTTAAACATATAGAAGTTGGATTTAAACATGTTTGGGACTTTTTTACAAACTCTCATTACATTGAGGCTGCTTTTCCACTGGCTGCCTTATTTGTTTAAATGGGGCCTTACTTGCAAAATACGACTCAACTTTCGATTGGTCATTGTGTTGAAGTTTCCTAATGCCTACACCATTTAAAATTTACAATTCTATCTAATCTTGGATTTGTTTTTTTTCTTTCTTTTTTGTCATAAATAATTGCCAAACTGTTGTTCTTATATTGGCTTTACCATCTTTGCACATATATGATATACTAAGTTGGATGATTCGTGTATGAAGTTTATTTTCATGAATGGTAAGATTTGTATACGAGCATTTTCCTAATGTTCAATTTAATTAGTTATGGTTTTCTATCCTTTTAGATATATCATTCTCAAGTGCTCATGTGTTTTAATGCATATTCAAATGGGCTATATTGCAAGAATATTAAAGCTATTAAATTTTTTGTGTCCTTTAACATGTAGATGAGATAATAAGGTTTAGCCCCAAACCACTCCTTGGTCTAGCTTGAACAGTGTTCAGAAAAGCTTTGCCCAAACAGCATTTAAAAGCTCAACCTGACTTGATGATACCTTCAGTAGTTAGTTTTGATTACCCCTTCCCTTTCGTAAAGCCTATTAAAATAACACTTGCACCTAGATAAGCCTTGAATCTACTATAGCGAGTCAAACTAACAAATTCTCCTATGAACAAGTGTAGGATAAGAGAGGTGACATAAATGGATAATGATAAAGTGGTAATTATAGGTGTAGGAAGTTCTGGTCTAGCAATGCCCATGCCCATCGCTCTTCACAAGAAAGGCATCAAATGCGTAGTAATGGAGCTGTCACAGACTATCAGGAACATCACCGGGTCAGCTATCCTAATCCGGCTAAATGGGTGGCGAGCTCTGCCGCTCTTGAGCAACTTGTAGTTGCTAACACCCTACGCCATACTGTTATCCCTGTTCAAAGGTACATCATACTAATACCCTATACTGAATCGAGATTATCTTTCTGTTAGGGATGTGAAAAATTCCGTTCGGAGCGTTGAAATAGGAAAACTGTTTAGAAAGTGTATGGATTGACTTGGAAAACTTTTTCAAAAGTATAATTAAATCCAGTTTTAAAGCAGTCAATGACTGCATCAATAAAACATTTGTCTGACTACATACATACTTGCTTACATGTTTGTTAAACTGTTGCTTCAAAACATCCCCCTTCGCTTTTAATTACATGTCATTAGTTTTCCAGAAAATAGCGTTAAGTTATGTCTGGTTACTATTTTTGTCCAAATATGCAGTATTAATAGTAGTAGTAATGTTTGTCACATTTGCAGATGGTTGGCAGTAATTTGCAAATGGTTGGTAGTATGCTTATGGCGGCAGCTTTTGTAGCCGGGTTGTTTTGTACCAGGTTGCTGATATAGCTACAAAATATCAAGATTCACCACAGAGATTGACTACTAATATACCCAGGTTTCCTATTGTTGAAGTGTGACTACTACTAAAAGACTGGCACTTTTGTACTTACATAAAATATTGTATGCATAAGTTTAAATCAATTTTGTATAAAAGCTTCAAAGTCAAACAACCATACAAACGTACAAAACAAACCCGTCATGCCCGGCCGTGCGATGCACGGGTCTTCACTCTAGTATATCCTAATAGTCCGTTGTATCTTATAAATACGAATTAATCAGTTAAAAATAAATAAAATTCAATGTAATATATTAAGATTTTAAAGTAATTGTATTATTATTGTTGTCCCCAAGTTGACTTTTGTTTTTCAATTTTGATTTTAATTTACACTTTTTGGTTTTCCATCATCAATTTACACTTTAACCTAATTTAAAAATAATTAATACTTTATTGCATAATGTCTATCTAATAACAAAATATAGCTAAAAATTAAAAGGTTACAACATTTGGATTAATACGAATTAATATTTATATCAATATTTTATTTATATTATTTTTATTGTAAGACTTATCGACAATAGCTTATTAAAAATATAAATAATATAAATAAAATATAACAAAAATAACGGCATTGTAATTGAATATATTCAATATACGTATTATCATTATAATCTAGATATATCTCATACATATTGTTTCATACAATATTATAAATTCATGTATTTCTTTAAATTAAAATTTTCAACATTGATTAAATTAAGATTGTGTTCACAAATTTGGATTGACTATTACTCTAAATAAATCGACCAATTTGTGTAACACCCCAAGCCGAGGCTCGGAATATCACGGAAATCATATAGCGCAAAGTGGAATTACGATAGAACAAACTAAATGCAATTAAAGATTCGGTGAATCCATTACAAGGACGAAACAAATACCAAAATACAAAAGGAGCAATAACCATCAAAGTTACAAATGAGCATTCAAAAGATGGCAATTAATCCTAAGTATAATGCAACGGGGAGGCCAATGAATCCTTGATCCATAAAGTCCATGGTCCGGGTTTACAGCAAGCAAAGCAACTAAACTCCACGTCCTGGGAGAACCCGAATACCTGAAAAGTGTACTAAGCATAGTCAACACAAGGTTGGTGAGTTCGTAGTAATGGTTCGTAAGGAACCAACATCAATAATCACAATATAAGAATAGAGGCCAGACATGACTTACAGCGAGCCTCTAAGCAACACAATAACGTCCAACAACAAGATTACACAAGACAAGTAAATGTGAAATGAGAAAGCACAAAAGATATGCGAATCAATGTAAGTGCCAAATGCATGAATAAGCAAACATGCCTATCCTATGCGTGATCTCCAGTCACCTGTGCAACGATACTCGCTTGTCATCACCATGAACAAAGCGGCATCTCAAAAACATCGAGATATATATGTCTATATACTCGGGGTCACGTTCTACATCCAAAATGGGTGCATACATCTATGCACCAGGATGTCGGCAATCCCCTGCCGAGGGCTCATCAACAATGTATGCAATGCTTACAATCAAATGTAAATGCATATATCGTAAACCAACAGTCAATAGACGATGAACCTGTGCCAACAGTCAATATTCGTCCAACATATGCCAAAATCCATATACGACAACCGTAAGCCAAAAATCAATATTCAACAACTATAGTCCAACAATCAATATTCAACAATCATAAACCACTAATCCCAATTAAACCAACTATACGTACATATACTTCAGAGGATTCTACTTTCTTCGAGTCCCAGATGCTTATATATAGGGTCACCCGCAGCCTTCCCACCACATCTAAAACCCAATGAAGGCATAACCGACTTCCATGTATGTACGTCTATCCTAATATATATATAATAATTAACTAAAACATAACCAAAGTCAATCAAACAAACGAACTGTCACATCAATCCAACAATCAATATTCAACAATCATAAACCACTAATCCCAATTAAACCAACTATACGTACATATACTTCAGAGGATTCTACTTTCTTCAAGTCCCAGATGCTTATATATAGGGTCACCCGCAGCCTTCCCACCACATCTAAAACCCAATGAAGGCATAACCGACTTCCATGTATGTACGTCTATCCTAATATATATATAATAATTAACTAAAACATAACCAAAGTCAATCAAACAAAACGAACTGTCACATCAATCCAACAATCAATACAACAATAATCCAATGTCAACTCTACAATCATAAACAAGTTGGTTTAGCACAATTAGGTCAAGTCACAAACCCTAAACGCCTTTCCAACATTAACGTGTAAGAGAAGAACTCATTCGACTCGACCTTTTTAGAAATGACCAAAGATTCATATAAAAAGAGTGTTACTACAAGAAACTAGACTCTCTTACGATTCCAACGATAGGTCATACGTCTAAAACGGGCTTACGGTTCAAAAGTTATTGACGTTTGAAAACTGACGCGTAAAGCAGGAATAGTAACACGAGTTTATGAACCCTAACACACGTTTAGAAACCCTAACACGCGTTTAAGAACCCTAGACACGCGTTTAAAACCCTAACACACGTTTAGAAACCCTAACACGCGTTTAAGAACCCTAGACACGCGTTTAAAACCCTAACACACGTTTAGAAACCCTAACACGCGTTTAAGAACCCTAGACACGCGTTTAAAACCCTAACACACGTTTAGAAACCCTAACACGCGTTTAAGAACCCTAGACACGCGTTTAAAACCCTAACACACGTTTAGAAACCCTAACACACGTTTAGAAACCCTAACACGCGTTTATGAGCCCTAGACACGCGTTTGAACCCTAACCCGTGCTACTGTTCATGTGGCTTGAAACTCAAGGGATTCTAATCCGATTTTTGACTCGATTCAAGGCACAAAACGTTTGAGTTTTACTAGAAACATGTTTAACAACATAAAATGACTGATATGAGGTAGTTTTAACTTACCAAATCTCCCAAATGCCTTTAAATCCGAATTTGACTATATATGGAGATTTTCTTGAGCTTGAACTCTAATTATTTGATATGATATATAAATGATGAAGATGATGCAATTTCTTGAGTTAATCTAGCTTCAAACACTATGAAATTTCCAGGATTTGAGTTTGAAATAGTTGACTTTTTGAGAGAGGAAGAAAGGAGATTTAAGAAAAGGGAGGATGAAATGATTAAGGGGGAAAGGAGAATGGGTAACTAATTGGTTCATGGGTCATGGGCAACCCATGGGTCGACCCGTTTCTCCCATAAGCCATTTTACAAACGATTACACAATTTAACGCCAAACACATATTAACGACCCGACTAACATACCACATAGTCATATAATCACAAATGGCTCAATTATTTCATTCAACAAGTTTGTTAGTCAAATTACACAAAAAGTCAACGGGTCAAAATTCACGGATGTTACAATTTGGATAAACTATATGTCCACCAAACTCTGCTACCATCCAGCCTTGATATGATTTAGCATTCGGTATTTATATTTGAACATTTCAATTCTTTTTTAAGTATATTTTTACATTTTAACGTATAAGTATTTTTTTGTTCCATATGCTAATTCTTATATTGATAATGTTGTATAACCCGTGTATTTGACACGTGTCTAAAATCTAGTATATATATATAAGTTGCTTAGTAATTTTAGTGTATAGCTAAATTATTCGAGCAAAACGTTAAAGCACAAGTACAATGACAATGCAGACATTCCGGATGAATGAAAGACATCCAAAGAAACGAAAACCTTACTTAGCGAGACCTCTAATAGATGATGTATCCATTTTTCAACTGTCTGGTCACTGTTAACCGGAATCTAAACAACCACTAATGTAACTTCATGTTTTTTAGTGGTTTAATTTTTACCTGGTTAAATATTTGTCAACTTATGATATTATAAAAATTTAACATGTCATTAATTATATATATGTTTCCCGCGTATTACGCGGGTAATAATCTAGTTGAATTACTAAACTGCTAATTGAAAAAAACAATACATAATCGAATTTTGCAATACCATCACAATTTTTATTTACTTCTAGTAGTCTACGTAAACAACATCTTAATAATCAATATATATATTATTATAATATTTTTTATATATTATTTATGGTATATTATAATAATAAGAAGGGTATATTTTGACAAATCATATAAAGTATAAGTATTAACATTGTCATTGATAAAAGATGAAATAATTAAATATGATCTAATGGCTCTAAATCAAAGATGAAATCTATCCAAAGGTTCCTATTTGTTTAGAGCTGAATTTAGGCTTGTTATTCTCTGTATTAATTGGTATCAGAGCTCAGCCGTCTTCTCCGGCGACCTCGATTCCGTTCTTCTTCTCCGGTGATATTTTATCTCCGGGTGACAATCAAATATAAAATAATAATAATAATAATAATAAAATCACAATTAATCCGATTTTAACCCTAATTTTTTCAATTCATCTATAATACTTTCAGAAGATAAATGTGTAATTCGTTCAAATCTAATTTTTCAATTAAGTCGGTAATTCATCAAATCCACCAATAATCCCAAATTTTGAGCCCTAATTTTGAAATTGATGATGTCAACGAGAAATCAGGAGATGGAGAAGTTACATAAAGATTATCAAGCACAACAAAAGGAGATTAGTGATCAGAAGAAGGAAATTAAAGATCAAGTCAGATTATTGTTAATTGATTAGTGATCAGAAGAAGGAAATTAAAGTGATCAGAAGAAGGAAATTAAAGATCAGAGTCAGATTATTGTTAATTTGAATGCTACAGTTGAATCTATGAAGCGAGATATGGAAAAATTACTGAAACAGAGGTCTACGGTGGCGCGTGTCGATCACGATCAGTCATTTTCAGGCAAACTAACTCGTTTAGAGTTCCCTAAGTTCGATGACGATGATGTAGAGGCTTGGATGTACAAGTGCACTCATTACTTCAGCATTGATGATACACCAGAGGAAAGTAAGGTCCGATATGCTGCTATACACATGTCTGGTAGAGCACTTTCATGGCATCAAGCTTACATAACTTCTGCTGGTCGAGAAATGGACGAAATAACTTGGGAAGAGTACTCTAGATCTGATGTTGCTAGATTCAGTTCAACTGCTGTAGAAGATGCCATGGGAGCTCTCAAAGCTCTCACTCAAACTGGAGAACTGGACACTTATTGTGATGAGTTTGATGTCCTCTTGAATAAGGTTAGTATTTGTGAAGAATACATTGTTAGCCTGTTTATTGAAGGATTGAAGCCTGATTGAAATGTCATATAAGAATGTTTAGGCCTAAGACTATGAAAGATACTATTTCTTTAGCTAAGATGCAAGATCAAGCTAACAAGGCCTTAAGAAGGATTTCTGGTGTAGGATCCTCCTATAGTTATAGGTCTAATGTGTCTAGGACCTCTACTTTCACTGGAAAATTCCAAACAACCTCTATTGCCTACTCCTACTACCACTGCCATACCTTCCAATGCTATTGTTCCTAAGAAAACCAGTAATAAGGTTTTGGAAGACAAGAGAGCTAAGGGAGAGTGCTTTTATTGTGATGAGAAATTTGTGGCAGGGCATAATAGAGTTTGTAAGGGAAAGAAACAGTTGTTTTTGGTAGAAATAGAGGGTGGAAATGATGAGAGTGATTCTTTGGAAATCATAGAAGTAGAATCAGGACCATTGATACAAGGAGAGCCAAAAATTTCACTGAATGCCATATTAGGTATCCCCTCATATTCTACTATGCAAGTTGTAGGCATTGTGGGTACCAAATGTTTACATATATTGGTGGACAGTGGTTCTACACACAATTTTATGAGTGATATGGTGCTTAATAAGGTTAAGTGCATCACAAATGCAATTCCTGATGTGAAAGTGGAAGTGGCATCTGGTAATGATATGAGTTGTGTGAGCTTATGTAGAGATTTTAAGTGGACAATGCAAGGAGATTATTTCACTGCAGATATGTTGATTATTAAGCTCACCAATTATGACATTGTGTTAGGAGTGCAATGGTTGGAGACATTAAATGATATAAATTGGAATTTTAAGAATTTAACAATGAAATTTTCATTGGGTGGTAAGAATTTTGTGTTGAAGGGAACAAAAAGACAGGGTGTAAGTTCTTGTTCCATGGAGAAAATTACTTCTATTTTGCAAAATCAGAATAATGTAGCACAAACACAGTTATTTGCACTACAACCATTAGGGGAGGACAAACCAGTGTATGAGCGAGTAATTGAGGGAATGGACTCTGATGGAGCATTAGAGGAGTTGTTGAGCAAATATAGTGATGTGTTTGAGGTACCTAGGGGACTGCCTCCTTCTAGAACAATTAATCACAAGATTGTGCTTAAACCAGATGCTGCAAATCTTAACCTTAAACCCTATAGGTATTCCAAACATCAGAAAGATGTCATAGAAGAGATTACTCAAGAATCATTGGACACTGGGGTGATTAGGAACATTACAAGTGATTTTGCTGCTCCTGTAGTACTGGTAAAGAAGAAAGACGGGACATGGAGAATGTGTGTAGACTACAGAAAGTTAAATGAGGCCACTGTAAAAGATGTATTTCCTATTCCCTTGATTGAGGATCTTTTGGATGAGTTACAAGGAGCAGTGTTATTATCTAAATTGGACTTGAGATCTGGATATCATCAAGTAAGAATGTGTGAGGAAGATATTCATAAAACAGCTTTCAAAACTCACATGGGGCATTATGAATTTCTGGTGCTTCCTTTTGTTTTGACCAATGCACCAGCTACTTTTCAATCCTTAATGAACACTACTTTCTAGAAGGTGTTGAGAAAAAGTGCCCTGGTATTTTTTGACGACATCTTGGTCTATAGTGGAAACTGGGATCAACATTTATTGGACTTGGAAATAGTTTTGGAAATTATGAGGCAAAATGAGCTTAAGGCAAAAAAGTCCAAATGTAATTTTGCTGGAAATAAAGTTGAATATTTGGGGCATATCATTACCAAGGATGGAGTGTCTACAGATCCTGCAAAGATTAAATGTATTTAGGATTGGCCAATCCCTAGTACTGTTAAGCAATTAAGAGGTTTTTTGGGTTTAGCTGGGTATTATAGGAGATTTATTAAGGGATTTGGATGTATAGCTAAACCTCTCACTGAATTCTTCAAGAAAGAGGGGTTTAAATAGTCACCAGATGCCCAAGCAGCTTTTGATCAGCTTAAGTTGGCACTCAGTACCCCACCTGTACTTGCATTGCCAGATTTTTCACAACCTTTCACTATAGAGACAGATGCATCATCTAAAGGGTTGGGTGTTGTCTTAATGCAACATGGTCATCCCTTAGCATTTGTAAGTAAAGCTTTATCTCCCAAACAGTTCGTTATGTCTGTGTATGAGAAGGAGTTGTTGGCCATCATGATGGCAGTTAAGCAATGGCAACACTATTTGGGAAACAAACACTTTATAATCAAAACTGACCACCAAAGCCTTAAGTACCTTTTGGAACAGAAGATTATTACTCCACTGCAGCAGAAATGGTTGGCTAAATTGCTTGGCTTTGATTATGAGATTGCATACAAGAAGGGAATAGGAAACACTGCTGCTGATTCTTTATCCAGGGTGTTCAGTTTGCAGCTTTTGGAAATGGGAATAAGGTCTTTAGATTCAGAGCTATGGTCCAAAATTAAAGAATCTTGGGATGCTGATCCAACTGCTCACTCTTATCCAGCAGTTGAAACAGGGCATGACCATTCCAAATAAGTCTTGGGATGGTAATGTATTGAGAAGGAAAAATAAGATCCTTATTCCTAATAACAAAGAGTTGAGGACCAAAATTATTGAGTTGTTTCATTCCTCTACTTTGGGTGGTCATTCAGGCATCACTCCTACTATGCAGAAGGTGAAGGAATTTTTCTATTGGAAAGGTTGTTCTAAAGATGTGCAACAGTTCATTAAGACCTGCCAAGTGTGCCAAAAATCCAAATATGAAAGAGTGGCTACTCCTGGTTTATTGCAGCCATTACCCATCCCCAAATCACTCTTCACTGACATTTCTATGGATTTTATCAGTGGTCTTCCAAAGGTGAATGGCAAAGACACAATTCTGGTGGTGGTGGACAGACTTTCTAAGTGTGGACATTTTTTACTCTTTTCTCACCCTTATACTGCTGCCAGTGTGGCTAGAGTTTTTATGGATGAAGTATTCAAGATTCATGGTTGTCCAGAGACAATTGTATCTGATAGAGACCCCATTTGTAACACCCCGACTATAGCAGAAACACGAGATGCCACAGAACGACATGGTACAAAAGAT
>CM067168.1:119922978-119937978 GCA_034093135.1 Erigeron breviscapus
TCTACATCTTAACTGCTTTCTACATCTTAACTGCTTTTCTACATCTTAACTGCTTTTCTACATCTTAACTGCTTTTCTACATCTTAACTGCTTTTCTACATCTTAACTGCTTTTCTACATCTTAACTGCTTTTCTACATCATAACTGCTTTCTACATCTTAACTGCTTTTCTACATCTTAACTGCTTTTTCTACATCTTAACTTCTTTTAAGTGTAACATAAGTCACACCCGACCAGATGACAACCATATGGCTGAACATCAAACGTCGTTAAGGAATGGCAAGCCAATCCCGGAGTAATCCGTATGTACAAGACAAATGAGGGCGGGTCAGACCCCTCGTATTACTCAACTGCATCTCAATGACCATGTTGCAAGGAGCCACCCAAGCAACATGCATCTACGCACTTAGCCGGGCTAGGGAAAGTACGAGTTAAGTTTAACACTTTCTGCATCTCATTTAGTTTAGGTTCTACGTTACCTAAACATATACTACATATACTACTTCTCAATGCATCACAAGATACTACATATCACTTCATAACATAACTCTACATTATACGTCATTTCATAACATGCACTACATTACATATCATTTGGGACTGCATTTCAGGTACCAATTGGAAAGTTATTATATGAAACCATCTTTTGTTGAACCCTCAACGTGTGAAAGCAGTGTATCTGTAACATCCGCGGTTTTTGACTATTCGAATTTATGCGTAAATTGACTAACGACTTAAGGGATGACTTAATTTAGTCACTGTGAGGCATAATAACATACGAAATGCTTAACTGGTCGAATGACAACTTAATTTGACAGTGCAAAACTAAACGATACGAGGTGATGTTCGATTATCTAGTAGTTATGTTGTAACACCCCAACATGGCGGAATCATGGGGTATCACGTAGAAATAGCACAGCACGACATGGGAATTATGTAGAGTCAACTATATGAAAGCATAAGATCGAAACGATCCATAAATTCATACAAACATATACATTTATTAACATTCATCAAATACACGTTCAATCAATAATAAAAGGAAGTTCAAATCATTATTAAATGATCCTAATAGTAACCCATTAAAGGGAGAATAAGGATCACGGATCCAGAAGTCCAAAGCTAGTCCAATTCTAACAAGCAAGCAATGCAATCATCCATTTTGTCTCTGATTTACTTGATTACCTGAAAAGTGTACTAAAGAGCGTCAACATAAAGTTGGTGAGTTCGTAGGGACAAGTAACAGGAAACAAGTAGTATGTCGGATACAACCGTTAACAATAAGTGAGGATTAGTGGAACTAATCACATCCAAGGAAAACCTATAAGGTTTCACATTATCACAATTCAATACAAGTCAACGTTCAATAATAACGATTCCATATAACGTTCAACAACGTTCCATAACAATCAATAACGATCAACCACGATGCGGCTTACATAGTTAATAATTAACAATGCGCTAACGGTGCGACTTACATCGTAAACAATGCGCTAATGGTGCGACTTACATCGTAAACAATGCGCTAACGGTGCGACTTACATCGTAAACAATGCGCTAACGGTGCGACTTACATCGTAAACAATGCGCTAATGGTGCGACTTACATCGTAAACAATGCGCTAACGGTGCGACTTACATCGTAAACAATGCGCTAATGGTGCGACTTACATCGTAAACAATGCGCTAACGGTGCGACTTACATAGTAAATAATGCGCTAACAAGTCCACATCAACAATTCAATCATACAATTAATCAAATCAACAATCAACAGTTAAACAAACATGTACACTTTTCAGCCCGAATCTCAATTGAGTAGGGAGGGTTTACGAAACTCACCTGAAACGCCTGTCAGACAGTAGGAGATATGTAACAGTCTGAAATGTACCCGAATAGTCCAAACGTATTAGTCTCCGGAAAGGAAACTGTATAGAATAACCCATTTTAATAGAGTCAACAGTTTAGTAAGAAACTGATGGACGAAGGACTAAGACTGTAAACAGTTTAACGGTTCAGGACTGAAACTGTCAGAAAAACTAACGATTTAGGACTGAAACTGTCAGAAATTTAACGGTGTTAACGGACAGATTTTAACTTTGTATTTCATGATTCAAATTCAACATAGGAAGCTTACAAGTGATAAATAACCTGTTTAAATGATGATTCTGGCTGCTTCGTATCAAGACCCAGTTGACATTTTATGTTAATAAAACTATGTAAAATGCTTCCACGGGGCATTTCGCGGTGCGAATAACTTGTAAACGAAACGAGATTCAACGAATCTGTTTTCTTGTCTAAATTCTCTGTACCCCAGTCTATCCATATAACTATAATAACAACTTGAAAGTCTTAACCATTTTCCTTAAATCTAACCCGAAAACCTTACGAGAACTTATAAACTAACAAAATCTTCCAAAAATAAACGATCACCAATTGTAACGAAACTCTTCACACAACTAGAGGAATCAATAACGAACTCCCTACAACTTTCAGAATTGAAAACTAACGTGTAACTTTTACGTAACATAAATCTAAAGTTTTCCCAAAACCGTTCTTTTCTTTCTTTCCTTCTTGGCTTTCAACTACGGTTCCTGTTGGTGATGATGATGTTAACAGGTTGTTACAGCTCGTGGGTGTAGTTACATGGTGGTGGCTCGTGGTGCATGGAGCCGTAGGTGGGAGTCGAGAGTGAGATGATTTTCCTCAACATCTATATCTATACGTAAATATGTATGTATGTTTACTTGAGTGGTTTTGCGAGGGAGAGGGACGAGTGTTAATGTGCTTTATCATTACACCCTCACGCTTATATATATACATATACATACATAGCGAGAGAGAGACAGAAGATAAGGAAGGAGGTGGGGTGGTGGACTATCGACGAGATGGTGGGCTGTCGACGAGCAAGGATATACATCGATCAAATATCTATATCGTACGTGTGCATACAATCAAGAAGAAGAGATAAGGGCGGTCGATCTAGAAGGGATAAGAAGAAGAAAAGAATGTCGACATTATGTTGACATACATTCGTTATTTAAACAAGAAGAAAACAGAGGGAGAGGGGGCGTAGCTATGAAACAAGAAAAAGGAAAATGTCGACATGCATGCTTTCTCTATTTCAATATCTATATTTATATATATAATGCAAGTGTTTGTAATATATTAAAACAAGGGGGGCGGCTGGTTTATTAAACAGAAAAGAATGAATAAAGAATGCAGGGGCTGTACTAAAATATCTTAATTATAATAGGTATATTTACATCATCATTCTCAGATGTTTAGTCCGTAATTTAGTCTAAATATTTGTCGTTAAATCGCCAAAATTTAAATGTAATCTTATTAAGGCTTTAGACATAATAACTTATGATTTTTATATCCTTCATGTTTTAATACCTTATGATTTTTATATTTACTCAGATTTTTGCGAGTTGTTACATTATTCCCCAGTTAAAAGGATTTCGCCCTCGAAATCTAGATTGTATCGAATAAAATTATACTTAACTTGATTTACGTTTTATCTCAATGACAATAAATCGATATTAGAGGACATGACATCTAAATATCTATTCTACATTAGACAATTACACATAATTAACAGAAAGATACAAGGCGTATCCCTAATTGATGCCTTCTACTCTCAACAGAGTAGGATGAACTCATATGATTCTTAAATAGAATCCTTCTACTCTCAACAGAGTAGGATGAACTTGTACACAATCCTCCACAGGATTAACATTTAGATATAGCCTATATAAATACTCTACAATTTGTACATACTTAATAACCAACAACATGTATTCCTATAGTATAGTATAGATGATTTGTCTAGACACAGGTAAGTCTGACTAAGGCACTATACCGGATTCAAATTCACTTTATCTTCCATATTTGACCGTTAGAAACGGCTCCTTTTTAGACTATATAATAATACCTTAGCATACTTTTCTCCATGCCATATCAACTTAACATTTTCCTTTCTTCAGAATCTAACCAAAACCCAAAACCTAATATCGAAAATGTTGAATCCTTTCCTAATCGTAATCTACATTATTATCATAGTGTGCTTAATTACTGTGGCTCAACTTCCATTGGATGAGGCTATTCAGTGGTTAGTCGCGTTCGTTCTTGGCGTGGTTCCCTTATTGTTTGTCACCACCTGGGTTTCTTTGTATGGTTTTTAAATATGTTGTATCCCTAATTGTTGTATTTCCGCTTAAATAATGTAACAAGTTTCACTTGTATTGTACGAATAATGAAATACAACTTTCTTCGATCTCTCTTGGGGATTGTTGTTGATTAGGGAAATTCCCCAGTTAAAAGAATTTCCCATATTTGTCTTGATAGATTTTTATACCAAGTTCATTAGTCTATTTTAATCGTTGATCGCCCATCATAATTTTAGCCTTTCAAATAATTCTTATTTTCAATTTTGAAGTTCTTTTACCAAGACACTACTGTTATCTAGTTGGAAAAGTCGACATATTTTTGTTGATAACATTTGTCTCATTTTCTTAAATTCAATCATTAAAGGCGATCCATGGGTCAAAGAATCAAATATTACCTAGATCACTCCTGAAACAATAATTTGGATCAAAAATTCGTCTAGGGTTAAAAAAAAATGAATTTGCAATTGATATGGTTCTTGAAAAAGAAGCAGTGAAGAAAAATAGTGATGTGTGGAAGACGATCTATTCATTAAGCTATTAATTAAGTTGAGGATTTTCTCAACATAGTATTCGCTTTTGAATAAACTGTTCAGCTCTTTTCAACCTTGGTTAAAGGGATGATAAAGTTTAGAAATTTTATCTTTAGAAAAAAAAATAATTCAGTAATTACTAATTACTGTAACAATGATTAAAATTACTGTAGTTTATGCACACCTGTCCGTTCTTCCAGGTCACATTTCCCTTTTCATCCTCTATAATAGAAACGCGTTTTCTTAAGGAGAATGCACACTAAATCTTCTTTCTCTATCTCTTTTATTTACTTTGTTCTTCATCTGCTAATTTGTCTTTAGCTATTCCATTCACAGCCAGCTTGTGTTCTAACAGATCTCCGACTTTCTCTTTGGTAAGCTATATTTTTGTGCTCTTTCTTTCTCATCTTGCATAATATACTATCTATTTATATGTTTATATAAAACTTTTATCTTTTAATTCATGTTTGCTTAATTAACAATATTGTTCCACCGATTTATCATAAGATAATGAAAAATTCCGGTGCCTCTTCGAGCGATCCAAAAGGCAAAAGGCCAATGACTCAAGAGGATCTTGAAGATCTTGAAACAAATAGGGTCAAAAGGATTAAGCAGGAGGTCGTGATGTTAGGTATTTCCTTTGAAGATTACAAGGTGATAGTAGACGAAGATGTCCACCTTTTTGAGAAACAAACTTCTGAAGATGAAAAGCTAGCAAGAATTTTATCTCAATTTTTAACAGAGGAGGAATCTATCCTTGTGAATCGTCAAATAAAAGAAGATGAAAAGTTTGCAAGAGCCCTAGCTCAACAAGACGAAGATAATCTCTCTCAAAGAGAGAAGTCCATTTTCGCCATGTCATCTGAAGAAGAAAAAGAAAATCCCAATATTCCACCTCTTAAGAGAAGAAAAAGAAATGTTGCTGGGGGAAGCAACATGTCAGGGTCGAGTTCTGACAGAACTCCTAATTCTTGAAATCAAGAGGGATTTTATAGAAATATTTGGAATCTGTTATAAATTTTTATAAATCAAATCTTAAGTTGTCCAGAATGTGTTTTTAAATCAGAATAATATTGTTGATAATGTTTCTTATGTATTTGTTATGTCAATTGTCTGACCAAAACTTATTGTAGATAAGAAGAACTCAATATAATCATGGACGCAAGGCAAAACCAGATGATTGGTACTAGTGAATGGGGAACATCAATCGATGATTTTTGCCAAAATTGGCTTTTCCAAAATACAGTACCAACATCACAGTTAGAACTCCCAACAGAAAATGTCAGTGCATCGTTCCCAACTTTTGTTGATGCAGTACATCATGGAGTTTCATCTCCAATCCCAATGAACCCTTTATATCAAAACTTCTCTTTCGATACCCCAGAAGCAACATTCCAGTTGAAATCAACATTCCAACCGGAACCATCATTCCAACCAGAATTTTCCGAGGAGGGTAACAGGGCACCAGGCAAACGTCCAATGTCAGACTCGCCCACACTATACCCCAATCCGATTGGTGACGCATATTATGAGGTCTCAACCTCGAACAGGGTGGAACCGGTTGATACGATAATGAATCATGGACCAGAGTTTGAGAAGCACGTAGAAGACTCATGGGCTTATATTCGCAAGCTTTATAGTTGCAAGAAAAAGTCCGCAAAAGTATCGTCCTCGAAAGCCCAAAGAAATGTAAGGTCAAAAAGGTCTTACCAGTTTGTGAAACAAAATACTACTTTGGTAGTATTTGGGGAAGAAATGAACATATCAGAGATGCTAACACCTATATGCTCATGCACAGGGATACCTAGGACCTGTCGCGGTTGGAGTACAGAGGGATGGACCTCCGTTTGTTGTACAGCTTCTCTTTCCATGTATCTGTTGCCAACATATGTCGGGCCAAGTCGTATTGTAAGGTTGCCGGGGAGAAGAATGGGTTGTAGTACATTCTCAAAGGTCATAGAAAAATTATTGTTAGAAGGGTACGATCTCGATTGTCCAATTGACTTGAAAGATCATTGGGTTAATCATGGGACTAACAAGTATGCATTGAATAGATAATCGTGTGATCTTCTTAGATTCAGGAATTTGGCTACTTAAACTATAAAGTAGGATTACATAAACACTTAGTGCTTTTCGTATGTCTATTTCCCTCTTTTCTTTATTGCGAAATTTATATATAATTTGTTTGTAGTTAACACTTTTATTATTGCTTATATCAAAATAGTCTGATAAAGCCATCCTACTTTAACTTGTTTCATCAAGATCCAGATTTCTTATTTGTTGTCGGCCATTTTGAAAAAAATTATTTTCATTTGACGTCATTGCTTACGTTATATGAGCGAATAGTACCTCTCAGTAAAATCATGTATTCTTATTCTAGGTACAAGGCCAATATAAGGTGAAATCTACGGGATTTGATTCCTGCATATAATCACTTAAGTTCATAATCTTCTACAACTATCCTGTTTGCTCTTTTCCAGCCATTTTCTTGAACACATTCATCAAATTACTAACTTAAGCTCCATGTTCGTAAAAAAAATGCCTCTTAACACACTAGGTCTCCTAATATTTCATAGTATCTCACTTTAATTGAACATTATAGTCTCCAAAATCTTAGCTCATTCTATCAGTCAATCGTAACTATAAGTTTGAACTTAGTCTATAGTTCATAATAAATCATTGGTCTACAATTATAGATTATAAATATCTAAGACCTTAATAAGCATGTATTCTAGATCTTATTCTGATATTGTTATTTCAACAATGACTGATAATTGTAGACAATTATAAGTAATATAGCTTAGACATGGGCCATCCGGTAATGCTTATAATATAAGACATACCATTGGCCAGCCCATCACATTACCAACTTATTCAAAATCCCCTATACCTGTACTACTATTTCATTTAACATAGATTTCAATTCCACACTAATTTTAACAAGTTCGTAACATATCATTCAAGGTTCAAGTTCTCAATACGTTATTCATATCATAATACTAAGGCAAATGTACTAATGTCTTAGCTATCACGCCATCACGTCAAATTCATAATAACTTATCATTATTCATATAATTACAATCACGAAACATTTAACACTATATAATAAAAGGGGTCAAGTCATAACAAGGTGGGTAAAGCATAGTCCGAATTTTAACTTCAACATTCGACACATTAAAAGTGTTTGTATACAGGGTGTACCATCGGCTAACCCTCCACACCGTTAATATATAGAATGGATGTCCAAAACTCAGTTCCGATATGTTCTCTAAGTGTTGACCGGGTATGTATACAGGGTGTACCAGCGGCTAACCCTCCACCTAACCAACACTCATTAAACATACCGGGTTAGCTACTATACTTTATCCACGAGGCGCAATCCATGAGATTATTAACTTTATATGACATAGGATAACCATAGATTTGTTGATCAGGCGCCTCTAGGGTTATCGAATGCGTAACGGTGCGACTTACATCGTAAACAATGCGCTAACGGTGCGACTTACATCGTAAACAATGCGCTAACGGTGCGACTTACATCGTAAACAATGCGCTAACGGTGCGACTTACATCGTAAACAATGCGCTAACGGTGCGACTTACATCGTAAACAATGCGCTAACGGTGCGACTTACATCGTAAACAATGCGCTAACGGTGCGACTTACATCGTAAACAATGCGCTAACGGTGCGACTTACATCGTAAACAATGCGCTAACGGTGCGACTTACATCGTAAACAATGCGCTAACGGTGCGACTTACATCGTAAACAATGCGCTAACGGTGCGACTTACATCGTAAACAATGCGCTAACGGTGCGACTTACATCGTAAACAATGCGCTAACGGTGCGACTTACATCGTAAACAATGCGCTAACGGTGCGACTTACATCGTAAACAATGCGCTAACGGTGCGACTTACATCGTAAACAATGCGCTAACGGTGCGACTTACATCGTAAACAATGCGCTAACGGTGCGACTTACATCGTAAACAATGCGCTAACGGTGCGACTTACATCGTAAACAATGCGCTAACGGTGCGACTTACATCGTAAACAATGCGCTAACGGTGCGACTTACATCGTAAACAATGCGCTAACGGTGCGACTTACATCGTAAACAATGCGCTAACGGTGCGACTTACATCGTCATCATTTCATTTTGCTGGGGGACAAATAATAAATGCATCCAAGATTTCACACACATCAACGTTTATCACAACAATTCCACAATTCACGGTGTATCCCGACACTATCATATACGTCCACCAAGTTGTCATATAACAATCAAGTCATCAAATCATAAGTAACCTACGAACTCCGTTTAAACCATTTTTATGCATCATACAGTTCACGTTGCACACAAAATTTCCTATCATGCATGCTAATATGAAATATGGGTGCAATGGCTATAGACTAGGTCAATCCACCTAATTCTCTACAACCACGGCTCTGATACCATTCTGTAACACCCCAAAATGGCGGAATCATGGGGTATCACGTAGAAATAGCACAGCAGAACATGGGAATTATGTAGAGTCAACTATATGAAAGCATAAGATCAAAACGATCCATAAATTCATACAAACATATACATTTATTAACATTCATCAAATACACGTTCAATCAATAATAAAAGGAAGTTCAAATCATTATTAAATGATCCTAATAGTAACCCATTAAAGGGAGAATAAGGATCACGGATCCAGAAGTCCAAAGCTAGTCCAATTCTAACAAGCAAGCAATGCAATCATCCATTTTGTCTCTGATTTACTTGATTACCTGAAAAGTGTACTAAAGAGCGTCAACATAAAGTTGGTGAGTTCGTAGGGACAAGTAACAGGAAACAAGTAGTATGTCGGATACAACCGTTAACAATAAGTGAGGATTAGTGGAACTAATCACATCCAAGGAAAACCTATAAGGTTTCACATTATCACAATTCAATACAAGTCAACGTTCAATAATAACGATTCCATATAACGTTCAACAACGTTCCATAACAATCAATAACGATCAACCACGATGCGGCTTACATAGTTAATAATTAACAATGCGCTAACGGTGCGACTTACATCGTAAACAATGCGCTAACGGTGCGACTTACATCGTAAACAATGCGCTAACGGTGCGACTTACATCGTAAACAATGCGCTAACGGTGCGACTTACATCGTAAACAATGCGCTAACGGTGCGACTTACATCGTAAACAATGCGCTAACAAGTCCACATCAACAATTCAATCATACAATTAATCAAATCAACAATCAACAGTTAAACAAACATGTACACTTTTCAGCCCGAATCTCAATTGAGTAGGGAGGGTTTACGAAACTCACTTGAAACGCCTGTCAGACAGTAGGAGGTATGTAACAGTCTGAAATGTACCCGAATAGTCCAAACGTATTAGTCTCCGGAAAGGAAACTGTATAGAATAACCCATTTTAATAGAGTCAATAAGTTTAGTAAGAAACTGATGGACGAAGGACTAAGACTGTAAACATTTTAACGGTTCAGGACTGAAACTGTCAGAAAAACTAACGGTTTAGGACTGAAACTGTCAGAAATTTAACGGTGTTAACAGACAGATCTTAACTTTGTATTTCATGATTCAAATTCAACATAGGAAACTTATAAGTGATAAATAACCTGTTTAAATGATGATTCTGGCTGCTTCGTATCAAGACCCAGTTGACGTTTTATGTTAATAAAACTATGTAAAATGCTTCCACGGGGCATTTCGCGGTGCGAATAACTTGTAAACGAAACGAGATTCAACGAATCTGTTTTCTTGTCTAAATTCTCTGTACCCCAGTCTATCCATATAACTATAATAACAACTTGAAAGTCTTAACCATTTTCCTTAAATCTAACCCGAAACCTTACGAGAACTTATAAACTAACAAAATCTTCCAAAAATAAACGATCACCAATTGTAACGAAACTCACCACACAAATAGAGGAATCAATAACGAACTCCCAGCAACTTTCAGAATTGAAAACTAACGTGTAACTTTTACGTAACATAAATCTAAAGTTTTCCCAAAACCGTTCTTTTCTTTCTTTCCTTCTTGGCTTTCAACTACGGTTCCTGTTGGTGATGATGATGTTAACAGGTTGTTACAACTCGTGGGTGTAGTTACATGGTGGTGGCTCGTGGTGCATGGAGCCGTAGGTGGGAGTCGAGAGTGAGATGATTTTCCTCAACATCTATATCTATACGTAAATATGTATGTATGTTTACTTGAGTGGTTTTGCGAGGGAGAGGGACGAGTGTTAATGTGCTTTATCATTACACCCTCACGCTTATATATATACATATACATACATAGCGAGAGAGAGACAGAAGATAAGGAAGGAGGTGGGGTGGTGGACTATCGACGAGATGGTGGGCTGTCGACGAGCAAGGATATACATCGATCAAATATCTATATCGTACGTGTGCATACAATCAAGAAGAAGAGATAAGGGCGGTCGATCTAGAAGGGATAAGAAGAAGAAAAGAATGTCGACATTATGTTGACATACATTCGTTATTTAAACAAGAAGAAAACAGAGGGAGAGGGGGCGTAGCTATGAAACAAGAAAAAGGAAAATGTCGACATGCATGCTTTCTCTATTTCAATATCTATATTTATATATATAATGCAAGTGTTTGTAATATATTAAAACAAGGGGGGCGGCTGGTTTATTAAACAGAAAAGAATGAATAAAGAATGCAGGGGCTGTACTAAAATATCTTAATTATAATAGGTATATTTACATCATCATTCTCAGATGTTTAGTCCGTAATTTAGTCTAAATATTTGTCGTTAAATCGCCAAAATTTAAATGTAATCTTATTAAGGCTTTAGACATAATACCTTATAATTTTTATATTTACTCAGATTTTTGTGAGTTGTTACATATGTAGACGGGTCAACCCGTGGGTCAAACCCACAACCCATGACTCAACTCTTACACCCAACCCTATCCCCACTCACCACCCATTCTTCTCATCCATTCATTCATTATTCAATTCCAAAACACACACACAAGTATCTCTCTCTCTCTCTCTAAGTTCTTATCATCGATTCATGTTGCTTGAGTTAAATTCAAGTTAGAAACATCATCAATATCATTATAATTATGACATATCAAAAATTTGGAACCTAAAGTGCAAGAAATCTCTTATTGTTGCTCAAATTCAAATCTTGGCTCTTGGTGGTAATTTTGGTAAGTATTCTTAGTCTAAAATTGTTCTTTTGTAGTGTATAACTTGTACCTTAACCCACTTGAACGAATTCTGGTCAAAAATGGTTTCAAGAAGCTCAATTAGGTCAAATTTGGGTTGTCAAAAAGTCAAAACGGGTCAAGAATGGATTTAACATGAAATTGGCCTTATGAAACGAATTGGTGGCATGGGTTTTGCTTGGTTATGTCTAATTATGTATAACAATTCTGAAATCTGGGCCTTGGATCATTACAAGTCGATTTAGGTTAGAATTAGGGTTCTTGGTTATGTGAAGTGGGTCAAAACCGAATTGAGGGTTCAAGTTAATGTTTTGAGTTGTTAAATTGAGATGGATTATGTTTGTTTATGGATATTTAAGGCCAACAATGTATGGAAACGAGTTTAGGAGCTTTACATTTCGGTTTTGAGGTCAAATTTAGGCACAAAAAGGTTTTGGGTCGTGTTTGGTCTAGCTTGTTGCTGCTGTCTTTCTGCCCAGTTCCCACCGTAAATTTATGTTGCATGGCCGTAATTTTACGGTCCTCTATTTCTTTTAAATTTCAACTTTTCTAGTTTTAAACTTATGGTTCTTGGATCGAATCAAACTTTCACCCAAACCTTTATTGGAATTTTCTAATGACCTAATCGAGTCACAATTGTCGTCTAAAGTTGAACATACTCTATAGGACTCGAAGTGAAACTCGACTTATAATATAACATGTATATAATTATAGGTCGTGGACGCGAGGCAAATTATTGAACGATCTTTACGCAAAAGTAACTTGACTTTGACTTGTCATTTGTCGATCAAGGTGAGTTCCGTAGCTCTCTACTCAATTGAGATTCGGGCTGAAAAGTGTACACATACGTGCTTGTTTGATTGTTTGGTTGATTTGATTGTTTGATTGATGGATGGTTTTGATTGATTGTTGATTGATGGATGGTTTTGATTGATTGTTGATTGATGGATGGTTTTGATTGATTGTTGATTGATGGATGGTTTTGATTGATTGTTGATTGATGGATGGTTTTGATTGATTGTTGATTGATGGATGGTTTTGATTGATTGTTGATTGATGGATGGTTTTGATTGATTGTTGATTGATGGATGGTTTTGATTGATTGTTGATTGATGGATGGTTTTGATTGATTGTTGATTGATGGATGGTTTTGATTGATTGTTGATTGATGGATGGTTTTGATTGATTGTTGATTGATGGATGGTTTTGATTGATTGTTGATTGATGGATGGTTTTGATTGATTGTTGATTGATGGATGGTTTTGATTGATTGTTGATTGATGGATGGTTTTGATTGATTGTTGATTGATGGATGGTTTTGATTGATTGTTGATTGATGGATGGTTTTGATTGATTGTTGATTGATGGATGGTTTTGATTGATTGTTGATTGATGGATGGTTTTGATTGATTGTTGATTGATGGATGGTTTTGATTGATTGTTGATTGATGGATGGTTTTGATTGATTGTTGATTGATGGATGGTTTTGATTGATTGTTGATTGATGGATGGTTTTGATTGATTGTTGATTGATGGATGGTTTTGATTGATTGTTGATTGATGGATGGTTTTGATTGATTGTTGATTGATGGATGGTTTTGATTGATTGTTGATTGATGGATGGTTTTGATTGATTGTTGATTGATGGATGGTTTTGATTGATTGTTGATTGATGGATGGTTTTGATTGATTGTTGATTGATGGATGGTTTTGATTGATTGTTGATTGATGGATGGTTTTGATTGATTGTTGATTGATGGATGGTTTTGATTGATTGTTGATTGATGGATGGTTTTGATTGATTGTTGATTGATGGATGGTTTTGATTGATTGTTGATTGATGGATGGTTTTGATTGATTGTTGATTGATGGATGGTTTTGATTGATTGTTGATTGATGGATGGTTTTGATTGATTGTTGATTGATGGATGGTTTTGATTGATTGTTGATTGATGGATGGTTTTGATTGATTGTTGATTGATGGATGGTTTTGATTGATTGTTGATTGATGGATTTGTGATTGAAGTAAACACGCATAGGTAATGATATGGTTATTGTTGAGACATACGCACCCCGATGTATGGGAAACGTGAGCGGGAACGTACGCACCCCGGTTGTGTGGGAAAGGTGTGCGAGGACGTTCGCTCCCCGATGTATGGGAAACGTGTGCGCTGTTGATGATAGGTACATGACTCCGAGTATATAGACGTATATACATCGATGATTTTGAGATGCCACATTGGTCATTGGGATGACATGTGAGTATCGTTGCATTGTGTGGAACACAGACAGACCCCAAGTATGTAGTCACACATACTTGCATTTGATGATTGTTGAGAGACACACATGATATACATTCATACATTGCTTGGTTATGTCTTATGCACTTATACTTTATGCATACTTATTGCTTTGCATACTCATTGATGTTGACATTACTTATGCATACATATGACACGCGTATCTCATCATTGTTGATACATTATGGCTTGTTATGTAACGAGGTTTACTCTCGGTTTACCTATCTTGGTTGACTTTGTGCCTTATAAGGGCTACCTGTAAGACATTACTTACTTTTCCTTATACATATTGTGATTGTTGACGATGGTTCCTTGTGATCCATTACTACGAACTCACCAACCTAGTGTTGACTTTGTTTAGTACACTTTTCAGGTAATCAAGTGAATCCGAGACATGTTGGTTGATTATTGCTTTTGCTCGGGCTTGAACTTACGTGGATCTGTGATTCATTCACCCTTTTATGATTTCATGTTCTTTATGTATATTGTACCTTGTATGTTTGATGTTGGATTCACCGAATCCCTTTTATGTCATATAGTTCATGTTCTACGATAATTCCATGCATACGCTATATCTTTTCAGTAATATTCTGAGCCTAGCTCGGGGTGTTACAGAATGGTGGCCCATGCTTGGTCATAGAGAATTAGGCGGTTTGACCTAGACTACGGCTTAAGTTAAAACTCTTCATATAGCATGCATGGTTAGGAATTTTGTGTGCAACGTGAAATTGTATGAACCCTGAAAATTTTTGCATTGTGAGTTCGT
>CM067168.1:119945478-119960869 GCA_034093135.1 Erigeron breviscapus
GTAGCAATTATAAATCAGTAAATTGCAAGTGGATATGTAACCGTTCTTATATTAAATGACATTACAGGTAGTATTAGTCAAGTCATGATATATTTAAAGAAAAAACTGCACTTTATTGTTTTTTAGTTACCAATATTGTTTGTCATGAATAAAAGTCCTACATTGAAAGGCTAATATTAGTATATGGTTTTGTAACATGTTTTTGTTCGTAACACGATAAAGAAAATAATTAATTATCCTTTCTCTTAAAAAATTGCAGGCATACTTATGAATGTAGCATTATCTATATGTGTTTTTATGTCTCCCGGGGCAACGTCCGAGTGTAACTTTTACCATGTCTATATCTTAATCTCCTACATGTATAAAATTTTCCGTAGTGTGCTGCGTAAATGAAATTGCCCCAACTACAATTTACTATTCTCAAGTAACTTTACTTACTAATCTCGAAAGCTAATGACAGTAGATTTTCATAATACCATCAGACTAACTATAGGTTTATATGAACTATTATGTTTTTTTAAATCATATATAGCATTATAGCTGACTAATTATTCATTTGTATGCTTTTATAGCAACTTAAGGACTATAAGTAATCCATTTCATTTGTAAGCTGATTAATGCTCCTTGCAGGTTATCCGTCATCTATATGTTTCCAACAAATGGCAAATGATAGTAATAATGTACCAAGCTGCATAGAAACGGCAACAAAATGGTACGGACAATAACTCAGACCATCTATTTGGAGCTATGTGATAACGCCAGTATACATCCTAGGTACAATACATGTAACCATAATCGTATTTTTATGCCATGATATTCGAAATTCTCTATACTTGGGGTATACTATTTTATCAGTAATAACTTGCAAAATATATTAAAATAAGACCACTCTGATTATCTGTGCTTATGATTGCTAATCATATACATTTTCATTCTTATGCAGCCAAATAGTCGCATTCTGGAATCGGCATAACGATGAAGTCTTCTGCTTTTATAATACGCGTTTGTAATGTATGTATCGTTATGTATATATCATCCTTACATAAGTTTTGTGAAGCAAGTTAAGGTAACTTCATACTTTCAGCTCATTGAATTGCAAGTATATTTACATGCGTGTGTAATCTCTAAATATATATAAAAGAGAAACCTAAATTCATAATTGGAGAAGTATAGACCCTTAAATTAAGTTCAACTTTTAATTAAAGCCATTAGATCAAATGATAATGTCATATACCTTATTTAACTTTTTTAGATTTAATTTTATTTTAATAAATTTAAATTATTATTATTTCCTTATTTAAGTTTGTAGACATTAATAATTAATATTTTTAATGATATAATTATGGAAACTAATATTTTTATATTTTTACATCATTTTTTATCTTTAAAATTAATTTTTAATTTTTTTACAATAACTAATATTTTTATTTTTTACATCATTTTTTATCTTTAAAATTGATTTTTAATTTTTTTACAATAACTAATATTTTTATATTTTACATCAATTTTTATCTTTAAAATTAATTTTAATTTTTTTACAATAAAACATTCTTTTGTAATGTAATACGTTTTTGTCAAATTATATTTTTGTATAGGATTTTTATCATATAACGAATAAAATTTGGTTATAAGGATTATTGTATAGGATTTTTATCATATAACGTTTTCATTAAATCAATGTTTTAAAAACCAGATCGGATGTCAAACCGGTCTCTTGAAAGCAAAAAAACAACAATAGAATAGATATACCAGCACCAACAAATGACTCATCTTATAAAATGTGTACTAACAATAGACCTGCATAAAGTCGTGAAAGTTTGATTTAGGAGTGCAATGTAATATTTTATATTAATATTTAACTTTTTCATTAAATCAATGTTTTAAAAACCAGATCGGATGTCAAACCGGTCTTCTTAATAAAGAACTAAAAAACAAATATGGAGTCTATAGTAAGCTATCATAATTATATATCTAAAAAATAATTGTATGAAAATTCCAATGACATTACGCATAATTTTAAGTTAGATTAACACAACATGCGATATATAGATTGATAATTAAATTGCTTAATAATTTTAGTGTATAACTAAATTATTCGATCAAAACGTTAAAGCACAAGTACAACGACAATGCAGACATATCCGGATGAATGAAAGACATCCAAATAAACGAAAACATTACTTAGCGAGACCTCTAATAAATGATGTATCCATTTTTCAGCTGTCTAGTCTCTGTTAACCGGAATCTGAACGACCACTAACGTAACTTCATGTTTTTTAGTGGTTTAATTCTTAGCTGGTTTAATATTTGTCAACTTTTGATATTATAAAAATTTTACATGCCATTAATTATATATGTTTCCCGCGTATTACGCGGGTAATAATCTAGTTGTGTATATATGTTGAAACCCGCTGCAAAGCGCGAGGTAAAATTCTAGTTGAAATTATACAACTTCATTGCATGGGTACATTTTCTTGTCATTATATTATAGTAAGACAGTGTATTATAGGCATGCGTCTATATAATGCTAACGATTTTATACCATTAAATTGAACCCGAAAAAGGCAAATAAGTCAAAGCCAACAATAACTTTTTTTTTGAAAGGTGTGAATTACTCGCGAATATCGAGAGGTCTAGCGTACGTTATCTTAACCGGGTCCGCGCTAAAGAGCCCCCTCGCCGAATAGATCCTCAATTTAAACCCCCCGATGAGAAACTTCTATCATCCTCTGGAGGGGAAAACTCACCCAGGCCCACCATAAGTGGAAATGAAATGCATGTGGCCACCCAAAATATGTCTAGGGCAAGACTCGAATATGTCATAGAACTCAATGTACTTCATATATGCATCATCATCTAATTTCTTTAGACAATCTTTCATCGGAGATTTAATATTACAGTAAGGAAAAGGTTGCTCTCCAAAACCCTTCCGAACACAATCGGTAAAATTCCAAGCTAACCTTGACAGTTCTTCTTCACCAAGAATCTCAGAACATCTTCTAATGAAACTTTCATGTTCATATTTCGAGCAAAAACTTGTCATTTCTTCTTTATGATAACTAATCTCACTGAAAGCAAAAAAACAACAATAGAATAGATATACCAGCACCAACAAATGACTCATCTTATAAAATGTGTACTAACAATAGACCTGCATAAAGTCGTGAAAGTTTGATTTAGGAGTGCAATGTAATCATAATCAATTTATATTTAAAAATATCTCATGATCTACTCTATTAGTTACCTAATCACTTTCGCGACTTGTATGTAGGTCTATTGTTAATTTTATACAATTAAATTGAAACCGAAAAAGGCAAATAAGTCAAATCCAGTAATAACTATATATATAATAATAGGTAACTAATAGAGTAGATAATGAGATATTTTTAAATATAAATTGATTATGATTACATTGCACTCCTAAATCAAACTTTCACGACTTTATGCAGGTCTATTGTTAGTACACATTTTATAAGATGAGTCATTTGTTGGTGCTGGTATATCTATTCTATTGTTGTTTTTTTGCTTTCAGTGAGATTAGTTATCATAAAGAAGAAATGACAAGTTTTTGCTCGAAATATGAACATGAAAGTTTCATTAGAAGATGTTCTGAGATTCTTGGTGAAGAAGAACTGTCAAGGTTAGCTTGGAATTTTACCGATTGTGTTCGGAAGGGTTTTGGAGAGCAAACTTTTCCTTACTGTGATATTAAATCTCCGATGAAAGATTGTCTAAAGAAATTAGATGATGATGCATATATGAAGTACATTGAGTTCTATGACATATTCGAGTCTTGCCCTAGACATATTTTGGGTGGCCACATGCATTTCATTTCCACTTATGGTGGGCCTGGGTGAGTTTTCCCCTCCAGAGGATGATAGAAGTTTCTCATCGGGGGGTTTAAATTGAGGATCTATTCGGCGAGGGGGCTCTTTAGCGCGGACCCGGTTAAGATAACGTACGCTAGACCTCTCGATATTCGCGAGTAATTCACACCTTTCAAAAAAAAAGTTATTGTTGGCTTTGACTTATTTGCCTTTTTCGGGTTCAATTTAATGGTATAAAATCGTTAGCATTATATAGACGCATGCCTATAATACACTGTCTTACTATAATATAATGACAAGAAAATGTACCCATGCAATGAAGTTGTATAATTTCAACTAGAATTTTACCTCGCGCTTTGCAGCGGGTTTCAACATATATACACAACTAGATTATTACCCGCGTAATACGCGGGAAACATATATAATTAATGGCATGTAAAATTTTTATAATATCAAAAGTTGACAAATATTAAACCAGCTAAGAATTAAACCACTAAAAAACATGAAGTTACGTTAGTGGTCGTTCAGATTCCGGTTAACAGAGACTAGACAGCTGAAAAATGGATACATCATTTATTAGAGGTCTCGCTAAGTAATGTTTTCGTTTATTTGGATGTCTTTCATTCATCCGGATATGTCTGCATTGTCGTTTTTTTGCTTTCAGTGAGATTAGTTATCATAAAGAAGAAATGACAAGTTTTTGTTCGAAATATGAGCATGAAAGTTTCATTAGAAGATGTTCTGAGATTCTTGGTGAAGAAGAACTGTCAAGGTTAGCTTGGAATTTTACCGATTGTGTTCGGAAGGGTTTTGGAGAGCAAACTTTTCCTTACTGTGATATTAAATCTCCGATGAAAGATTGTCTAAAGAAATTAGATGATGATGCATATATGAAGTACATTGAGTTCTATGACATATGCTGGTTGAGTCTCTCATTCTTACCTTACACACATATGGACACATTTATGTTCTCGTTAATGGAAGGTGGCTAACAATTGAATCTTGACTTGTTTTAGGATTCGTGCTGCATTTAGAAGACAAATGGAAAGATTTGTGAAGAAACTCAAAAGGTACAGTGAATTGATTCTTTAAGTTTGATTGTATGGCAATTCTTATCAAATTCGTAAAACAGATTTAAAAAAGAACCAAAAAATGAAACATATGCATATACAACTAATTGAGTTTGACCCTTGATTGTAGGAGAACAAAGGAACATGAGCAGTTAATTGTTCAAGCTAAACAACAAGAACTCAACTTAGAAGAACGAATAATCAAACTTAAGGTTCAAGTTAGGCCCTTGGCCTTTTCTCTTTAGTTGGTTTTCTTATTGTACATTTTAATTATATGCATGATCTATCATTCTAACTAGAGTAATTTATTTATGTTGATAGGAAATCCTGGAATGGATACAAGAAAGTTTGCCTCTTGCCGCAAAAATGCTTGCAGCTTTTGTTATCTGTTTGCTCTATGGTTCATTTGCACGTTGTTTTACTCATCTGAGGAGAAACTATTAAATTCATTTAAATTATGTAATCGGATATAAGAATAACGTCTCTGAACGGATGAAATATGTTCTGCCAAGCAATGAATTTGATTAGCCATTTGTTACGAAAATATTTTGTATAAATTTATCTTTAATAAACAATCGAGGCCTTGATGTTTTCTAAGGCTTAAAGTCCTCGTTTTGGCAGCCTTAATTACGTGACCTTATCACGAGACCCAAACTATTTGAAAAAATTCCTCTATAAAATTACCAATTATAAATTATTAGATCATTTATTCCCATCAAAGTTTATTCCTTTTGATCATTTCCGTATATGTTAAGTCATTCATAGTTCAAGGATATATCCCTACTTGCCTTGTTTATCGGATTTGTTGAAGAGGAACTTTTCTTTGGACTTTTTGTTCTCCCCCGTTTCTTTTATGATTTGCAGGAACTAACAAGTGAGTATAACTGTATAAGTACATAAGTGTTAGAAAACCGTCTTACTTTGGTCTTGAACAATTGGGATGTACATTTAAATTTAATGTTAAATGTTTTGATATAAAGATAAAAAAGATCGTTGTATTTGGTACCTGGCATCAAGGTTGGAAACTCATGACTCGAGATCGGATCAACGAGAGGGGAATTAGGAGTTTTTGAAAACACGGATCGGAATCGGGGATTGAGTTTTTATATATTTTTTAAATTATATATAATAACCTTCAAACTTAAAACATAATTTGTTTAGAAACTTTAACATAATATACCAAAAAGAAAATGTCACAAATGGTCCATGTAGTTGGTCATATTCGCATTTCACGCCTTGTGCTTTTTTTGTTGCTAGCTATCCCTGGGTTATCTATTTTTGTTGTCAGTAGTCTCTGCCACTAACAATCATTAATTTTGACCTGTTATGTCCTTTATGTGCATTGCACATGAAGACTTTTTTTAGTTTTTTAACATATAAATGACCCTATCCTTTCTTCATCTCGTTCTTTTCCATCCAACAACCATCATAACTTTTTATTCCCTTCCAGATCCAACACACCATCAATTTTCTTCATCAGTTAATAAATATATATATGTATATATACAAGCTATGATGTTGATATTGATAATAATGATAAATTGATAATCATAACATTGATTGTGGACATGCAATTACTTTGGATAAAATACAAATAATGTTTGCATGTATCGAAGTCAAAATACACTGAACACATAATTCTCATTCATGAGTCAATTAAGCATTTTAAATCATATCGAAGTCAAAAACTTGTCTTTTCAGTTACACTGAACACAAAATCCTCAATCGTGTGGTCATCAATCTATATATATACTAAGTATATGATGCAAGTAGCGAGAAAGAATTGTATTCTTTAGTTTATTCATGGTCGGGCATAACTTAATTTTTATAGTGGTAGGTCTCATGTAGTTCATGTGTAGCGAGAATTCCAAAGAGCTTAAAGAATATATTAAGATGTAGACAAGTGCAGGGGCTGAAAGGCAATACTACCATACTTCTATTGAAACTTTGCATGTGTAACACCCCAACAAGGCGAAAACATGGGGCATTAATAGAAAAACTCAGCATGACATGGAAATTAAGTAGAGATATTAAATGCATTCAAGGATTTGAGCAATCTATACATAATTCAAGTACAAGAACAAACATCGGATCAAATACGTGTTTGTATCTGTTTTCTTGTGAAGTGTATTTTTAGAATCGAATTTGATTTGTTAATATGACAAAAATCTGCAGGCTCTGTCTCGTTTGGAAGCCAAAGGATTTGTTTTGCCATCAAATTTGGTTGGTGTAGATGTTTGTTCATCTTACTACATTCATAATGAATTATCTGATAACAACTCAGTTGAAGGTGGGGATTTCCAGTGAATTAGGAAGACCATTTTATGAAGATTTTTTATAACTGTTTTGTTAGTTAAAGATAGATTGTTGCTCATCTTAATATTATGTCTTGTGTAGAAACTTTGAATGAAGTATATGTTGTTAAAAATGATTATAATATACTTATTTATGTATTAAATCAAATTTGATTATACGCATACATTTGTATAAACAAATTTTGGTCCATATAAAGAAACCTATACAAAATCAAATTTGATTTTATTCATACATTTAAAAAAAACAAGTGGAATCCATATCGAAAAACATTTACAGAATCATATTTGATTTTATTCATACTACGTCAAAAAGGTATACAAAATCAAATTTGATTTTACGCATACATTTGGAAAAACAAATTTTGGTCCATATCAAGAAACCTATACAAAATCAAATTTGATTTTGTGCATACATTCAAAATAACAAGTGCAGTCAATTTCTTTAAACATTTACAAAATCATATTTGATTTTATGCATACTATGTCAGAAAGGTATATAAAATTAAATTTGATTTTACGCACACATTTGGAAAAACAAATTTGGGTCCATATCAAGAAACCTATACAAAATCAAATTTGATTTTGTGCATACATTCAAAATAACAAGTGCAGTCAATTTCTTTAAACATTTACAAAATCATATTTGATTTTATGCATACTATGTCAGAAAGGTATATAAAATCAAATTTGATTTTACGCATACATTTGGAAAAACAAATTTGGGTCCATATCAAGAAACCTATACGAAATCATATTTGATTTTATGCATACTATGTCAGAAAGGTATATAAAATTAAATTTGATTTTACGCACACATTTGGAAAAACAAATTTGGGTCCATATCAAGAAACCTATACGAAATCACATTTGATTTTAAGCATACATTCAAAAAACAAATTTGGGTCCATGTCAAAAAGGTATACAAAATCAAATTTTATTTTACGCATACATTTGGAAAAACAAATTTGGGTCCATATCAAGAAACCTATACAAAATCAAATTTTGTCATATCAAGAAACCTATACAAAATCAAATTTGATTTTACGCATACATTTGGAAAAACTAATAAAGAAAAAAAATCCTTGTCTAATTGTTTGCAGCTGCTTTAGTATTCCTATTTTCATCGACTTTTTGTTTCTTCTTTCCACATGTCCTGCTGTTGTGATTCGTACCTCCGCATGTGGTGCAGTTTCTCTTTCTTTTATTGCTTTCTTTTATTCCTTTCTCTTTCCCGCCCATTATACGGCTAACAGTTCCGCATCTCTTATACACTCCAACTGGTGGATTTTTTATTTGGGTTGAATCCGGTTTTTCAACACCTATCATTCTTGCTATCACTTCACTTTTTGTGTAATTTGACTAACAATCTTGTTGAATGAAATAATTGGGTCGTTTGGTGAATTAAATGACAATGTGTGTTATTTGAGTCGATAATATGTTTTGATGGGTGTTTAAACGTGTAACGATTGTTTTATGGCTTGTGGGAGAAACGGGTCGGCCCGTGGGTAGTCCAAGACCCACCAGCCCCAAGGCCTACTTCCCCCCCCTGATCTTTCCTTTCCTTTTCTTTCTTATCTATCTATCTATACTCCCTTATTTCTTCCAAGTAAAAGCTAACCCTCTCCCATCCTTAGTTCATCATCTCACTTGCATCTAAATTGTGTTTTGGACTTGCTTTAATACAAGAATCATTATCATTGTCATAACTTAATCCCATTGAAATCATAACCTTATCGTCGTATTGAAGATTTAAAGTTCATAGTTCAAGCATTATCCTTTTTGACCTAAATTCGGGTTCTAGCTCGTGAAAGGAGTTTTGGTAAGTCTAATTTACCCATTTACTTCTATTTATGTTTAGTAATGCATTTCTGGTCATTTTGAGTATTGACATGTCCTAAATCGGCTTAAATCTTGATTTGGGTCAAACTAGGGTTTAATTAGGGTTTGAAGGGTTTGGATGTGATTATGATGTTTGAATCGAAACTAAGATAGGGGTTATGTTTATTTATGTTGAAATATGTTTGTATAAGCTTCAAAATGAGTCTTGAAACATCACTAGTCGATTTGGTGACAAAAAATGGAGTTTGGGTTAAGTTTGGTTCGTGTTTGAAGTGTTTTGGAACTGATCTGGGCGCAGGTGCGCCGCACCTCCTCTTGGTGCGCCGCACCAGGGCTTGGACTGGGTTCCCTGATCGTTTTGTGCGTCGCACACCCTCTTTGGTGCGCCGCACCTGGCTTGGTGCGCCGCACCTCATCAATGGTGCGCCGCACCTTTCCTCCAGTGCAGCAAAAACTGTTTTAGTTTGAAAGGTCGTAACTTTTGATCCGTAAGTCCAAACAAGTCGTATGACCTATCGTTGGAATCGTAAGAGAGTCTAGTTTCTAGTGGTAACCCTCTTTTTGTATGAATCCTTTCTCATTTCTAAAAAGGTCGAGTCGAATGTGTCTTGTTTCCTACTCGTTTAAGTGGGAAAGGCGTTTAGGGTTTGTGACTTGACCTAATTGTGCTAAACTAACTTGTTTATGATTGTAGAGTTGACATTATGTATTATGATGAATATATATATAGGTTGTGGACGTGTGGACCCCATTACTCATTTGTAATCCTTTACTAGCTTCTTTGCCAATCAAGGTGAGTTTCGTATCTCCCTACTCGCTTGAGATTCGGGCTGAAAAGTGTAAACCTGGCGTGTTTATTTGTATTATTGCTTTGTTGACTGTTTGACTGGATTGTTGGATTGATGTGACAGTTCGTTTTGTTTGATTGACTTGAGTTATGTTTTAGTTAAGTATTACAGGCATATTAGGATAGACGTACATACATGGAAGTCGGTTATGCCTTCTTTGGGTTTTAGATGTGGTGGGAAGGCTGCGGGTGACCCTATATATAAGCATCTGGGACTTGAAGAAAGAAGAATCCTCTGAAGTATATGTACGTATAGTTGGTTTAAATTATGGTTGTTGGCTTATGATGATGAATGGTGATTATTGGTTATGTTTGAGGAACATTGATTGGTGGCACAGGTTCATTGTACATTGATTGTTGGTTCATGAGCATGCATTTACATTTGATTGTAAGCATTGCATACATTTGATGAGCCCTCGGCAGGGGATTGCCGACATCCTGGTGCATAGATGTATGCACCCATTTTGGATGTAGTCCTGACCCCGAGTATATAGACATATATATCTCGATGTTTTTGAGATACAGCCTTGTTCATTGCTATGACAGAAGGGTATCGTTGCATTGGTGACTGCGTTCACGCATAGGATAGGCATGTTGGCTTATTCATGCATTTGGCACTTACATTGATTCATACATCATTTGTGCATTCTCATTACACTCTTATTGTCTTGTGTAATCCTGTTGCTGGACGATATTGTGTTGCTTAGAGGCTTGCTGCAAGTCATGCCTAGCCTCTATTCGTATATTGTGATTATTGTTGATGGTTCTTTATGGACCATTACTACGAACTCACCAACCTTGTGTTGACTATGCTTAGTACACTTTTCAGGTAATCAGGTTCTCCCCGGACGTGGAGTTTAGTTGCTTGCTGTCTAACCCGGACTTGGACCTCATGGATCAAGGATTCATTGACCCTCCTTTTGCATTACTTAGGATCGTTTGCCATCTTTGGATGTATTATGTTAACTTTGATGGCTATTTGCTCCTGTTGTATTTTGTTACTTGTTTTGCTATGTTTTGGATTCACCGAATCTATATTTGCATTTAGATTGTTCTATTGTAATTCCACCGGGTGCTATGTGTTTTCCGTGACATTTCGAGCTCTGGCTTGGGGTGTTACAGAATGGTGGCCCATGCGTGGTCGTAGAGAATTAGGCGGTTTGACCTAGACTACGGCTTAAGTTAAAACTCTTCATATAGCATGCATGGTTAGGAATTCATGTGCAATGTGAATTATGTGAATCCCCGTGTGAGTTCGTAGTTAAGACCTATTGTATGAAAACTTGAATTCAATGTGATGAATGTGAATTGTAGTTGACATGGGTTGTTGTTGTAAATTGTTGGAATTAATGTGTTGATTTAGGGCAAAATGAAAGGATGCCATTAACTTAGTATAATATTGTGGCAACCCTAAAAGAACCCGATCAACTCTTTTATGGTTACCCGATATTATAGCAAGTTCATGACATCGTGGATTGCGCACGTGTGGCTTAAAGTATAATAAGGAACCGATATGCTTAATGGAAGTTGATTAGGTGGAAGGTTAGCCGTTGGTACACCTTGTATACATACCCGGTCAATAACTAGAGAGCATATCGAATTCGGATTATACTTTGAATCATTCGTGTTAGTTGTGATTGCATGACGTAATGAGCATGATTACTTGATGTTATGATATGTAAAAATCCCTTATGATGCTAACACTTTTGCTTTAACTTAACGATATGAAATGAGTATGTGGTATCGGTGTGAGAGCATTGACTACTTGTGTGACTAACATGTGAGCATTTGAGACTAACTCTCGGGTCAACGTGTCACTTGTTTTATAGAAATGGAGAGACCAAGGAGAGTCTGAACGAACTATAGGGCTGAAGAGGAAGAACCTCAACCGGAAGCTCAACCGGAAATACAAGGAGGTAGGGGCCGCGGTAGAGGTCGTGGTAGGGGCCGTGGTAGGGGTCGTGGTAGAGCTCCTGAGCCAAACTTGGCTGAGGTTATCGCTCAAACGGTTGCCGGTATCATGCCAACCATCATTGCTCAAGTCACAGCAAGTCTTGGGCAAAATAACGAAGCCCCAGAAAACGTAAACAATGAAAATGATCAACCTCAAGCCGAAGAATTTGAGGAAGAGGAACCAATGGGAGTCAATATCGGGATGCCCATGAATAACCAATATGGCGGTTACCGTCAAGGGTGTATATTCAAGGATTTTAAAAGTTGTGGGGCACCGGAGTTTGATGGGAAAGGTGGTCCCACGGAATGTATAAGGGTTTGAGGCGATAGAGGCGGTGATTGAAAGGAGTCATTGCACCTATGATGACCGGATTTTCTATGCATCCGGCATGTTTAGGCATGACGCCTTGAGTTGGTGGAACCAGGAAATAACGTTGGGGCGGACTCAAAATTTGGAGTGGATTGACTTCAAAGAAAAGTAAAGCTAAGTTTTGTCCTCCGTACGAGCTACAAAATTTAACAATCGAATTTGCAAATCTCAATATGGAGGGAGCCGATTACAAGGGCTATGTGAGACGATTCCAAGAGTTGTCTACCCTCATTCCTCACTTGGTGGGTACCGAGTCACAGGCCATCCAGAAGTTTGTATTGGGCTTGAATCCTCAAGTCCGATCTTATGTAAACTCCAACATGCATACTTCTTTGGCTAATGCGGTCAACCAAGCCGGGAGTGTGACTGAAGATTTATTGAGGGTGGTGTTTTGAGTAAGTCCTCATCAAACAAGAGGAAAGAAGTGGGGAGTCAAGTGGGGTAAAGAAAGCGGGAAGGTTTGACCCCAAGAATGCTTATAGGGGTAGGGTGATGGCGGCGGTGGAACCGGCTAGGAGGCCTTATACCGGGCCTCATCCTTTCTGTGGGAATGCAACAAGCATCATCCCGACAACCAATGTGGTGCATGCTTTAATTGCAATCAAGTCGGGCACCTCTCCCGAGATTGTAGAGTTCCAAGAACGGGCCCAATGAATGCGGCTCCTATTCGGGCCGTTCCTCCTCAAGGTAACCAAAGAAGGGGCGAGTGTTTTGAATGTGGTAGCCGTGACCACTATCGTAATAATTGTCCTCGATGGGTGGGACAACAAGTGCAAGTAGCCGTCCACCCCAACCAACTACAAATGGTCGGGCCTAACCAAAACCGGGGACAACAAGGCCACCAAGTGCAACCACGCGGCCGAGCCTTTGCGGCCAATGTAAATGAAGCCCGCAATGATCCTAACGTGGTAGCAGGTACTTTTCTCCTTAATGGTCTCTATGCAACCGTTCTATTTGATTCCGGGGCCGATTTTTAGCCTCGTGTCTTCTAACTTTGTTCCTTTGATTGATGTACATCCGTGTGCTCTAAACTATGTGCTTGACATTGAAATGGTAAACGGGTCACTAACTAGAATAGCCAAATACTCGTGATTGTGTCTTGACTTTGGAGGACGTCGACTTCTTCATCGATCTTATGCCTTTAGACATTGGTAGTTTTGATATTATAGTGGGTATGGATTGGTTAGCGGCGGGTAATGCGACGATTGATTGTGGTGAGAGAGTTGTTAAGATACCTTTGACCAACGGTAAAATCCTTAGGGTTCAAGGCGAAATCTCCGATTCCCCAATTCTAAAGTCTTTAGTGCTACCACCACACAAGGTAGAATTGAAGACCGTTCCTATTTTTTGTGATTTCCCCGATGTTTTTCCGGACGACTTACCGGGGTTACCCCCGCCCCGTGAACTTGATTTTCGTATCAGTCTTATTCCCGAAGCCGCGCCCATAGCAAAAGCTCCTTATAGACTAGCCTTAACCGAAATGCAGGAGCTACAAACTCAACTCAAGGAACTCCAAGAGAAGGGTTTCATTCGCCCTAGTCAATCTCCTTGGGGTGCTCCTGTTCTCTTCGTCAAAAAGAAAGACGGATCCTTCCGAATGTGTATTGATTATCGAGAATTGAACAAGCTCACCGTGAAGAACCGATATCCTCTCCCTAGAATTGATGACTTGTTTGATCAACTTCAAGGAGCTAAGCACTTCTCAAAGATTGATCTTCGCTCGGGTTATCATCAACTCCGGGTACATGAAGATGACATCCCCAAAACGGCTTTCGCACAAGGTATGGTCATTTTGAATTCACCGTGATGCCTTTTGGGTTGACTAATGCACCGGCGGTGTTCATGGACTTGATGAACCGGGTGTGTCAACCATACTTAGACAAGTCTGTCATTGTGTTCATTGATGACATACTTGTATACTCGAAGACAAAGGAGGAGCATGTTAAGCACTTGCGCGAAGTGCTTGAATTACTAAGGAAGGAGAAGTTGTACGCAAAATTTTCCAAGTGTGAGTTTTGGTTGGAAGAGGTCCACTTCCTTGGTCATGTAGTGAGCAAGGATGGTATTCATGTGGACCCAAGCAAGATTGAAGCGGTCAAGAATTGGAGAAGACCCGAAACGCCATCCGAGATCCGTCAATTCCTTGGATTGGCGGGTTACTATAGAAGATTCATTGAAAACTTCTCCCGTATTGCACAACCACTCACCCTCTTGACTCAAAAAGATAGAAACTTTGAATGGGGCGAAAGACAAGAGAACGCCTTCCAAACACTTAAGGATATGCTATGTGATGCTCCTATTTTGACATTACCGGATGGGATAGAAGATTTTGTGGTTTATTGTGATGCTTCGGGGTAAGGGTTGGGTTGCGTTCTTATGCAAAGGGGTAAAGTCATTGCTTATGCCTCTCGGCAATTGAAGGTGCATGAGAAGAACTACCCGACTCATGATTTGGAATTGGGAGCGGTTGTGTTTGCTTTGAAGTGTTGGAGACATTACCTCTATGGTACCAAATGTGTGATTTATACCGATCACAAAAGTCTCCAACACATCTTCAACCAAAGTGAATTGAACATGAGGCAAAGGCGTTGGTTAGAGCTATTTAGTGATTATGATTGTGACATCCGTTATCACCCGGGCAAGGCAAATGTAGTAGCCGATGCCTTGAGCCGAAAGGAGAGAGTGAAACCAAGACGGGCTAGAGCTATGAGCCTCACGGTAGGGCCAAACATTCGTGATCGGATCATTGAAGCCCAAATTCAAGCCACCCTACCGGAAAACTTTGGAAACGAAAACCTAGATGGCATGGAACAACTATTTGACCGAAAGAATGATAATGGGCTATACATGGTTGAAAGACTTTGGGTTCCTATCTTCGGTAACTTAAGAACGCTTATTATGAATGAAGCTCACCTATCACCTTATTCGGTCCATCCCGGGTCGGATAAGATGTACTTTGACTTGAAGGAATTGTATTGGTGGCCGGGCATGAAGCGTGATGTGGCTAAGTATGTGAGTGAGTGTCTTACTTGCTTACAAGTCAAAGCCGATCACAAGAAGCCACCCGGATTGTTGGTACAACCGGTGATGCCCGAATGGAAGTGGGAGCATATTTCAATGGACTTCATTACTAAACTACCGAAGACAAGAAGCGGCCGTGACACGATTTG
>CM067168.1:119961869-120056512 GCA_034093135.1 Erigeron breviscapus
CCAGTACTTAGGTTAAGTTAATTAGGTAATTAGGTCAAAATTAGGGTTTAGTTAATTAAGTAGTATTTTCATTTCATTTTTAGTTTAAGTAGTTTAATTTAGTTTTCATTTTATCTTTATATTGGTGCGTTGATCTTTTTCTTGAGTTTTGCAGGTTATTTAGGTAAGTTGATGCGTTTAAGATCGGGAACGGTTCTAAGACGCGTATCCACAAGCCTAAGTAGACTCAGACGTAGGAGAAGACTCTACAGATCCAACTCCACACCCGTAGGTAACTTAGCTCACCTTTTCAACTTAGAAGACCTCGTAGGATCATCCGACACTAGATCAGAACCACCCTTACCGGAACCAGAAATGGACGAATTTGATCGACCCACGATGGAAAGGACGAGGGCCGTAGCACCGACACCGGGATCGGCCATAGTCTTACCAAACTTAGGAGATTCGTTTTCAGTCAAAGGACACCACCTTAAGTTAATCCAAGACAACCAATATGACGGCCGAGCTAAATCCGACCCCCAAAAGCATGTAAGCAAGTTCACTAGTTTGTGCAAAATGTTCAAATATGGAGGAGAAGTCACCGAAGACAATGTGAAACTTAGCTTATTTCCGTCGTCTCTCACCGGAGAGGCACGTGCTTGGTTCGATGAGCTCGATGAAGGTACCATCACTACATGGAATCAACTTCGCGAACAGTTTGTCTCGCGATTCTTTCCCCCGAGTTTAGCTAGGAAAATGCTTCGAGACATCAAGGCTTTCAAGCAAGGCGAAGGAGAATCACTAGTTGATGCATGGAAAAGGCTTAGGAAATGATCAGAACTGTCACGGGAATGGACTACAAAAGGACAAGATCATGGAAATCTTCTTCTATGGTTTAACCAAGACTTCCCAAAAGGATTTAGACCTAGCCGGCTGTCACGTTTTGTAGATATGTACCACCCCCAAAATGTGGCATGCAAGGGGCGCGACTATCATGACACCATAACACAAGAATCATAATGAACGACATAAAACGTTGTCGTTTTGTAAAATTTCTTAATTAAAAGATGTCATAGTTTGAAAATGAAAGTACATTACTTGAAATGAAAGTAGTCTTGGAAAAACATTTAGAAATAACAATTATTTGAAATCCATGTCCTTAGCAAAAGTTGGAGCATTCCTAAGGGCAAGGTAGATCTTTATTCTTCATGTTGCATGCAACGAGTGTTATTTCCATGGCATCAAAAGCTTCTAAGTACCTGTGATACATACTAAACAGAGTCACATAAAGTTGGTGAATCCCATAGTTTTTATAAAGCAAGTTATCCATGAACCACAAGGTACCAATAGTGATCATTGCCCAAACGCAATATCAAGTAGCCATTGTCTTAACAATGCTAGGAATGTAAAATGCATATATTATATCTAAGCTCATGAAACGAACTTGACTAGTTATAGATTTGCCTCAGAGATACTTGTTCAGGGTATCTAAGTTTACAAATATGTTCACCGTACCAAGTGGGGGTGTCAACCCTAATAGCGCTACTAAACATATTCACGTTTACTTCTGTTTAATTAACGTTTCATGATTAGGAGGCCTTGCATGAACAGAGACTTAGATAAATATGCCGTTATTACACTTGTGTTCATAATGAAAGAGTATGTATCACAGCCCAAATAGTTTTAACAAATTGGGGCTAAGGGACTCACCTTAATTGGGGTTGGATAGTGGGAGAAAGAAAAGAGTGAGTAGATTATGTCGTGTTACGTAGAACCTATTTTCAAGGAAAATAATACTTGATTTAGTTAATATGTTCTTGTTAGAAGATAGATGAAAGAAAGTTATTTTTATAATCTTCATCACCCAAATTAAGATGTTGTCATGACATTTGATTAATTTACATGTTTGTTTTTATTATTCCAAAAAATATTATAGAACCATACATGTACACTGGTTGGTGTAACGAAGTAGGTATATGATCATGTGTAGAAACAAATATATATATATATATGTGCATACATGTACACCGGATGGTGCAACGAAGAAGGTATATGATCATGTGTATAAGTATATATATATATATATATATCATTTACATTGTCATGTACTAAAAATACACAAGTTTTATAAATTTGACACATACCTTTGGGTGATGAAAATATTGTAACAATGTAAGAATACTTTTGTATTCTTTTCTTACCAAAGTTTAAGTATCTAAAACCAATGGTTAGATACTTGCTTGAATCAATTAGTTAATAGAGGATGATTTAGTAAGATAGGAGATTGGTTTAGAGTGTTGTATGAAAAGAGAAAGAATGTTTTGGTGTGAGAATTTATGTGAGATTAAGACTCTATTTATAGCCAACAATATTAATATTCAATAAATGTATAAAAATATATATAAATCATTATGCATTCCTAGTGGCAAAGTTAGGCCATGTCTTTTATATAATATATCAACTTTACCTAAATTAGGTAATTAATAAACAATTATTGCCTAATTAATAATAATATATATAGGATATATATTATATATATATAATATGTATATATATTATGTATTTATTTTATATATATGTATTTGTTAATGTTTGGTATATGTATTTATTTTAATGTAAGGTTTATAAATTTAAATAAACTATCTCATTATATATATTATATAATATATATATAAAATGTTTCAAAATATAATTTGTTTAGTAAAATAATTATTAGTATTTTCTATGTAACGGTGGTGATGAAGCTAGTTGTTTACGAACTAGACGTTTAATGTTTTAATGATTTTGTAATCTAAATACAAAATGTTTAAGATGACAATTAATCATAATAATTACTCCTGGCTAAAATATGCACACGGAAGTTATTCATGTCTTGTTCATCAATCTTATGAATGTTTGTTTAGTCCGTTATCCCATAACAATGTTGGATCATATATTTAAATTTGCGTCTTTTAAAATAGTACATGTAATAGTTGGTTTGTCTAGTTTAACCAACCTGAAATTTGGCGGTTGTCACATTCTCCCCGTGTTATTGGAATTTCGTCCCGAAATTTAGTAAGAATTAACATCGATATGCCTTCGGAGAGATAATTACAGATATTTATATCTATTTATGTTGAAACTGTCTAACAGGGTATGTCAATTAAAATAAAATAATTTTAACAATGATATTTATAGATAGGAGTCTGACTTAACCTTTTGCATAATATTTTAGTGAATTATTAAATGTTTAGGAGGTTAAGTTAATTTCATTATCTTTGTAATAGATACGAGGTATATAAATAATATAGATTTATGTAAATCAAAAATATATTAATAGATGTACTAGGATTTTATCTTGGTACACGTATATGCATTTCTGTAATTTATTTAGGTATAAGATATTTATATATATATATATATAATATACAATAATTTATATATTTATATATATATTTATATATATATTAGTATTAAAATTCAAATTTACCTTTCCCCCTCTTTTCCTTTTTCGGCCGTTAAGGCGGCCTTTTTTTTTTAAACGGTAATAAATACCAATAACACTACATATCTCTTTCATTTACCCTAACCATTTACACACACATACTCTCCACAACTCTTACTACTTTCCTCACATTCTACCATTCTTACTACTCTCCTCATCACATACTTCATAAACCGAAAAAAATAAATGTTGAACCCTCTTATAATCTTGGTTTACTTGGGTATCATACCCTGCTTATATGGCGTGTTACAACTTCCAATGAATGTAGCTTTCCCGCTCCTAATCGTGTTCTTATTCATTGGTTTACCCCTTTTGTTTACGGCAACTAGAGTTAACTTGTATGGTTTTTAGATATCGTAATCGTTGATGTTGTATTTCTTGTTCAAATAATGTAACGAGTTTCCGTTCGTGTATTGTACTAATAATGAAATACAACTTTCTTTCTTTTATACAACTCATTGGTTATTATTTATTTATCAATTTAATATATATATATCCTCGAAGAATAAAAACATGTGCTTATATTGAACCAAAATGGAAATTTCACAAACTAGGCATCTAGCTCGGTTGGTTGGGTGTGCGAAAGGGTGTGGCCTAGACCCGGGTTCGATTCCGGGGACGACGATTTCACCATTTTTTTTATGGTTGTCTTAATCTATATCTTACAATTCCTACTATCAATCTTACCCTGTGCGTTTCTCAACTTATTTTCTTTAATACGATTTCAATACTAAGTTCATTTGTGGTTTCTAATGTTGATCGCTCATCATAATTCCAGAAATCTACTCCTTTAATAATTTAGTTTTTTTCAAGCTCCCTTAGTGTATTGAAATTCTCATATTTCCTAAATACGGTTATGGTAGTAGTGGGTGTATCCGTGGTATGAAACGGTTAACTAGAATTTGAAAAGAGCTTCACATAGAATCATGTGAAAGCGGCTGAGATATTGCGAACACATCCCTGGGTGATTGAAACGAGTATAGAGTATCCTTTATAGGCTTAGAATTTGAGGAGTGGTAAGGATATATTGAACTCCATATGAAGAAATTTGAATATAAAAGACAACTCATTACCTATGAGAGTGCTGAAATGGATGGTGGGCTTGTTGGTCATGTTCGCCTCAACAAGAAACTCATGTAGTGAATGTCCTTTCCAGCAGTCATCTTCCAACAACTAGACGCTGTGATTGGAGTTATTTTGCCTACTGTTATCCAGTTAAAGAAGACGACACACACACACACACACACACACACATATATATATATATATATATATATATATATATATTTATTTTTTTGCTGATGATATTCATCCTATATTCTTAAATTCACTCATTAAAGGCGATCCACGGGTTAAAGAGGTAAAGATTACTTTGTTTACTCCTGAAATAAAAGTTTGGATCAAAAAGATGAATTGGCAATTGATGTGGTTCTTGAAAAAGAAGCAGTGAAGAAAAGTGGTGATGTAGGGAGGATGGTTATGGATACATGTCTTCCTGTAATCCATTTAATCGACACAACACGATCTATTCATTAAGCTATTAATCAAGTTGAGGATCTTCTTGGCGTAGCATGCACTTTTGAACAAGCTGTTAAGCACCTTTCAACCTCGGTAACTATGATTATTAAAGGGATGGTAAAGTTTTAAAAAAATTATCTTTAGTTAAAAAAAATCAATAATTACTAATTACTGTAACAATGATTGTTAGTCATTATAGATTTACTGTAGCTTTTGGACACCTGTCCGTTCTTACAAGTCACTCCCTTTTCCTTTCCTTATAATAGAAACGCGTTTTGTGGAATAAAAATACATACTAAATCTTTCTTCCCTGTCTCTTTAACTCACTTAGTTCTTCTTCTGATAATCTGTTTTAAGCTAATTCGTTCTAAATCAGCTGCTAGTGTACACTCAGAGGATCTACGACATTCTTTTGGTAAACTATTCTTTACTTACTCACCTTAACGGATAAGCTGACTATTCGAAACGAACCTTAAAAATTTGATCTTTTAATGTATGTTCGCATAGTCTGGGGATTTATTTAATCAATAGTATTGTTAATTATTTGAATAGCCACCTTGAATATACTATGGTTATGATTAACACTACAGTCCTGACAATTTTTAACTGTCGGTGAAGTTATTTCATCATAGTAAAATGAAGAACACCGGTGCCTCTTTTAGTGACCCAAAAGGCAAAAGGCCAATGACTCAAGAAGAACTTGAAATTCTTGAAAAATTAGCCCCGGAAAATAATAGAGTTAAAAGTATCAAGCAGGAGGCCGAACTGGTAGGTATCCCGTATGAAGACTACAAGGTGATATTGGAGATAGAGGAAGCTGATCTTGTCGAGAAACAAAATACCCAAATAACTGAAGATGAAACATTGGCAAAAGTTTTATCTCAATTTTTAGAAGAGGAAGAATCCATTCTCGTTAACCGCCAAATAAATGATGATGAAATGTTGGCAAAAGCTCTAGCTCAGCAAGAAGAAGATAATCTCTCACAAAGGGAGAAGTCCATTTTCGCCATGTCATCTAGAAGAAGAAGATGAAGATCCCAATATTCCACCACTTAAGAGAAGAAAAAGAGATGTTGTCGGAGGAAGTAACATTCCGGGATCGAGCTCTCACAGAACTCCCAGTGCTTGAAGTCGAGAAGGATTTTATAGAAATGTCTTGATTTCATTATAAAATTTTGTGTTATTTAATAAGTAAAATCTTAAGTTGTCAGGATAGTATTGTTGAGAATGTTTCTTGCGTATTTATTATGTCAGTTGCCTGACAAATTTTTATTGTAGATAAGAAGAACTCAAGATAGTCATGGACGCATGGCAAAACCCGATGATTGGTACTTGTGAATGGGGAACATCAATCGATGATTTTTGCCAAGACTGGCTTCTCCAAAATACAGTACCGACATCACAGCTAGAACCCTCAACAGAAAATGTCAGTGCATTGTTCTCAAATCCTATTGATGCAATTCATCATAGGGCCTCATCTTCTAACCTAATAGAACCTTTTCATCAAAACTGGTTTTTCGATACACCAGAACCGACATTCCAGTTGGAATCAACATTCAACCCGAACCAACATTCCAACCAGAACCTTCTGAGGAGAGTAACAGGGCACCAGGAAAACGACCAATGTCAGACTTGCCCACACTATACCCAATCCAATTAGTGACACATATTATGAGGTCTCAACCTCGAACATGGTGGGACCGATTGATACGATAATGAATCACGGACCAGAGTTTGAGAGGCTCATAGAAGACTCATGGGCTTATATTTGCAAGCTTTATAGTCGAAAGAAGAAATCCCCAGAGGTATCGTCCACGAAAGCCCAAAGAAATGTAAGGTCAAGGAGGTCTTACCAGTTTGTGAAACATAATACTACTTTGGTAGTATTTGGGTAAGAAATGGACATATCGGGGATGCCAACACCGATATGCTCATGTACAGGGACACCTAGGACCTGTCGCGGGTGGAGTACAGAGGGATAAACCTCCACTTGTTGTACAGCAGCTGTCTCCATGTATCCGTTGCCAACATATGTAGGGAAAAGTCGTATTGTAAGGTTGCCGGGGAGAAGAATGGGTGGTGGTACATTCACAAAGGTCATAAAGGAATTGTTGTTAGCAGGGTACGATCTCGATTATCCAATTGACTTGAAGGATCATTGGGTTAAACATGGGACTAACAAGTATGCAGTAAATAGATAAATATGTGATCTTTTGTATCATTGATTGGTTTTTATGTTATAAAGTAGAATTGCTCATCATCCCTAAGAGACAACTATTACAGGGATGTATGTATGTATTTTTTTTTATATACTTAGTCATCTAAGAGAAAGTTGCATGCAACACGCAAAGTCCTTTTGGGGTTATAGTCTAGGCTTGTCATTTGAAAGAAAATTTTTACGCATTTTCCTTTTTGAAAACCTAGTTCACTATAACCTTGTCTCTGATACCAATCTGTCACACCCCCAAAATGTGGCATGCAAGGGGCGCGACTATCATGACACCATAACACAAGAATCATAATGAACGACATAAAACGTTGTCGTTTTGTAAAATTTCTTAATTAAAAGATGTCATAGTTTGAAAATGAAAGTACATTACTTGAAATGAAAGTAGTCTTGGAAAAACATTTAGAAATAACAATTATTTGAAATCCATGTCCTTAGTAAAAGTTGGAGCATTCCTAAGGGCAAGGTAGATCTTTATTCTTCATGTTGCATGCAACGAGTGTTATTTCCATGGCATCAAAAGCTTCTAAGTACCTGTGATACATACTAAACAGAGTCAACATAAAGTTGGTGAATCCCATAGTTTTTATAAAGCAAGTTATCCATGAACCACAAGGTACCAAGTGATCATTGCCCAAACGCAATATCAAGTAGCCATTGTCTTAACAATGCTAGGAATGTAAAATGCATATATTATATCTAAGCTCATGAAACGAACTTGACTAGTTATATATTTGCCTCAGAGATACTTGTTCAGGGTATCTAAGTTTACAAATATGTTCACCGTACCAAGTGGGGGTGTCAACCCTAATAGCGCTACTAAACATATTCACGTTTACTTCTGTTTAATTAACGTTTCATGATTAGGAGGCCTTGCATGAACAGAGACTTAGATAAATATGCCGTTATTACACTTGTGTTCATAATGAAAGAGTATGTATCACAGCCCAAATAGTTTTAACAAATTGGGGCTAAGGGACTCACCTTAATTGGGGTTGGATAGTGGGAGAAAGAAAAGAGCGAGTAGATTATGTCGTGTTACGTAGAACCTATTTTCAGGAAAATAATACTTGATTTAGTTAATATGTTCTTGTTAGAAGATAGATGAAAGAAAGTTATTTTTATAATCTTCATCACCCAAATTAAGATGTTGTCATGACATTTGATTAATTTACATGTTTGTTTTTATTATTCCAAAAAATATTATAGAACCATACATGTACACTGGTTGGTGTAACGAAGTAGGTATATGATCATGTGTAGAAACAAATATATATATATGTATATGATAGAACCATACATGTACACCGGATGGTGCAACGAAGTAGGTATATGATCATGTGTATAAGTATATATATATATATATATCATTTACATCATATATATATATATATATATATATATCATTTACATTGTCATGTACTAAAAATACACAAGTTTTATAAATTTGACACATACCTTTGGGTGATGAAAATATTGTAACAATGTAAGAATACTTTTGTATTCTTTTCTTACCAAAGTTTAAGTATCTAAAACCAATGGTTAGATACTTGCTTGAATCAATTAGTTAATAGAGGATGATTTAGTAAGATAGGAGATTGGTTTAGAGTGTTGTATGAAGAGAGAAAGAATGTTTTGGTGTGAGAATTTATGTGAGATTAAGACTCTATTTATAGCCAACAATATTAATATTCAATAAATGTATAAAAATATATATAAATCATTATGCATACCTAGTGGCAAAGTTAGGCTATGTGTTTTATATAATATATCAACTTTACCTAAATTAGGTAATCAATAAACAATTATTTCCTTAATTAATAATATATATATATATAATTATATATATATATATATATGTATATATATTATGTATTTATTTTATATATATGTATTTGTTAATGTTTGGTATATGTATTTATTTTAATGTAAGGTTTATAAATTTAAATAAACTATCTCATTATATATTTATATATATATATATATATTATATTATATATATATATATATATAAAATACAATAAAATATAATTTGTTTAGTAAAATAATTATTAGTATTTTCTATGTAACGGTGGTGATGAAGCTAGTTGTTTACGAACTAGACGTTTAATGTTTTAATGATTTTGTAATCTAAATACAAAATGTTTAAGATGACAATTAATCATAATAATTACTCCTGGCTAAAATATGCACACGGAAGTTATTCATGTCTTGTTCATCAATCTTATGAATGTTTGTTTAGTCCGTTATCCCATAACAATGTTGGATCATATATTTAAATTTGCGTCTTTTAAAATAGTACATGTAATAGTTGGTTTGTCTAGTTTAACCAACCTGAAATTTGGTGGTTGTCACACCGGCGGTGGTAACTTTTTATACAAGTCTACCAATGACGCGTACAAAATGATGGAGGATATGGTGCAAGCTAGCTTAGCTCGAGATATGGATGATAAGGATCGAGATAGGAGACCGAGGAGAACCGTAGCTAGCATTGAAAGCAGCTCTGAAACTGAGGTAATTCATGAACTTAAGGCTTTATCTAACCATTTTTCTACTTTTGAAGATAGGTTGGAAGTTATGGACAAGGACCTCAAGGTGATTGCACACGGGTGCAACAAATGCGGCGGAATGCGCTATACCAAAGATTGTGAAGAGGAGGCTACAGAGCAAGTCAATTTTGTTCAGAACCAATACCGAGGAGGAGGCTACCAACGAGGACTATTCTCAAGAAACCCCGGTAATTCTAACTCTAATTCTAGTTTTCCTAGAAATAATAATGGTTCTTTTCAAATTAGGTGGCAAAGGAGCAATGATCAACCGGAGAAACCAAGAGTGGAGAATGAAGTCAAGGAGGATCCGATTGCCAAGCTTACCCACATGATAGAGAGGTACATGGACATGAACGACAAGCGGCATGACTCCTTGGCGAGCTACACTAAAACCCTAAATGAGAAGATAAGCAATCTCAATCAAAAGGTTGACGAAGGAGCAAGGAATCAACAAGCCGCAATCAAGGAGCTAGAGAGAAGGATAGATAGGTGTATAGAGCATAATGAAAGGAAGGAAAGCAGCCCATCTCCAAGGCAAGTCACTCAAGGCGGTCCAAGCTCAAACCCTAGCACGAGTCAAAAGTACCAACCACCAATCGGGAGGAATGAGAATGTGAACGCCGTGTTCACTGAAGGTAATGACTCTAATCTGGTTTCTAATGATTCTTGTGAAGTGCCCGATCAGGAACAGGTCAAACGGAAGCAAAATGAAGGAGAAACGGACCAAGACGCAATTCTGGAATCTGTCCAGGATGCACCAGTACCGCTGGGAACACTCCCCAGCGCCGCTGGAAGCCCTCCAGGTTAGCCCCAGCGCTGCTGGAACCCTTCCAACGCCGCTGGCTCCCCTCCAGGTGAAGACCAGCGCCGCTTGCACCTTGCCAGCACTGCTGGAAGCCTCCAGGCTGCTGACCAGCACCGCTCAGACATCTCCAGCGCCGCTCCGGAGTCCAGCAGATCAGTTTCGCGCGAAACCTTGTTTTCAGAAGGAGACCTCGAGACCCAGCTCGCATCCAAATGCAAAATCAGGGACGGGAACGATCCGGACAGAAGAGAAGAAGTTCAAGATCCCGACACACCGGATGACGGGAAGCCGCTACCGCAAGCATCTGAAGACCCAGGAAGTTTTCGTATCCCTTGCACTATTAATAATGAATATTTTTTGAGTGCATTAGCTGATTTAGGGTCAAGTATTAATGTTATGCCTACTGTGATTTTTGAGAAACTTACCCTTTGTTTGATAAAACCCGTTAACATGAGTATTCAGTTAGCCGACCAGACTTACCGAAAACCCAAGGGGATTGTCGAACAAGTCCATGTCAGGGTTAAGGATCTAGAATTTTGGACTGAGTTTGTTGTGCTTGATTCGGTAAGTGAAGTAGCGACACCCTTAATCTTAGGACAACCGTTTCTGCATGCTGCAGATGCTACCATCCATGTTATTAAACGTAAAATATCTTTGTCTAATGGATAAAATAGGATTAGAGTGTCTGACTTAGAAGGGGAGGATGAACTGGTTAAAGAAGAATGTCTTAGGATGGAGATAATGGATGAAGATCAAAACCCTAGTGAACAATTAGAAATGACAGGAAGTGAGGAAACCCCAGAAGCCAGGCCTAAGAGAAAAATCTGTTATGAGAGTTTCAAGGAATTAAAAGTATTAAAAGAGAAAATAGAGGAACAATTAAGAAATGGTAGGGAAATGGCAAATAGGATTAGGAAGATCCTAGTAGACATTAAGTGGGAAGAGTGTGTACCCGACCTAGAAAGAGATAAGATAAATGACATAATAGCTAGAGAACCGAATGGTAAGTTTTATGGTGACCCTAGCATATTTCAAATTCCTTGCTACATACGCTCAAACTGTTTTGAAAACACCTACATAGACCTTAGAGCCACATCTAATATCTTGCCCTTAGGAATTTACAAGAATAACTTGAAGAAGTATAGAGATACGGTTAGATGGGAAGATTTAGAGATTAGGTTGGTAGGAGGAGCAAAGGTCTTAACCAAAGGAACAATTAGAGACTTAGTGATTAGGATAGAGGGATTGGATATCCCCACTGATTTCTTTATAGTTGAAGATGATTCATTTACTAGAGATCATGTGATTTTAGGTCAACCATTCTTGCTTTCGGCAGGTTCATCAGTTAATGTGAAAGCAAAGAAGATAACTTTGACCATGGGATACAACCAAGTAGTTTTGACCAAGGAGGACATTAGTAAAACAAACCCATTCAGAACTAAATGCAAAACTAGGAGCTTTGCATGGGAACTTAAGAAAAGGAGGATAGAGTCACACCTTAGGGATAAATCCGACCTTTACATCAAATCACCCATGGGTACCGGCCCTAGGCCTAACCCGTATTCTTCCTCAACCTAGTTCCTAGGCCGAGTCTGGCTGAAGACTCGTTAAACTTAGCGCTTCTTGGGAGGCAACCCAAGCCGTATTTTTATTTTATTTTTATTTTTATTTTTATTTTTACTTTTTAGGAACTATGTGACTAATTGCAATTAAGTGATTATTTTTAATTTTATCATTGTGATATTTTATGAAGTATGTTTTGAGTATCACAGATGCAAGCTTTCAATGGATCAAAGAAACAAGTAACTTATTGCAATCGTTTTTGTTTTTATTTTTATTTATGTTTTAGCTTGTTATTTTCCATTTTGATATTTTGATTGAAGTATGCAGGAGTATTTTGCTTTGTAGTCTGAAGGAAACCATTCACTTGGCCAAAAGCTAAGTGTGGGGGAGTTCGAGCATCAAATCGCTGAAGAAATCAGACTTCGGAACACGTACAGGAGCAACCAGCGCCGCTACTGGACCACCAGCGCCGCTGGGAATGCATCAGGGCACTCCCAGGGCCGCTAGCTGAAGACCAGCGCCGCTGGACCTGCATCTGTGCAGTCCAGCGCCGCTCATACTGTCCCAGTGCCGCTACTGGACACAGCCAGCGCCGCTACCTACTCACTAGCGCCGTTCCCTGCTCCATTCTGCACACCAGATCGCCAAAAATCCAAGAAAATCAGAAAAACCCAAAAATCCAAAAAAAATAAAAAATCAGAAAATACCAAAAAGAAAAGAAGGTGGAGACGCAGCCATGGTTCGCCATCAAATGGAGACGACTCAAGTCTTTGAAGATTCTACATCATTCAAGTCTCTCCGCAAATGCCATCTTCAACAACTATCATGCAATTTTAGACCCGGGAAGTTTCGTTAATCCTTTTTCTTTTAATTTATACGCGTTTTTCCTATTACCCTTAGTTATATGTCTAGTACAACGAGGGTGTTGTACAACTTAAGTGTGGGGGGATGGAATAGGAAAAACCCTTGGTCTAATTGTTTGATTTAACACAAGTTTTCTACTACTTATTTCATGCAAATTTAAAGTTTTTAATTGTCTGAAAACTATTTTTGAGAATATAAGCTTTGCAAGTAGACAAAAGATGACGATAACTAAGCAATATTAGCTTTGGTAGGATGCACAGTTAGTTAGAACTGTTAGTTTAACTATAGATTTGTGGCTGTTCATGCTTCCAACTGGATTAGAGCTTAGACTGAAACTGTATGCGATTATGTTTGCCATAGCACACTTAACCGGACTTTAATATGCCTAGCAATTAGAGCTTTCTAGTCATTAGTAGGTATATTAATTGGACTTAACTATACGTGCTTGTGTAGGAACTAGTTTAGATGTATGGTTCGCCTTAATTTTTACACTATTTAATGTGAACTAGTTGCATGCGGAGTAAGTGTATGAGTCATCTGGGGTCTCTGATAAATGTCTATTGCATGAATAATGTAGTATCTTAAGAAAGGCAATCAGTAGATTAAACAAAGTTCAAAGAACTATTAACGAGTAAAATCTAAAAACGCATCAAGTTATGTCGCTTTGCGCGTGGGGAACCACCGACCTGTCACCGCTGTCTTGATGTGAACCTTTAGTTGAGTTATGTCGCTCTGCGAGTGAGGAATCACCGACCTGTCACCGCTGTCTCAACTATTAAAGATGATAATATCGTATGACTGCTTTAGTGTCTAGCTAGCGAGCATGACTGTAGTGTAGGAGTATATCTAAGTAGTGACTCACAAGTACACACACGAAATGAATATCAAATTGCCTTGCCAGTAGCTAGTAGTTCGGATTGCTATACAAACCTTATATAAGTGCTTAACTAGTCAGCAAAAGGTAGTAAGATTGAGCTGTAAGACATGTGGAAGTATAGAACTGTTTTAGAGGTATTAACACGAATATAAAGTTAGCTTTTAGTTCTGATTGACCAATTATCTCACCTCTAGCTATAGCTTACTGATTTTGTCTAAAGCTTTCTCAAAACATTTTGCATGACTAATCTTTCAAATGATTTTAATATAGTAGAACACTTTAACACTTAAGATGTCCACTCATCAATTGTTTTATCTTTCTTGGACTATTTGCTTGGGGACAAGCAAAGACTTAAGTGTGGGGGTATATGATGAGCGTCCATTTTGTGATAAAAACCCCTATCGAAAGGCTTCATTTCAATGCCTAAATGAGTTAATATTCCGGAACTATCGGTACTTAATGAAATCGTATGTTTATGCAGGTTCACGGAAGATGCGAGAGAGGGTAAATGACATCAAGTGACTCGAGAAGGAAGCCTATGAAGTTACAAGACACAAGGAAGTGATTCGGTAGCCGAACGAAGAAGCATAAGTACAAACAGCAGCCACCAGCGCCGCTGGCAGCCATGCCAGCGCCGCTGGCAGCCATGCCAGCGCCGCTGGCCCAGTAAAACCCAGGACCAGCGCCGCTGGAGCCCACCAGCGCCGCTGGTCGGCCCAGATAAAACCGACTAAATCACTATTTAAGCCGAACTAACCCTCAAAACCCTAGGAGAGAGCCGATTCAGCAGCCCTAGCCGCCCAGCAACAACCCTAGGTCGACTTTGCAGATTTCCAGAAGGTTTTGGAGCTTCTAACGCCTTCCGATCTTCATCTTCGGTCTAGATCTAGCTTTTCTATTTACTTTCATTTATTTGAACAATATCTTTCATCTTTTCAGACTTTGTTATTCCTTTAATAATGCTAGGCTAGTAGGCTGAATACTTGTTTGGAATCGATGTGATCATGTAAACGTTTATTGTTTTATTGTGTTTGTTAGATACTGTTGGAGTGTGTTTTACTATTTATCGTAGATCCATGTTTATTAGTAATTCATGTTGCTATTGGTTTTATATCTGAACATATTAGTTTAATTCTGATGGTTGTCTATGATCATACACTAGGACTAATATGCTAGGACAGAAAATGACTAGTCGGTCTTTAACTAGGAGTAAAAAGTGATTCACTTGTAACCGAGGGATCAAGAACCATAGTAACTAGGATGAATTGAACATGATGCTTAACAATGTCAGACGCGATCCTTTGACTTGGAAACGAGCACTGTGGTCACCGGAGAGAATTATATCTGGTCATGGCTTAAGAGCCGGGTAATTAAAAGATGAACTAGTAACACAAACTTTAGGTCATTAATGCTTAAACAATGAATCTAATGAGAATTGGTTTATAGAGTAGTGTGAGTCTAGGGACAGCACTAGTTACTTAGGCAAAGTGAATCTAACGAGAATCTGAGCCGTGATTAAGTTTCCAACAGTCTAACAAACCAGTAGAATAGTATTTGGTCGTACCATGAGATCTGAGATGTCCAAACAAGTATTTTAATTTTATTACTGTTATTTGCCTTTCTCAAACTATTTTCAGACTGAGCCTCTCGCTGAATAAGCGGTTGCGGCTTTTATTTACTTTTTATTGCATTAGTATAATAGGAAATTGTGACAACCCCCAACCGCTAGAATTACTCACATTATTAGATTAGGTAGTGCAACGCTTCCCTGCGAACGATCCTGTAGCCTATCACTAGACTATATTACATTGACCAGGTTCTCTACCCGTTAGTGTGGTTATGTTTTAAGATAGTTACTTGTACAACATTTTATAAATTTAAAGACCCAAATAAAAACCACCATCAATTGCTCACCTATGAAAACTCCTATGGGAACTGGTGATAAGCTGGGTGAAGATAAAAATGGCAAATCTGTTGACACACAGCTTATAGGGGTATGATAGGTTCATTACTTTACTTAACTGCTAGTAGACCAGATATTATGTTTGCTACATGTCTTTGTGCAAGATATCAAGCTAATCCTAAAGAATCACATCTTAAGGCTGTGAAAAGAATCTTTAGATACCTTAAAGGTAGTCCCAATCTGGGTCTTTGGTATCCCAAAGACTCAGGATTTGATCTAATTGGCTATTCCGATTCTGACTTTGCAGGCTGTAAGATTGATAGAAAAAGCACTTCAGGAGCTTGTCAATTGCTTGGCAATAGACTTGTAAGCTGGTCCAGCAAAAAGCAGCATTCAGTTTCTATTTCTACTGCAGAAGCTGAGTATGTTGCTGCAGGGAGTTGTTGCTCTCAAATTCTTTGGATGCAATATCAGCTTCAAGACTATGGTGTCACTGCATCAAAAACTCCAATCTTTTGTGACAGTACCAGTGCCATAGCAATTTCCAACAATCCTGTGCTTCATTCAAGGACCAAGCACATTGATATAAGATATCATTTCATTAGGGATCATGTGATGAAAGAAGATGTTGAACTCCACTTCATTCCAACAGATAATCAGCTTGCTGACTTGTTTACAAAGCCATTGGATGAATCAAGGTTCAATTATCTCATAAGTAAGCTAGGTATGCTAAATATGTAAAAGGCAGTGAGCTAAGTAATAACAAATCTGACCCCTTTGAATTATCCTCAATTTTGAGGTTAAGCTGTGTCTGAACCAGACTACCCTTTCGTACTTGGTGTATTTTCAAGTAAAAGAGGGTAAGCTGAGTCTGACCCAGCTTCTTGGTTATTTTTGTTATTAAATATCTCAGTGCGTTTTATTATTTCATTATTTTATTTAGTTTACTTGTTGATTCCATTGGAGTGTGACACGTGTAGTGGTTACAACCGGTTACTGAAAAAGTACCACCACTAATTGTTCATCCTCCAATCAAAAACTTTCTCTCTCCCACTTTTTCAAACGGATATTTTGAATTAGGTATATAATATCATTCAGACCTAAATCCCCAAATCACTTCTTCATATTTTCTCAAAATCAATCTATTTTTCTCTCTAAGCTGTATACTGTTTTATTAATTTCTTAAAACTCTTTTTCTAAAATTCTTGTTTTAATTAAAATGGCATCATCATCATCTGTTTCTCTTCACTCTAATAACTCTGAATCTAATTCTTCTTCTGAATCTGACGCTTTATACCCAGCTCAAGTAAGCGCAAATAAACTTACACCCTATGTGGTGGGTAATAATGTGAAGGTTGTCCCGGCTGATCTTGATAATGGTAAAATCAAGGTCGGCAGTCTCGTCTGTGCCAATGTTAATCCTCCTTCTTGGGCAGAAGGATATGGTGATATTGTAGCTTTCTTATGGTATCATCCATTTGGCAAGATGCTGATTGAAAAGCCGGATGTGGTGTTTAAGGATCTTCTTTGTGAATTTTTGGCAAGCTGTTATGTGGGTCAGAACAAGAAAGGAGACGCTGCTATCTATGGCACCATCCTCAATGGTAAGAAAAAGGTATATATTTCTTTAGAGAGGATTAGGTCTGCGTTTGAACTGTCTTATATGGCTGATGATATTTATGAAAGTGTTGTGTCTCACACTGAAGCCAAAAGTGTTTTACAAGACATTGGATATACTGGTCCATTGGCTTCAGTGGTAAAAATGAAATATTTAACTAGTATTTGAAATTATTTATTGAGCACAATTTCTAAATCTTTACAAATAAAAGCAGGCAGTTTTGACCAACCTAATGCCTTAGAGATGCAAATTTTTCATGCAATGGTCACTATGACCAGAATAGATTTTGCTGCAGTAATTTTTAGAGACTTAGTTGGCCGAGTCAATAAAAAGAGTCCTACTATACCTTATGGTAGGATTCTTGCACTCATTATTGAGTCCATACTTGATAATGATTTCAGTTTGGCAACTGGCCAAACTGAAGAATGCAAGGCCATAAATAATAATATCTTCAATAGTCCCAAGGTAGCTGCGCAGGGTCTGACCCCAGCAATGCAGATTTACCTTGATTTCTGCAGGCAAAGAGAAAGGGAACAAGAAACACTTAAGGAAGCTGTCCCTTCTTCGACGCGATCTGAGTCTGACACTCAATCTGCTAATCAGGGGGACCCAGGTACACATGCTTCTACACCCTCAAACTCTTCCCAATCTATTCAATCTGCTTCTCTTTCTAAAGAGGGTGAAGGGTTGGCCAAATCATCAGCCTCCCTAGCCACACCCTCATTCACTCGTTCAAAATCCGCTTCAAAAAGATCCATTGTTGAGGACTTAGTGCCTCACAGTGCTAAAAAGAAAAGAACACAAAGGAAATTTGTGTCAGTTTCTGGGGTTGACATTGCAACATCAAAATTTAGAAGTCCCCCATGATGCAGGGGAAGCTGAGGTAGGGATGTGCACGGGTCCAGAACCGGCCCGGCCCGGACCGAACCGGCTTGAACCGGGAACCGAAAGTGCAGAAAAAATGGAACCGAAACCCGGCCCGTTGACCCCCCGGGCGGGTCGGTTCGGGCCTGGGTTATAGCGGGTCGGGCTCGGGTTTAACCTGTTTGGCCCGAAAATTCTTTTTTTCCCTTTGCAATTTGTGTATCGATGTGTGTGGAGGTTTTTCAGAAGAAAAAAAAGAAAGAAAGAAGGTATACGTGTGGATATAGAAGTATAAATAATGGACTGAAAATATATGAAGCATACATCATTATAATATATTTGGTATATTGAAGAAAAATGAGCATATTATTGCAGAAAGAAAGAAAAAAAGGAAGCAGCATATTGTGAAGGAGGAGATGACAGGGAAAAGCAAATCAAACACTCAACCTTTTCAATACATACATATATATTTAAACTAAAGATACATGATGTGAATGTGAAATTAAAAGGTGATGGATGCGTGGAAGAATGATGGACCACACAATATTTATTTGACAAAATATCACGAGGGTGTTTTCGTCTTTTAACATCTAGAAAACCACCTATAGTTACAAAACAGCCTATAGTAATCTATGGAATCCAACAGCTGGAAACCAACAACACTTAGACTTCATTTTTCTATTCACTCTTTTCACACCCATTTTGAAAATCATTTCCATTTTACGGTTTCACTCATTTGAACTTTGAAGTAATTTTTCTCTTACTATTATAACTTCACATCCTTCATTTGAAGTAATTTCTCTCTTGCTTTTGTAACTTCACATTCAAATTTTCGGTTTCATACATGGGTACACAATACACATGAAATGTCAACAACCAGATTTATGATTTTTTTTTCTTTGATGTTAGTCAAATATGGGAATAACCATCAAAATCTTGGTCTACATCATCATTCTCATGCTAATATATACATCAAGAACCCATTAAAACATAGCTATGTATGTATGTTCGGGTTTACCGGGTCAACCCGGAATTTGTCGGGTTTTGAACCGACCCGGCCTGAAACCCGAAATTGCAGAAAATGATGACCCGTGACCCGGCCCGTTAACCTCCCAGGCGGTTCGGTTCGGGTCGGGTTCGGGCGGGTTGAAAACGGGTTACGGGTTTCCGGTCCATATGCTCATCCCTAAACTGAGGAACGTTCCAAAGCTGACCCTGCCACCCAAGCTGATAAGCCGAAACCACCACGCCCATCTGCACTCTCCCAAAAGAGTGTAGATGAGTTAAAGGGAACACCTATTGCTACCCAACCCTCCAAACAGGGTGAAGATATTGAAACAAAGACCTCCTCCCAAGGTCATACTGTTAGAACTATCTTAATTCGTGTTATGATGCGGAAGTAAGGTGTTCAACAATGGTGGAAAGTGTGTGTGTTAGTGTGTGTTCTTGAGAGAGAAAGGTGTGTGTGTGTGGAAATCAGATTTGATTCATGATCAAAAAGTGGGAAAAAGGTTACTAAAGTTGAAGGCTTGAGGGGTATTTATACTCTAAGTATATTACATAAGCTCCCCCTTAACCTTACAATGTATACACAAACTGCAATATTTAGAAATACAACTAAGCACTATTTTATATTTCTAACATTCTCCCCCTTAGTGCTTGGTTGTCCATCATCACTTTCTTTGTTGTCTCCTTCTCTTGTTTTCACGTCTTTGCTTGTTCTTCCTTTTCTTATATCTTTGTGCAGCATATGAAGTTGATGGCTTATCAATCTTTGAACTCCAGAAGGCTCTCTTCTTGTAACTATTCCATGAGTCATTCCAAAACTTCTTAGGGATGAAGTGCCAGTTATCACCTTCAGGACGTTCATCTGGCAATTTGATATTATCTTGAAAGTTTACAGGAGGAATGTTATGAGGACCACGTTCATGGCTAGGATTCCAAAGAACCCATGAACCTGTCTTGGTGTGAATGATTCCTTCTTGAGGCTTGGGAGTTCTTGTGACAATGAGATCTCTAATCTTCTGACGCATATCAAGAGTATCTTTGATACGTCTTATATGATCTTCTCTCTGAGACTTGATTTGTTCATCTTCTTCATTGTCAGAATCTTCATCTATTGCATTCAGAATTGATTGACAATATTTCAAGGTACCATCTGAATATTTGTGAAAATCAGAAGCACGAATGAAGATCTTTCTCTTGAGTCGATTGATGAAGACAAATCCATCCAAGTCTTCAATTGGATCTCCAATCTGAAACGAATCTAGATCATAACCTCTGGCTCTTTGATTTGGTCTTGTAAGATTAATCCTGCTAATTCTTCTTTCTAAGCCAATCTGGAAGTCATTGAACTCATAGAATCTGATCAAGGCTTGAATATGACTTTTCAATGCTTCGTAGGCTAGAAGCTGATCTGGAGTCTTGATTATTAGATAAGCATATTGATTGTAGAGAAATAGGATGTCTGAGATCGTCATATGTTGAAAAGATTCTTCTTGAACAACATAGATATTGCCATCAGCTCGGCGAACTCTGAATCGAACAAGTCTGAGATTGTGGTTTTTGAGAGGAGTAAATAATTGTAGGACTTTAGTGATTGGAATTTGAAATTGTTGATACCACCATTCAGCTCTTACAGAACTTTCAGCATTCATCAGCTCCATGTATGCATCTCTTTGACCTTGATGTCTGAACAGAAAAAATGCTCTTAATCGGTTCAAGGTCATGTTAAGTCTTTCATTTGGTGAGCAATAGATTTGAAAGGCTCTTTCTTCAAGATATCTAGCTCTGCATACAATTTCTTCAGGTCTTGTGCTCAAATCCAAGATCTGTTCATAGTTCTCAGCAAAGTAACCCTCATTGATCTGCCAGATTTTGTCTTTTGAGATCCTTGGGTGCCTAACTCCTTGTCCAAGCTCATTAGGAGTCTCAAGATTTTCTACATTTCTGAGATGATAGACTATCTCTTCAAAGATATCTGCTCCATATTCTTCTTGAGTAGGATGCTGAGATTGAGAAGCAGCTACACTTGTTGGAGCATCATCAGATTTATCAGAATCAGACTCATCATCATTACCATTTCCTGGATGAAATGGATCAGGATCTCTTGACTCATCAGAACTTGACGTGGTAGAATAATAATGAGAAATATGTCTGATGAGTGAAGATAAATCATCCGAATCTTCTTGATTTTGAGTTCCTCCTTTTGATCATCCCGACTCCTTGAGATATTAGCCAGTCGACATTGTTGGTCAAGCTCTTGGATTCGTTTTTGAAGAGCTTCAATTTTAGCCTGTTGTTCAAGTTGAGTACCTTTGGCTGACAAATATGCAAGAAGTGAGTGAAAAATAGATCTTTTATGTGAAGAAAGATTTGGTTCTTCAGATCTCAACCGACTCATAAGAGCGACAATTAGAGTATCGGTAGATAAACCACTGGTAGCAATTCTGTTTGGTGAACAATCACTTAAGTACTCAGACGAATCAGATGATTCAGAAGAAGAGCTGGAAGAATGATGTGGTGAATTTGGATCAGGAAACGATTGTGGGCTTGGTGTTGGTGGTATTGTTGTTGTTGTTGTTGTTGTAGTTGTTATATGTGGGGGTGTTGTTGTTGTTTGTGTTGGTGTTGGAGTCTCTACTGGAGAACGAATGCGTAAAGCACCTCCAGTAAGCAATCTAGGTGTTTGAGATGTTGTTTGAGATGCAGGAAGTTTAGGATTTCCTGTTGGTTCAAGAGTATGAGCAACAGTTGATGATTCGGCTTTGCAACCAGAATCTTTTGAAAAATGGATATAAATAACACCGGAGTCACTTAGACGAACCATTAAGCCCATAGCACGAAGAGCTGATGCAACAGTTTGAGCTCGTAAGAATTCAGACTGTCGCACAACTAGGGCACCTTCTTTCAAAGCTGGCGTAATGTTAGCAATGGAAGGATTTCCAAACAATCTTTGAGAGGGCACAAGAGCCGATCTCTCTATGTTTGTTCCGGCAGCATCACTGAGATGTGCAAATGGTATCACTATTGGTGTCCTAAAGGTACTAGATACACGTGCAGAAACGAAATTCAAGAGAGGGGCAGGTGTCTCTTTTGCTTCAACATTCACAAACTCTGAAGGAGAATGGAATGGAGTACGTGGTTTTTGCCCGTGCGAAAATGAGACGTCAGTCTGTAGAGAGACTTCCGAATGGCTTGTGGAGGTTTGTTCATGCGAGAGTTGGGAGCTCTCGTCTTCTACCCTACGTCGAACCCGGCGTTGATATAGGTTTGTAACTAATTGGAGGCCAACGTTTTCTTTTTGCCTTTCACCTATCCCTGACCTCTCAACCTCTCTGGTATTTTCAACCCCTCCCTCATTCCTTTCTTGTTCCTCCGGGATGTCTATGACATCATTAGCAAACTGATTTGCATCATCATCAGATGCATCATTATCAGGAGTAATCATATCTTCTGGTTCGGGTTCTTGAAATCGGTCATACTCAAAGCGAGATCTCTTAAAAGTTTTCCGAATGTTTACTGGAATTGATTTCTTTCTGCCTTGAGTATAAGTTGGTGGAGGAGATCGAACAAAGGATGATGAAGGTATGGTTGAGATAGATTGAGGTATGATTGGTTGTTCAGGTGTTGTAATTTCAGGAAGTGGTGAAGATTGATGAATTGGTGTTACAGGTGATTGAGGTAATTTGGGTGAAGATGGAGATGATGGTTTTTGAGGTGATTGTGTTCTGGGGGGTGGTGATCGGATTGGTCTTGGAGACCCAGAAACAGATACTGTCTCCTCAGAAGATATTGGAGAAGAAGTTTCAGCTGTAGCTTTTCTTTTGAGTTTCTTTGATGAACTCTTCTTCTTCTTCTTTTGATGCACTTGTTTACTCAATTTTAACACAAACATTTCACCTTTTTGTTTCTTTCTTTTGGGCTTACTGGAACTGGATTCACCCTCACGCTCTTTTCTTTTTCTACTTGACCCCTCACCAGGTGTCCTATGTACAGCTTGGGTAGGAACCGGGAGGCTTTCCGGTCCCAGAGCTGTTCTAATCCAGTCCAGATAAGCAATCTTATCTTCATCAGAATCTGACACCATTTCTAGCAGGAAAGATGGAATCAGAAAAGTATAGTTAGCATCTCCTGAATCTCTGACATACTTGTAAAAATGTATGGTCACTTGGCTACTGTCTAGAAGCCTTGGAATGCTTCTTTCATGTCTGACTGCACTGTAGACGATTGCTGTGAGAAATCTGATGAATGGAATATACTTCTTGGGAGCAGATACTTTGCCTTTTACTAATACAATCAATTGATCCCACAGAAGTTGAGCAATGTCATAGTGTTTGTTGAAGACAACACCATAGAAAATGTGCAGCATTGGCTGTGTCAGATTGTCCATCCCTCTTGTGTATGGAGTTAAGCAGTTTCTTAGGATGGAATACACATAATACCAAATCTTTGGTAAATTTTTCAACTTGAAATCTTTTGTCCTGGATAAAGGACCGTCATAGCCAATAGAAATCAATGCAGCAAACATTTCTTCATTGGACTCAAAATTATCATAATCAGCATGTCCATTGAAATTTGCTTCAGGGAGTCTTAGAATCCTTCTGAAGTCATCAAGATTGAATTCAAACTCATATCTTCTATCTCCAGAATTCAACTGATATTGGAAATAACCTTGACGACGAAGTTCAGGTGATTTGGATTTAGCTTTGGCTCTTGGATTTGTTGGATCATGAGGTTGAACAAAGATAATCGATCTCCACATATCAAAAAGATAGACTTCAGCTAAGTCTTGTTCAACGGTAAGTACATATGTGAGAGGGTGATTATGAAGAATTCTTGGAACAATTTGAAAGCCGGGAGCCATGAAAGGATCAAACAATGCTCTGTTGTTTCTCATGTTACTTGTGTTTCCGGCAATAAGAATTTCTTCAATCGATTCATTTAGAGCAACCTCTTCATCATGTTCAATAACTTCTTGAGGATCCATTTTTATTTTTCTGATTTGAAGACATAAAACAATTTAACGCACACATAAAATAAAGTTTGAATAGCAAATAACAAGGTTCACTCAAATGATTTATATAAAATACAAAGAGGTTCACAAAGGCGATCAACTCAGTGTATTCTATATAAACAATTTGAAATGAGAAGATAAACTCAGAAAAGTTAAATACATATTTCCATATATAAACTTACAAAGAAGTTCACAAAGGCGATCAATTCTCTGTACTTTTATATATTTTCATATGTATATAACTTGAAAATAAGGTATAATCATATAAGTACAAGATAATTAAGAATAGTAAGGAAGTACACAAAGGCGTTCGATTCCTCGTATTCCAAATATATTGTAATTATATGACAGTACAAAGCATTTTGTCACACCACACAAATTAAAAAATAAAAGAACTTTTGAAAAAAATTTCTAAGTATAGAAACTAGGACGATCTTGACAAGATCGTCCTGAGGTTGAACTCAGGTTTTGGAAAAATAAGACGATTAAGGTGAAGATCGTCTTAACTTTTGTTATTGAAAAAGGTTAAGAAAAGAAAAAGAAACGATCTTGTTCAAGATCGTCTTAACATTAATTATTGAAAAAAATGTTAAGTATGGGAAAAAATGAACATGGGACGATCTTGGATAAGATCGTCTCAACATTTGTTATATTGAGAAAGGTTTTAAGAAAAGGAAAATGAGACGATCTTGTACAAGATCGTCTTAAAGTTTTATTACTTGAAGGAAAGATATTGAAGTGAAGGAAAATGGGACGATCTTGTATAAGATCGTTTTAAAAACAAGTGTTAAAAAAAACACTTCACTTCATTTTTCATTTAAAAAAATTCTAACACTTTGAATTATAGAGTGAAATCATCTCAATGATTTCCCTTTAAATTTAAAAGTATTAGTTTTGAGCAAACCGATCTCTTACGAGTTCAGTTACCCATTCATTTGTTTTTCAAATCAATTCATCAACCACACAGCGTACAGACCCTAGAACGATCCTGACAAGATCGTCCTGGTCTTGGTCTCAAGGGTTACATGGCAAACAAATGTGAAAGTGGAACTAAGACGGTCTTGGCAAGATCGTCTTATTTCCAAGTCGTTCTGGAACCAAGACGGTCTTGGGCAAGATCGTCTTAGAAACAAAACAAACTTGAAACTAAGAAGATTTGGCCAGAATCGTCTTATCTCCAGCCAGTTAATCTCTAAGCACAATATGATTTATTTTCACAACTAGGCATGGCAAAATCATTTATTTGAATCATAGAAAGCACGATTGAACTACTCACATCACTAAAATCAAACAAAATAACCTAGATTAACTCGAAGATCGTCTTAGGTCATCTTCTTCACAACAATGAGTTGCAGGTTTTTGAATTTTCGAAACCACAATACTAAGCATTTAAACATGTTATAAACATACACATATAACCTAAACATGCATCTAAATCATTCCAACATCACAGATTCATTACCAGTAGCTCAAAATTCAAGAAATGAAAAAAATAAGTTCTTCATTTAAGTTCGGATTCTTACTTGAATAAGTGATCAGAAGACAATGTTATTATGGAATAAAATGCTCAGTATGAAATCACCAACAAAACCCTTATCTTGTTTCAATGATCAGTCAAAAGTTGTATTTGAGGTGATTTGAGAGTGTTTATGGGAAACTGGGATATGATAAAGAAATGGAAAAAAAAGAAAGAAAAAAAAAATTAGTTTCCCTCCTCCTTAAGGAAGAGGAAACTAAATTGGTTGGGTCGGGTGGGTCTTGACCCGATTTGAAAGTCATGGGCTTTTTGAAATTGGGTTTTTTTAAAAAATGGGCTTATGTTTTTGTTTTATCATACCAACAAATAATAGAAAAAAAACTTTTATTTAAACAAAACAAAACAAAACAATTGACAATGAGTTAAAATTTTTTTTTTTTTTATTTTTATGAATTTTTCAAATTTTATATTTGGTTTTTTCTAATATAAACAATGAGTTTCTCTTCAAATAGTGCAAATACACAAACTCCCCCTAGATTCATGAATTATCCTTTTTCTCCCCCTCAAACATTGCATGATATTTAAGCACATTGCACATAAGCATAGCATCAATGTTTGACAGATAATGAATGAGAGAGAAAGAGATGAAGGATTTGTACGAAACATGCAGAGGCAAGTAAGTGCATTGGTAATGAGCACTTATTTGAGATTGTTTCTTGAAAAGAAACTCATTCCAGGATCATGTGTTGAACAGTATCCAAGATTGAAATACTAAACACAGACCTTTATTACCTGCAAAACACAATCAAGGTTTTCTAGGTACCCACCTTTGAATGGGTCCTTTTGGGTTAGTGGAATCATTCAAAGTATACAGATGAGGTTTTCGAACAAGAGGTTTATTTTTAAGATTCATTACAATCCCATTAGAATCAACAATCAAATGTTTATAAATCACAGTAGAAGATTTAGAATTTCTTACAGACCATGGTTTAGCTAAATTACTCAAATTTGAATCAAATTTCCTATCAGGAACTTTCTTCTTGTAATCATTAGCTATCCAACTTCTTCTAACTGGTGATTCATCATACACTTGTGTTTTAGCATAGCTAGTAGATTTTATCAATGATGATTTAGAAATCCACTTATGGTTACTAGCTAAGCTCTTCTCTCCTTTATCAGATAAATTCTTAGATTTAGTTCGAGGAGTTAAAAACACATTCTGATTTTTGCTTTGCTTGGTGGAAGATTTAATATTCTGTTTCTTTTGAGTTGCAACAGTGAACCAACCATACTGATCTCTATAACTAGTTATACCATTAGATGTATCTTTTATTAGCAAATCTTGGCTAGTTTTAGACATCTTAGGTAAATAACTAGATTGAGCTTTAGAAGCAGAGATTCTAGAAACAGATGAAATATCAACTTTGAGCTTTGAGTTAGCAGAAATAGTCTTCTTACCTTTGACAGCTGGGGCATGCTGACCTTTGGGTGAATAAAATGAAGTTGGAGCAAACTTAGATTTAGATTCCTTCTTTGGTTTAGGCTTTTTGGGTGAGAGTTTTTCAAGCTCTTTTTCAACTTCTGGTGCAAAAACATGATCAGTTTCCAAAAACTTATCAAATTCTTCAACTGAGAGATCTGGATAAGTAAACTGTAATTCTTTTGGTTGAACTTCTGGTTTGAAAACAGTTTTGTTAGTCAATTTTTTTATCAATGCTTTTGCTTTAGCCTTAAGATCAGTAGGAATCTCAATCTTTTGCTCTAAGTTCAATTTATTTTGGTCAACAGGGGTGATCACAGGGGTATCAAAAGAAAGTATTTTCTTGACAGAAGCAAGATGTTTAGCTTTCAAAGCTTGAACTTTCTCTTCAACATGGAAGAATGATGATAGCATTGAGGTGGACATATCATGAATATCTTGAGGAGAGATGCTATCACCCTGCATATCTTTGTTAAAATTCTCACTCCCATTGGATGGAGTGGAGCAATCAACAGAAGTTAGATCATGCAACAGTTGGGTCTTGGTGGTCTCACTTACCTTTGGAGAATGATTTTGAGTTTTCAGATGTTCAATGACTTGTTGTTGAGACTCAAGCTTTTGTTTTAAACCTTCAATTTCTTTTTCCAATATGGTAGTTGGAATGTAAAATCTTTCTGAAATTTGTTTTGAACAATCTTTTTGAGACTCATTTTCAGAAATTGAAATGCTGTCTATTTCTTCTAACTCATAGATGGATCTTTTATGAGTTTTCTTGTATGTGTCATTAATAGCAACATAATCAATCTGAAATCTGTTTGGATTTTGTCTTTCAACATCATCTGACTCAAAGTCATCCTCAGATGGTCTGATGAACTCTTGAATCATGCCAAGTCTAAGACATTTACCATCATAAAGTGGACCAAGGTCTTCTTTTTGGATTTTTTCTAAATGTGCTGGATTCTCATAACCCAACCCAAGAAGAAGTTCTGATCTATCAATCTTCGACTTATTGTAATAAGCAGTGAAATTCAGAAGAGGATTTTGTTCAATTTTATAGATTTTTTCTTGATAAAACAAAATGTTTGTTTTCAAATCCTCAACTTGTTTTTGAAGAGTCTCAATTTCAACTCCTTTGAGAAAACAAGTACTGTTTAGATCAGAAATCTGTCTTTCATGTTTTTCACAGTTGGGTCTAAAATCTTTCATTTTATTTGTGAGAAACTCAACATCAGCTTGTCTTGCATTTGCTCTTATCCATTCATTGGTTTTCTCAAGCTTTAAGGTCTCTATGGTTTGCTTGAGTGAATGAACAGTCTTTTCAAGGTCTTGACATTTGTTGGTCAAATGAGCATTGGGTGAAACAACTTGAGAACTGTTACTTGACAAATGCATTTCTTTTAAAGAATCATAGTTCACTTTGAGAGCTTCATGAGCTATTGAGAGTTCTGAAAAATCTTCATTAATTTTATCAAACTCTTGTTTAGCCATTTTCAAATTGTTTTTCAAAGTAAGATTTTGCTTTGTCAAAGTATCAGCAGTTGTTTGGACAGACAAGTAATCATCTTTGGAGATGAATTCTACCTCACTTGTTGTTTGTGAAGTAATTTGTGAAGGATTGGTTGTTGAAGTCACAGATGTCATCAAGCATGTGAGATTTTCAGAATCAGCATCAATATCTCCAAATAGCCATGGTTTCATCTTTTGTTGTTTGGCTAAGAAATTCTTTCTGATCTCAAGCTCTGAAATCATCATTGTTGTCATTGAAATGAATGAACAATGATTTGTAAACTGTTTTTGTTGTTTTTGATTTTCTGGAAAAAAAACAATACGATCTTGATGAGATCGTCTTAAAAAATTTGGAACTTAGAACGATCTTGAAGGAGATCGTCTTAAAAAATTTGGAACTTAGAACGATCTTGAAGGAGATCGTCTTAGGAACTGGTTGAGAATTTTCTAAGTATGAGTAAAGAAATAGTAGGACGGTCTTGAAAGAAGATCGTCTTAAGAAAATTTGATGAAGATCTTGAAAGAAGATCGTCTTAAGAAAATTTGATGAAGAAAGGTAAGACGGTCTTGGATGAAGATCGTCTTAAGAATTGGTTAAGAAAAGGTAAGACGGTCTTGGTTGAAGATCGTCTTAAGAATTGGTTGAGTGAAAAATTTTCTAAGTATAGAAAATTTTGGAAATTTGGACAGAATGATGTTATGATTTCAGAATTGTTGAGCAAAACCAATCTCAAAGAGATTAGTTACCCAAGGAAGTGTATGATTCCCAATCACAACAACTTCAAGTGTTTAATCCACAACACACAGTTCACACAGAACCAAAAGTTAGGACGATCTTGGGAAGATCGTCTTAATACCAAAACAAGGTAAACACTAGGACGATCTTGAAGGAGATCGTCTTAGCAAGATCGTCTTGAGGAAATCTGCAAGAACACCAGAAAAAGACAAAATAGTCGAGAATTTCACTATTTTGCTTGTATTTCACTTAATTTTGAGAGTTAGAACTCGATTCAAACCCAGAAATGCTCAGAATACGATCGCGCATAACCCTAGCAACAATTCCATAGATCAAATCAACTCAAACTGAAAATTCAAAAATTTCATCAACTTTCCAAAAATTTTGGATTTTGATCAATACTATGAATTGGATTATGAAACTTAACAGGATGTTTTTAGAGGTGATTTAGAATGTATCTGTGAACAAAAACAGGAAAATTGAGTGAAAATTGATGTTGAATTGGTGAAGAACAGTGACGGTTAAAAACGGTTATATTTGAACACGAATCTTCAATTTTGAACAAAATTAGCACCAATCTGCATGAAATTTGTTCTGGATCGTCAACAGATTGTTGTTCTTCTCTGATACCACTTGTTAGAACTATCTTAATTCGTGTTATGATGCGGAAGTAAGGTGTTCAACAATGGTGGAAAGTGTGTGTGTTAGTGTGTGTTCTTGAGAGAGAAAGGTGTGTGTGTGTGTGGAAATCAGATTTGATTCATGATCAAAAAGTGGGAAAAAGGTTACTAAAGTTGAAGGCTTGAGGGGTATTTATACTCTAAGTATATTACATAAGCTCCCCCTCAACCTTACAATGTATACACAAACTGCAATATTTAGAAATACAACTAAGTACTATTTTATATTTCTAACACATACTAAGTCTGTACCTAAATCGCCATCATCAACCTCCCAAAAGGTTGATGATATCATTAAAGGGACAACAATGGATCCAGCCCAGATCCAAATAGAGTCAGAGTCAATGCACATCCATTCTAAGGATGGTCAGCCAAAGGAGAGAAGTATCGAATGCACTTGTGACACTGCTTCTCCTCCCCAAGCTGATCAGACTCCTTCATTCTTACACTCTGAGTCTGTACAGGCTGCCAATGCCCCTTCTATGTCACAAGGAGGGGTACAAGCCTCAATAATTCTCCCTAAGGATACTTTGGTGCAACAACACACCTCTGTTGAAGGGCAATCCTCTACACAAAACATTACACCTGCCGGATCTGTGTCTGCATCTGTCCTTGGACAGAGGGATCCTGTAGGTTACATGGATGTCTTTAAGGCAGTCATGTTAGCCCCTTGTGCAGCAAAGGGAACCATTGGTGGTCCTCTCGATGCCAATGAGAATACAATCACTATCTCCGGAAGTGATTCTTCATTCGATGATGTGATTGCCCATCCATCCTCAAGGGATGATCTGGTGGAAGATGCCAGTGGAGGAGTTGATCAACATCATGATCAACACATTCCCACTGGCCCTCAGCCTGAATCAAACGTCAATCTTTCTCAGGCTGACCAGCACATCATCATTTCTGAAAGATCTACTCATGAGACTCACTCTCATGAGCAAATTCACCAAAACTCCCTTAGCCTCCACCCCCTTCTATATGAGCCCAATGACCCAGATCTTAAGGATTGCAGGCTGCTCTTTCCAGAGTAAGTGGCTTTTAAGCCAACTGCAAGTTCTTCCCAAGCTGCCACTATCTCATTTTCAGATGTGGTAGGTCAGCTCACTGAGTTCACTTCAATCTATAAGGTTGAGAGCTTACAGCTGACCAAATGCTTGGAAAAGATCCAAAAGGATCAGGAATTGACGGACAAGAAGGTTGAAAAGTTGGGTCAAGATCAGACTGCATTAAAAGAAAATATGTTGAAGGCAGTTGATTTGATGCAGAAGAACCAGATCAAGCTGACAGAGTCTCTTGATAGTCTTACAAAGACAATCAATGAAGAGAAGGAAAGAAAGAAGAGGACTTTGAGTCAGATTGAGAATGCTGCAACCAAGTTTACAAGGGATGTCACCCTAGAGCTTCGATTTGCAAACAAGTCACAAGCAGATTTCAAGAATGATCTGATTGAAGTCTCTAAGGGTGTCAAAGCAAAAATTGGACTCCTCCATGAAGATTATGTTGAATTAAGGAGAGCCTGCTGTCTAACAAATATCAAGATTAACTTGCTTAACCAGAACTTTAAAGGTGTCTTTGCTACTCCAATGAGCTCCTTCCCTGCTGATGATGACAAAAAGGGGGAGGAGAGTGCTACTGAGAAGAGTGCTGCTGAAATTGAGCAGGAAAAAGAATTAGAAAGAGAAAGACAACAAGCTCAGGTTGACAAGGAAATTGCAGAGTATTTTGAAAGATTGAAAGAAAGACAGAATAAGGCTAGAGCTGAGGAGGAGGCCAAAGATAGAAGAGTGGTTGTATATGGTTCTAGGGTGGAAGAAGGTGAAAAGGAAGTGAAGATAAAAATACCAGAATCTGAGTCTGGTGGTGGTGAAAAGATTGATGGAAATGTGAATGTGGAAGTTGAAAAGGAGAGTGATAAAATTGAGGGGGAGACTACTAATGGTGTTGGAGATATAAGGAAGGAATTTGAGGTGGAAGAGGTTGTGAAGGATGTTGGAGTTGAAAAAGAAAAAGTTGTTGAAAAAGGAAATTCTTCCCAAGCTGACCCTGCACAAGCTGTGTCATCTCAAGCTGACCCAGCTCCCAAAGCTATTGATGAAGAATCTTCTTCTGATGAAGACACAGCCACCTTGACTCATTTTATGCTAAAGAAAAGGCCAACTGAAGCTGGGTCAAGTGGTGTGAAAATCTTAACTGATGAAGAAAAGGATTGGGAGCTTGCAATTGAAAAGGCTCCAATACTTGGGGTACCAGTTGAGATGGCACACAAAATTGTGAAGGAAGACAGATTGTAGAGAGAAAGGATGGCTGATGTTGAGTCTGATCCAGAAATTTCCAAGGCTGTTCAAGAACAATTGAACAAGGAAGACGAAGAAGATCTTGCAGCCATTGGATCTAAAAGGAAGAATGTGGGAAAAGGCAAAGGAAAGAAGAAGGTGTTGGTTCACACCAAGCCATCACAAAAAGTGAATGATGTAAAGAAAAGTGTTGAAGCCTATGATAGGTGGGAGGATCTGGAGAAAAGGAAGGTAACTGAAAGGCTAAACTATAGAAGACATCCAGAACCAATCACCCAGGTTCAGTTGAAAAGAAGAAGAGGACAGCCCATTCCTAGCATCAGATTTACAAGAGAAGGATATGAGACCAGCTGGGGAACTCATGATCTTGATAAGTTGTTTGACTTAGGCTACACAGAGTGGGTTGAATTGCATAATATCATTACTGGTATGCCTGGAATTCATAGAGAGACAGTCTTGGAAGCCCTTGAAAAGAAGTTGGCTATCATTGTGAAATTCAAGATTGATATCACTGGCCTTCCAAGACCTAAAGCATATGATATGGATGATGAAGATGAGTCAGATGAGCCACTCAAAAAGAAAAGGAGAAGACATGTTAAATTCAATGCTTCTGGAGGTGATCACACAGACTTCATCAAAAACTTGAACCCTTCAGAGTTGCTCGATCAATTGGCTCCTGAAGCTCTTGACAAGATTCTGAATCATCTAAATCTGTCTCTACCTGCTGGTGTGCCTGATGCAAGAAGTGGAATGCATATTACTGAACCTGAACATGGGATGTATTTTGTGAATGTTAGAGGGCAACTGGTGTTTCAAAGGACTGCTGAGCTAAAACAGGTACCTCACATGCACCTATTTACCTTGTACAGATTCTGTGTTACATATAGTGAACAAGGTAATGGGTATGAGAAGTTCCTAATAGATGAGGGGTTAGATAGAAAGTTGGATGTAAGAGTTGCCCCATCATATGAAGTAAAACAAGAAGCTGTAGAGATGATTGGGGAATAACTCATTATGTTTGTAAATGCTTAATTATTTCTCAATATATGCAAAGCATTTGTACAATTCTGTTTTTCTTGTTTAAACTTCATATCAGATTGAAAAGAACCCAAAAGATTCAAAGGGTCACAAACTGTTAGTCATATTTTACTTTGATTCTTTGTAAGCTGATAGTTAGAAGTGTAGTTGGGTTTTGTCACCATCAAATAGGGGGAGATTGTTGAGTCCCAATGTTCATTGTAAATTTGGTGATGACAAATCTGACCTATAAACACTTAGAAATCTTTTAGTTCTTGTAATCTGATCTGGGTCAGACTAAGCTGACACAGCTTGCGATCTATTACTGACCCAGATCATGCTTCATACTTTGTAATGTAATATTTTATGGAAGCTAGTGTTATTCAAGCTGCATCAACAAGTCTATAGCAATCAATCCAAGTCGAAGAGGAGGATTGAAGATAGAAGACCAAGCTGGTATTGGAAGGCAGCTTGGGATTAGCAGTCAGCTTGGAAACACTTGGGCAGATTGGTGCCTTGACAAACGGCCCAATCTGTGTCTGACAATCAAGTGAAGATAACAACCTGGATTGAAGATAAGGACAAATGACGTGACTAGGAAAAATCCTAGGATCCAGGTTGGTGGTTGGTTTCACATATGCGTGTCCATACTCTTATTGGATGATAAAGAATGTGCACCAGTACGAGGGGGACCACAAGTACCATGAGCAAGCACGATCTTATATTCGTTTATCATCCAGTGGAAGAATGATACGTGGCTTAATTGGATACCAAGAGAAGAAGGGCTTTTGCCTATAAAAGCCTCATTCCTTGATTGCATATGTGTGGCATTCCTGAGAATCATTCTTCACACAAGTTTTCTTTGCTCTTACACACAGCTTAGTCTGTTTGAGATCAGCTTGGGCTGATTCTCTTGAGAGCTAGAACTTATTGATTGTTGTTTGTCATTTCAAAGGGTTGTTTAGATATCTATATGCTATCTTTATTCCGCAACAACCCTGTAATTCTTTGTATAGATTATTTTCTTAATAAAGGATTACATTTGAAAACCACAATCCGTGTTCAAGAATGTTTTGCTTACTTTATTGGTTTACTGTTTTATTGATTCCTGCACTTTACTTGCTTAAGCTATAAACTGAGTCTTTAAAACGTTTTTGAGTTAAAAGTTTGTAAAGTTCAAGGAAAGTTGTATTCACCCCCCCTCTACAACTGTTATGTGTTCAGTATACTTTTTTATATTGTTACACCTTGGGACGTATCACAAACTTTATAAGAGCAGTTCTTGTTACAGTTTCACTCAATCTTAACTATTCATCTTGTGCATCTGCTGATGTCCCATACGCTAACACCCGCATCGCTGCCGTACATTTTTGCAATGGTGACAAACTTTGTCTACCTATGCAATCATATCTTTGTTGAAAATAAATATCATTTGCTGTAACAGCAGCCACTATACGGAGGAATAGTGGTTTTTGCATACGAAATCTTTTTCTAAAGAGCTTTTGACTATATGTTGGGTTGTCAACAAAGTAGTCTTGCATCAAACGTTTTTCACCCATCTCACGTTCCCGGTCACAGTTCCTTCTCTTTTGTCTTGTTGTAGAAGATCTTATAAACATATCTGGCATGTTCACAATTAATTCAGTGATGATATCATCAACTTTTTGATTTTGTTGAAAAACTCGTGCTTCCCACTCATCATAATCACTCGAATTTGATGAGTCGGAACACTCTAATGAGTTTTCACTTTCAGACATCTTTTAAGAGATGAAAGTTAGATATGAAATCTCAAGATAGATAATGTTGAGTTATATATCTTTAGAAAAAGATAGATAATGTTTGTAAATCGAAAGAAATCTCAATAACAAATAATATCTTGACAAGTTGATGATTGGTAGTTTTAGGTAATAAATGTTATGTACTTTTATTTTATATTAAAAAAACTATATTAAATTTGTATAAAAACTAATAAGGTTTATAATTAATCATCCAATGAAAACTTGCCATGTGCCATGTAAGAAATTTTTTTTACATTCATTAAACACAAACTATTACACACACATGAAATTAAAAGTAGATAATCGAACATCTTACAAATGCATGAAGTACAAATTGAAAATTAAACACACAATAAGATAGATTAATCTTTAATAATACTTCGACATCAAAAGGCGTTTCAAGTTTTCTTCCTCGGGCGACAAGTCAGCCCTTTGTAGGAGTGTGTTAAGATGCATAAGTTGCATATTCTTTAGCTCTCGTTCCCCTCTTTTTTGCTCTCGTTCATCCTTTTTTTTTTTCTTTTTGTTGCTCGATCTCGATTTTCTTTTTCATGACTTCAACTTCAGTTTCTCTAGTAAGCCTTAATGCACGAAGTTCTTCAACAAACTCATTAACTTTAGCTTTCCCCCTTTTCTTTTTTATCACCATCTCTACCTATCAACGTTGAACTGTTGAAGGAACACTATTTGGTGTTTCGGGATTGGAGTAGTCCCCTTCATCAGTGGTCCTTGATCTTTTCGTACTACTACCACTTTCTTCATTACCTTCATCAAACTCACGACGCAAACGTGTTGTGTCATGATGCAACTGTAAATCCCACTTTTGATGTTTACACATAACTTGATTAAAAACAACCAAGTCGGTAAACTTGTGACCACATTGCTGCTCATAAAGTTTATGAGCTTCACTCTCAATATCTATCTGGCTCATCCAGCTTCTTCTTTGATGATATGCTTCCCGGTACGTTGAAACCCACTTTTGGACACTTTCGTTAAGTCGTCTAAAACGACCTTTCATTTGAGATTCATTCCTCTCGCCAAGTTTTTCTGGATTTTCGGCTTGAGCTGCATCATATATTTTCTTTATACTTGCCCACATTGAAGATTTTTTTTGGTTTTTGCCACAGGTGGGATCTTCACTAACCATACACCATGCCGACATTAATGCAACATCTTCCTCAACGTCCCATTTAGTGGTTCGTGATTGTTTTTGATGAATTTCATTGACAGGTGATGAGCGTCCATTTTGTGATTATTTCCTATATCATTAGGTCGTGTTTTGATGTTAAGAAATGTGAACTTTTGATACTTGATTGGATGAAATGTTATGATAGGTTCACAAGGCGTGCAAGTGAAGGAAAACGTCTCTACTCAACTTAACACGAAGCCACAAGACTTTTGGACGAAGACTAGCAAGCGGAACATGAAGAATATGAGGCCAACATGAAGCATATGACCACGTGTTAGTATTTTGGGAATAACTTTTTCATACGAACTCCGTTTCTGACGAGTAAGCTATCCACGGAAAGGCGAGAGAAAGATCTACAACTTTTGTGTTGAACCTGAAGCCTCCAGCACCGCTCATTTCACTATAGCACCGCTGGAAGTCATCCTGAAGCGTTACCAGCGCCGCTGGGACTCAACCAGCGCCGCTGGGAGTCCACCAGCGCCTCTGGGACTTCACCAGCACCGCTGGGACACCTTGAGCGCCGCTGGGACTTCTGCCAGCGCCGCTCCCAAGGTCGGTTCAGCTAGGGTTTATCCGAAAACCTAAAAATACCCCTCTAAAACCCTAGGGCCGCAGCTCACTTCCTCCAGACGACTTGTAGGTCGTTTCTAGGGTATTTTCATCAGATCTAAACCCTCGTAACACCTCCATATCATCCGGAAGATCAAGCATCAATTATCAACAACAACAATCATTCAAATCATAATCAATAGGTCAAATTAATTAGGGTTCGTGGTGTTGATTCGAAGGAGTGGCATTAAGGACTGCGTGACTTCGATATCTCTATTAGTTTGATCTCTCTTTACTTTTATTATTGTTATTAGGTTACTATTGCAAGACTTATTTGTTTGACAATTATTTTTATGGATTTATTTATATCAATGGTTGTTAGGTTTATTTGTCTTGTCATGAGTAGCTAAGTAGTTTTGCATCTATTTGGATAATGTGATCATGCCGTAATAGTTTTCTATATTAGATTGTTGAACCGTTTCTATGCTTGTCGCAGATCCATGGTTATTGAGTCAGACGAATGTTATTGGTTTTCATATACAAACCTGTTTTACTGATTTGGTTAGGTCGAACTTGCGCTAAGGCCTTAGGGTCACTAAATATGTTTGTGAAACATTAATCGGTCTATAATTAATGTAGTCTCTTGACTTGTAACCGAGCAGGGGATGGTTAACTAATAATTTGGCTCAACTGAACATGTGTTTTATTAGGTTAATCTAGTTGATCTGGCGAACGGAAACCGGATCCAGGTGACTAGGGTAATCAGTGTCTATTGAATTTAACAAGGATTTAGACTTACATAAAAGATAAAGTCATAGTTACAAAACTCAGGTCTTAATGCATAGCAGTGAATCTAGCGAGAATCTGTTTATAGTGTAGTGTGAGTCTAACGACAGCGCTACTAAATAGTTTGGTGAATCTAACGAGAATCCTAACGTGAGAAGAGTTGTTCAACATATCTAAACTGTTTTCTAAATGATCATGGCATGTGAACTGTTCCAAGTAAATGCAATGTTTTAATTATTATTGTTTTGCTAGATTAATCAATTAATGTTTTTATTATTTTAGTTTTAATTAAATCGTGACAAACCCCCAAATCCTAGAATTACACCTAGCTTAGTTCTTAGACATAGTCCCTGCGAACGATCCTGGTCTTACCTATTTACTATACTACAAACGAACGGGTCCACTGCCCGTGAGTGAGTGTAGTAGAGAAGTTAACCTTGTACTTTATAAATTTAAAACTTGTTAGGAAAATAGTTAACAAAATCTGCACATCAACAGGAAATTGTGATTGTTTTTGAGGAATTCCATTGACAGGAAATTGACTCGAATTTGAAAAAAACAAAGAGTTATCATTGTTTTGGGTATTGGAAGAATCTCCAAAATTCAAGTAAAAATTTGAAAACGAATGATCCATAAAGAAAATATGAAATGAAAAATTAGATAAAAGTTCTTGTATATAAAAAGCTTTAAAAAAAGTAGATAGGTGTAATAAATGAAAAGGTAATAAATATGTACAGATAAAAGTTAGATAAAACTATAAAAGTAATATTCTTATTTTGTTTCAAAAATCCAAATCAAATAGTTTTATAAAAAAAATACGTTTTTTTAAATAGCTCCGTTTTTAATAAAATTTATGTCAAAATGTTCGCAACAGAAAAATAAAGAATACTATGTTTTTATATTTTTAATAAAAGTTATAAAATATAAGATATTAAAGAAAAACTAATAAGACTTATAATTAATTATATACAATAAAATAATGAGAAAAGTCCACCATTGGAAAGCTGCCATGTGGCAAGGATGATGTAACAAACTCTGAAACAATTAGTTCGTTTTGGAGGCAGGATTGTGCAAGATCGAGCGGCGCTTTCACTTTTTTATAATTTAATATTCTACAATCCGAACTAAAGTTCACCGATAAGGGTGGTCTAAATATATATTTCCGGCCTATTCTACAAACCTTTTTTTTAGAACGACAATATATTAAAAACAAGACATCTAGCGAAGTACTAGAAGCCTCAAACAAAATTCAAATACAAACACGAAATAAGATAACCCGCAACAAAACAAATATGCTAAATATAAAGAAGAGGGTTTTGAAACCACTCATCTCGCGAAATACAAAACTTGCGACATCTGCTAGTGGCCCACAAATGAGATTGTGAGACGATAAAGTCAAATAAGAAGTCCAAACGTTGATGTCCCGTAGAGAAAACATGATCATTACGTACCTTCCAAATTGCCCAAACCATACAAAAGATGATAGCCTCAACACATATCTTTTTGGAAGACTTGATATGTAAATTGTCTACATAATCGAGAATCTCTCCCAAATTGCCAAGAGCCACAATAGGAATATGAAGCCATGTAGAAATTAAATCCCATAACTTGCCAGCCACCTTACAATACAAAAAGAGGTGGTCTGTAGTTTCCTCTCCACACGAACATAAAGGGCACAAAACTAGAGGGATGTCAATTCCTTTATTTGAAAGATTAAGACGAGTAGGAAGTCGGTCCACAAGAACTCTCCATAACAAAATATTGACCTTTTTCGGGACGAGACTACTCCATCGAGTGACCACCGAACTATCAGGTAAAGTGTTATCATCGATAACATGTCGGGTTTCCTTAACAGAGAAGTCGATAGACTCTGAGACACACCATTCCCATTTATCTTCATTTTCGACCAACACAATATTATTAGTGATAGAAAGAAGATCCTGCCATTCACTCTCTTCAGCACCCCCTCTAATCAGGCGACGCCAAGAAGATAAGACATCAGACCCGTCCCATCGATCAGAAAAAGACAATTTTTTGTTGCTCCAATCTATAAAGACGAGGAAAACGAACCTGTAAAGGGGTATGACCAAACCAAATGTCATGCCAAAAAGACGTCAACCTACCATTTCCAAGCTTAATCTTCAAAACATTGAGGGGAATAATGTTATTCTGATCCAACTCAATCGCAATTTTGGAAACTTGATGCCAAATTCTATGCTTCACAGTACACCCATCAGTCCATGACCAAAAGAGGTCGGTTTATATAGGTTGTTTAACACCTTAACCCATAAAGCCTCCGGAGAGTTAACAAACCGCCATCTCCATTTTAATAAAAGGCCCTTATTAAGAGCATCTAAAGATCCAATCCCGATATATTCTACAAACTTGATCACTCAGCTATTCTACAAAGCACACACTTGTCCAAAAAATTCTTCGAAAATGGATGATGCTATTCGTATTGTACTTAAATTTATATTAACATAAGAGTATAGATACATATTGGGATATTATGCAATATGTTTTGTTTTAATGTCAGGTCGGTTGATTGACGAAATAACGGATACGTGTTTTGAATTTTTTTTGTTGTTTGCTGGTAGTCTCTTTATCTGATGATACAGACTATCACTTAGGTTCTGCTGTTATGTTTGATTCAAGTCAAAGGTCTTCAAATGCAATTTTGATTTTATTGGGTCATGGCCATGAAAAGGTTGACATTGGTGTCATAAGGTCAAGTTTTTTTTTTCCCTCCTTTTCTTAGATGGCTGTATTGAGTCATGAAGATATCCACACGATGCAACTGTTTTGTGGTTTAGAATAGATAGGTAGGTTGACACCAACATTTTATTTTTTGCAAAAGGTATTATAAAACGAGACGGAGAGAGTAACATATGACCAATAAATCGTTTATTAGTTCTATAGAATTCGAATAACTTAGTTATTCTAATATTACTATGGTTCCCTAGTTCGCTTAAGATGTAGTTTGTACATTAGACACGAGGTGGTTTTGTGACCATTTGATAGTGTATATATATATCACCAAATAAAAATGTTGGTCTTTGGTTTTTCTACATATGTGAGTGACTTTCGAATACATATGACTCGACGCCACTTATGATGTAACTCGTTTCGTGTTCTAATCTTCTTATGAACTGGACTAGTCAAAAAAATATATATATCAAAAAAACAGACGGGAGATCATTTGATAATGGCTCAAGTTTACTAAGCTTGAAATCACGTAAGTATAATGACTCAAGTTTACTAAGCTTGAAATGACCAGACTTAACAAATCCATTCTCTTTGAGATTTCAAGGAAATGTTGCTCATGTTTGTTGACAATTATTGTATATGATAGGCTATACACTCAAAATACTAAGTAAAAAGAATTTAAACCAAGCAATTTTATCCAAACCAATTGGGGAATTGGGAGACATCAGAGCAATTGTTTCAATTTCAATACCAACCATTATTTTTAATTCATCACATCTTTAAATCTGTAAAACAAAACTAAAATGATCAGTTTCAGTTTCTTTTATCATTACATTACAGAGGTTAACACTTCAAACAACTTTATCAAATGCATACCTATTTTCAGTTTCATTATGAACAATTTCAGTATATCAATATGCCTTTGAACACAGACATTACAAATAATTTTTTTTTGGAAGGTAACATTACAAATTTACAAATAATTAATTCAAGCAATTCTAAACAGTCTAAAGATCAAATCCAAGATATTAGCCGCTTCTTCCAATCAGAATGTCATGAAGTAAGATTGACAATATGTGAAGGCAGTTTAGCCATTTCATGATCTATGAGATGTATATATACAATGATCATTTCAGTCATGTTTATTACACGATTTACGATTGACGATTGACGATACGTACGTGTATGAAGGTAGTTTAGGCCCTTAGAGATCTATTTCATTTTGTTTATCCCAAAGATTCAAAGTCAGATCATAAAATCATACAAAAACAAACATAATGCTTCAATCTGAATATAAGACAATAAAAAAACATGAATGACGTGAGTGATACGATTACTCCCATTAACTGGTTTTCAGTACTTCTTCATCAGCTTACCCTCCAACAGTTACTTCACCATCTCCGTTTGAAGTCCTTCCACGGGTTTCACCGCAATTCCTTTGAGTTTCGGTCTTGCGACCGTACTCCCCAGGCGGAGTGTTTCACGCGTTAGCTGGGCCCCTGATCCGCGTAGACCAAGGGCGAACACTCATCGTTTACGGCATGGACTACCAGGGTATCTAATCCTGTTCGCTCCCCATGCTTTCGCACCCCAGCGTCGGTAGGGACCCAGAGAGCAGTTTCAACACAATTATGAAGGTGGTCTAATCCACTTGCTACTTTTTTTTGAATTCCTCTGTAGTACATGCCTTTCACATATTCTTTGGTTGCTGAATGAATCAGCACGCCAGAATAAAAACTACATATCGGTTCCGAAGTCACCATCTCCAGTTATAAAATTGGAATACATAATATTATTTAACGATTTAGATCAGATCTGTACCGAATTATTATCATTATCAGCATTTTTGAAATAAAGTCATGGAGGTTGTGGATACAACAACAACAACAACAACGGTACCCAATCCCAGCCTATGCCGGGGTACGGGGGAGGTATGATGTAGACAGACCTTACCTCTACACAAAGGTAAAGAGGCTGCTTCCAGATCCACCGAGGTGGAAGGGACCTCCGGCCCGGGTGAAAAAAAATAGGGTTAGATCCACCGGAGTGGAAGACTTAACCGGGAATAATCTCGATCTCAAACTCTCAATCTCAAGCTCGATCTCAGTCTCCAGAAACCAAACTCAGATTGGATCTGAAAGTTTGTTACCGTTAGAGGAGAAGAGAGAGCAGAGAGAGAGGAAGGAAGTTTGTTACCGTTGTGGATACATATATATAAATATAACGGCGATTCAGGATACAGCATCAATTAGGGTTTACTTATATACCGAACCTAAACTACAATATGAGCTTGATACTTAATTGAACTGGGCCAAAATGTTAAAGCCCAGATAAGCTAATTTATTAGGTCTGTAATTATGTAAATACTAAATAGTCCATAAGTACAAATACAGTTGGGAGTCTTAGTAGATCATTTATATCTTTCTTTTAATAAGATTAATAAAAAACAATTAGTAATTTAATATTTTAAAAAAATACTAGATTTTAGACCCGTGTCAGATACACGAGTTTTACAACATTATCAATATAAGAATTAGTATTTGTAACAAAAAAAATATTTATACGTTAAAATGTAAAAATATACTTAAAAGGAATTGAGATATCCAAATGTAAATATTGAATGCTAAATGATATCAAGGCTGTATAGTGTAACATGGTTTCTTTTATACAAACTCTTCTAGAGAAACAATACCTTAACCTCGATTACACAATTGACCGAGATCTCATAGATGTCTTGCAAAATAGTAATTTTATTTTCATTAGCCATAGTTTTTAAGATCAATAAAATAAAGTAGCAGTTGATTTGTGGGCTTTTAATGATTTCGTGTGTTGTGATTTAATTTGTATGGTTCGGTTTATATAAGAAGAATTTGTATCCTAAATATAGTTTGATTCCAATTACTAATAACAACAATGATTATCCTAATTATAGTCCGATTACAATTACTAATAACAACAATATTAAAATTAGTTTGATTACAATATTACAATAAAATTGATATAAAATAAAATATTGATATAAATATTAATTCGTATTAATCCAAATGTCTCTCTAACTTTTAGCTATATTTTGCTTAAAGATAGACATTATGCAATAACATATAAATTATTTTTAAATTGGGTTAAAGTGTAAATTGGTGATGAAAAACCAAAAAATGTAAATTAATTATTTTTAAATTGGGGTGATGGAAAACCAAAAAGTGTAAATTAGTTATTTTTAAATTGGGTTAAAGTGTAAATTGGTGATGGAAAACCAAAAAGTGTAAATTAATTTAGACATGTGTTGATTTAATTAATTTTGAGAAATTGAAGGCTGTGATTGGTCAATTGAGGTTAGGTCAGTTGTCTTTTAGTATATATTAAGATATGTTTGAATAATACAAATATCATATATGGTATTTTAATTATCTATGCAATAAACATTTATATACCATTGTCAATTGAAATACAAATAAGTTTTAGATTTTTTTGTGGAGATATATTTTTAAGTAATTCAATCAGTAATAATCATGAAAAGCTAAAAAATGTTAACTATATTCAAATTAAGTATTTGAAAAGATTTATTCTTTCGTAAAAAGGTAAAAAGTGTAAATTAGCAATGAAAAATATATATATTAATGAGACTTTTTTAATAGTTCTTAATATAATTAATAATCAGAGTTTTTTTATAGGTCTATATTTCCTACTTAATAATTTTAATTATGACATACGCAAACTTAATTTTAGGGGCCAGATAAACTCTTTGATCGGTGAATAAGTAGTTGACTCAATTGTCTTTAACAACAACCAAAAGTTCATTTTCGTAATGTAACCATTACAAATTTTCATCAAAAGGTACAACATTTTAACACCAAAAGATGCAAGCCGATTCATTCTTTATATACAAAAAGTTCATGTCTCGAAAATCTTTAGATAATACATCATAATCTACATATGAAAACTAACATAATATCTCTATGAAACTGGATTCTAAAAGGAAGGTGGATTTTAACCATTTGTAGGGTGCTACTAGTGGGAACTTGTGGCAAGGTTAATTACTCAGTTCTAAATATTTGCTAGTTGTAGATGTGGCCCAATAGGCAGTTTGAGCACATCTCAAAGGGAAACAATTTGTGTACCACCAATTTTTGGCAATACATCACTATATGTGCTTTACAGTGTTGTATTGTACACCACAATATAACATATTTAGTGATGTATCGCTAAAAACTGGTGGTTTGCAGATCACCACCTCATCTCAAAATGGGTCGGTTTGACACTTTTACCCAACACAATTTTTATCCAAAAGTGCACATTTTGTATGATCGAATCAAATCCCTATATAATATAAATGTCACTTCAAAAAAGTTAGTTATTGCCTAGGTGGCATGCTAGTTATTGCCTAGGTGGCATGCTTGCTTTAGAATGCAAGAGAGCCCAAAAATTTCAACATGTAGAACTTGATGATAAAAAGAGCAGTTATGAGTTTGTAGGCCATGTAAACCGTCTTCCCCTTCTCATTCTCTCTAATATAAACCGCCTGAGAGTTAACCCTTCTCTCACTATCGCTCTTCCCCCCTCTCATTCTCTCTAACATAATCCATCTTCTCCGAATTATTATAGATTATTTTGTTCTTCAACATCAAGGAAATCACTAAAACAATCACAGTGATAAAAATATTGATTTTTTGTTATCCTCTTTCATCAGTGTCGTCTCCATCTGCTTTCAGATAGCATAAGGATATGGCCCAATAATTAAACTGCAATAGTATTTTCGGTGAGTTTCATTATCATTCTGTTGATTTGATAAACATATTTTTTGAATTTGCTCTACTTTTTTCAAAATACATCATCGGCATTCAATTCGAATTTTGAGAAAAGGGACCAAATTTGTTGGTAAAAGTGTAACCGTTCGTGATTGCTGTGTGATAAAGCAGTTATTTTCTAAAAATATATACACAGCCATGTTTTTTTAGGCCGTTGATGTCAAAGGGATACGGTTACAGATTTTTTGACTCCTGGATTGTTATTGGATTTCATCTGAAGCTTAATGTATATGATTTTACTTAGAATTTATGATTTTACTGCTTTGTTAGGTTTATTCAGAGTGTGCTGCAGTAAATTGAATTGTTATTATCTTCTTATATTTATCTATATCTATCTATATATATCTATATCTATATCTAATATAAAGTTGAGAATTTAATCACAATATTTAATAATGTCTAATGTTTTGATTTTTTTTTATCTGGGTATAAAAAAATTTGACAGCTTTTTGATCATTGGTACATTAGCTTTACCATAATTTTTTAGAAGGTCTGTTTCTTTATTTTCATTTTTTTTTATCTGTTTCTTTATTTTCAGTTTTTTTGGTTGTTTTGCTTCTTCCAATGAATTCATCCAAATGCTGAGAATTATAGATTTTTCCCTGTGAATATAGGTCATGGAAAAAAAGATACAAGGATGTCTCTGGTAAGGTTTATTAAATATTTTTGACATTTTGGAAATTTTATATAGAAATAATAATGTAATCGAAATTACCTGGTTGTGAGAATGATGAATGGAGAGCAAGCTGCGAATATTGCTCTAGCAGGTTTTGTTCTTTTTTCCAATTTAACATCTAATTTATTATTATTAATCTTTTTGTTTTTGTTGTGGGAGAATGTAAGAACTATGGCATTTTGGTATTGTAGGTTTAACACTGTTGTCGCTATTAGTGAAGGTAGACCTAAATATAAAAGTCATTTTGACGGCCTGTCTCTCAGTTTTTGTGGATTGTTACCGCTCTGTTAAGCCAACACCTCCTACTGTAAGTATACAACCAGCATGTATTGTAAACATAAGTCTTAAGTTGTGTCTTTTTTCACAGGAGACTATGTCTAATGCACATGCCATGCGTTTCCTCTGGTTGGCAGTGCGATGTTCCTGTTAAAAGATTTGGTCAAATGTTGTCTTGACAGCCTATATCTTTGTGCTTGGCTCCTTGAGTTTTTGTAAGTTCTTTGTTGGAATTGATTTAAGGTGTTTTGTAGGCGATGTTAGACCCGTCTGACCCATGTCACGTACTTTTTTGAATTTCACCCACTTGATCCAGATGAGACAGTGGCCTACCATTTGATAAATAGTTCGTACCTTTGAGAAGTAAATAGAACTTTAATATCTTTACTTTAGGCCTAACACATCGCCATCCTTAGTACAGGTGTATGGCCAGGCATACGTATAGGGTGATGGAGTTGTTCCATCTGGAGGGTGCTTTGAACATTAGTTTGGACGGGGCGTATCACTCGCCTGTTGTTTCAGATGATGAATCAAGACCCTGGTAGTAATTTGAATCAAATTTTTTCGTGTACCCGAGCTATTCTTCGAGTTACCAAAAACCACAAACTATTGGTTCTCCTAAGGTATGATATTGAACCCTCTTTATACGAATGCACTTATGCTTTTTGACGGATTAAATCCCTCATAAAGATGTTTGAATGTTTAGCTATTGACCATTTTTAACAGGACTGTTGTAGAGGCTTTGACATCTATACTTAGCAATGAGGTACATGTGGGTGTAATGCTTCAGGGAAAAAAAGATTACAACCTGTACAATTTGTTATGGAATTAGGAATACCCTGCCACCAAATGTAGATGATCGTTTAGTTATCAACCTTGGACGTCGCTGACTACAACAAACAAGTAGTCATTGATGAGGTTAAGGCACCCGTTTTCGTTGTCGGCATGCTTCATACACACTTTTATGGCTGCAATCCTGTCACATTTGTTTATCCGCAACGACTACCCAAACTCTGTAGAGGAAGTATTCACTCCTCTCATCTTGACTGCCCAAGTAAGCTACAGTAATAATCCAATCTGAAGAGACTATATCGTAGGCAAAGTTTCATCATCGCGGATCTTTTTATCTTTAGATTTACATCAACTATTTTGTTTCCTATCGTGATAAATACTCAAGACTGATTGTATCATTTTATATCTTTGGATCTAAATTGTGATTAAAAAAAAAATTATGAGGTGACATACGTTTCTTAAGATTGATAGCCTCATATTATGAATCAGCACAATATCCTACCTTTCTTAAGACTCAACCACCACTTATGTTGAAATTTCACCAGTTTTTAAATTATATGAATTGGTTGCCATTTTTTTCGTGGTTAGAAAGCTGGTAAATATTGTCATGATTTTAAAGTATATAGTTTAGCTTTATAGCTTTGTTTTCTTTATTTGTTGCATGGTTTGTGTTTGGGAGGTAACAACGATTGATGAAAAAATCCATTATGAGGTGGTTTTAGTCAAATTTGAAAAGATTATTCAAAAGCATCCCATATGTTAAGTTATTTGATTATGCAAGTTTTGATGGTCATAAGGGTAGGAAAGGTTTTGGTAGTCTATTTTCGGTTATTTGGGCGGTTTGGCCCTTTATATGTCAAATTGGAGATGGTTAATTCAAAAGTGTTAGATAAATCTGCAAATCTGCAAATTTTGATGAAACGGGTCGGTTGACAACTTGGATAAAAAGCAAAATCTGACACGGGCAGTTTTTGAAGGTGGGCTATAACTCTTGGAGTATACTATTTTGGTAGAAACTGAAAATAGGTAATGAAAGTAGGGGTCAAAGGTCTTTCAAATGGTATAAGATTGGCAGATAACGGACATGTCTAAGTGGTTCAACTATGGGTCATAAAACAGCATGTGGGGCTGTTTGTCGAGTATCCTGCAGCCAAAATTGGCTTTTGACAGTTTTCAAGGAGCAATAACTTTTTGTGTGAATTGTTTTGATAAAATCAGAAAATAGGTATACACAGTATGGGATTAGGTCTTTCTAATGCCTTAAGTTTTGCTGAATATGGTTGTGTCTAAGTGGGTCAGATTTGAGTCACAAAACAACGAGTTGAAGTTGTGTGTTAGATGTTAAACTAAATTTATTTGCCATTCTGGTCTTGCAGCTGTTAGCAGAGATGAATCTAGACGTGCAGTTTCTACAAGTGAACTACGAGGATCACGAGTCTATGTGTTATAGTCTCAACGTTCATGTTCTCCCATTTTTTTGGTTCTATAGAGGGGCTAAAGGTCGTTTTTGTAGCTTTAGTTGTACAAATGCTACGGTTCCTATCTATTTCAATCTTTTTTCAGTTTAGCGATCTAATGCCTTATTGAGCGGGTGGGTAGTGGGTTGCTATAGTTTGAGCATAAAGGGTTAGTTAAAGCTTTAGGGTCCAGGTCAACAAGGGGTGGGGTGGGTCATATTGACTCGCAGATACCTTTTTCTCAAAATTTTTTTTACAATTAACAAATGAATAACGTAAAAGATAAAACTATAAAATTAGAATCTATCATTTTTTTCCCCGAATGTAAAAATATAAAATCTATGAGGTTTAAAGCATTCAAATGTACTTTGAATAACCTTCGACCTACTTGACCCGCTTCCTTGATAACTAAGTATCTATTCTACCTTTGACCCGATATTGACTAAATAGAACCTGATCAAGCTCCAGACTTTAGTTGATAGGATGATAAACGTAACCTTGACTTTGTGATGATACACATCGATAAATTTAGAGATGCATTAGCAAGATACAATACTGATAGATGCAGCTTAGGGTCAACAAAAGGTTGAGGATAAAGAATTGATGGCACTTAAAATTTTTATCTACTACTACTTTTACGTTGGCAGTTTTTCAAATAGTTGTGTAATTAACTCTAGTTTTAATAATGTTATTAGGGCCACACGAGTAACCTTAAAAAAACTGCTTTATCATGTAATGGGCTTACTCTATTCTGCTTAGTGGCTCATCAAGGATGGAGTTAAAACTACGGCTATCTAATAAAGGGTTGTTATGACAACTTTATTCCAATGAATTATGTAAAACGCCTGTCATTAATCTTTAGCTCAAGTTTACTAAACACCTAAAATGTGTTCGAGATGTTATTGGTTATGTCTCGGGTCAAGGGAAACCTTGGAGGACATCAACTGGCGCAAACACACTTGATTTCAATCTAAACAATAACAGGCAGTTTTACTCCCTATTTTTTCTTTCCATATACAAGAATAATTCATGACCTCATGGTGAACCAAAGCTGCTCTGAAAATGTGAGTAGCTAACTAAGCCTTTCTCTATTGCATAATAAAGAGTTTTATGTTTTGCAAACCGAATGTCTACCCCTATTAATCGTCATGTCTTCGGGCGGATTAGCATGGGGTTTTCCCTCCACCGGGTATTTGAAATAGACAATTCTGCTTCGAAGGAACTCTTTAGCGTGGATCCGGTTAATACAACGTATGTTATACCTCACACTGTCGAATCGCGAAATGAAATTTCTAGCGAAATTCACCTTTAAAAAAAAAAGCTATAGTCTGTTTTGACACCTATGTCCCAAGTGCTCATACTTTTTAGTTCCAACAAGTTCCCTCCACATGAACCAAGCAAACTCTAGGCCACCGAGCAGAAAACAACTACTTACGTGGTGACGGAATGCACAATTTGGATTTAAGCAGTCCCCATATAATGAATAATATCAAACCCTGGGGTTGACCCGTGCAACGTCATTGGCGATACTTGCACTCACTTCATGTACACAAAACTACAAAACTTACCAATTCAGGCAAAAATAAATGACATTACTAATTTATAACGAATAATGAAATAATATATACAACGAGAATAGAATTAAACTCCCGAGTCCTGATACAGTCAGGTTTAAGTCCAAAAAGTCTGCGAAAATCTATGTTGAAATGTGGTGCCAAGTTGGCGGTGTAGCGTTTCTTTGATAATTATTGTTGCCAAAATCTATGTTGGATGATGTATACGAAAGAGGTAACGGATTACGGAATAGTATCATACCTATTCATTGTAAGATTTACTAAAACAGATTGGAGTGTTAAATTTAAGAATTCAGAGAGATAGCCGTGTTGCATCCATGTTTGAAGATCTGACCAACATTGGTCTCGACATGCCATTTAGATGAAACGCGGCTATCTCTCCGAATTCTTAAAATTCAAGAACTTGAAATAACATGTTCTCTTTATTGTTTTTGCACCATTTAGTTTGCAACTAATTTAGGATCAAGGGAAGACTATGTATTCAAGTTATAGAAGGTAACAATCAGGTACCATAAATCGAAAGTTTTAGCAAGTGTTTTTGAATAGTTCATTGTTTACTTTTTTTTGAAGGTATGGCGTAAGGGAGCGTCGTGCCTTCTATGCAGGTCAAACTTACACACATTCGATAAATGAAAAACAGGAAGGCGGTGGTGGTGGCTGTTTATGTCGCCGGAAAAGTGTTGTTGCTGGAAAAATGGTGTTGTCGGAAAATATTATGTGAAGGGGGAGAAGAGGACGTGGCAGCTTACATGGCGTTAAATGATAATGTGACATTACAAATCAATAATGATAATTTATATAAATAATATAAAATTTTAATTTAAAAAAAAAATGACTGGTAACCTATTGAGAAGGCCACAAAAGGTGAGTTTGCCGGTTTTAAACCCCAGAAAAGGAGTTTTTTAAAGTATGCTAGAATGTTTGACTCTATCTTTTGCAACACTAATTGTATGGGTTTTCTGAACGCATCATCTAAACAACTTTTGATTCCAATGATGCCACCATGTAAGACCTTTTTTTTTATTTGGGTTATGTAAACGCAGCAATTAGCCCAACTTCCTGTCCAACCTCCTTATAACTCTTTTTTCGATTTGGATTATGTAAATGCAGTAGCAAGGAAAAGTTTTTATTAATCCTACTTATAGAGTTTTTACAACATATATAATTCTGCTAATAGTTTCATTGGGCATGAGATTGGAAGAAACACTCCAGTCTCTTAATTTTAGGAACTTATGAATCTCTAAAGAACAACCAAGTCATTTGGCCTGAAACTTTTTATTTCTTTTCTACTAATTATTATGTTTTTTTATTTATAAGTTGATGAATAATATGGTTTTATGAAACAACTTTGATTAGCGAATTAAAAACCAGCAACAAAATACATGCAAACAATATATTTAAAACATGACGTATGTAGCATGGGCATTTAAACCCTCGTATTTATTATTATTGTAGTTCATACTTTATTTTCTTTTTATGCTGGTTAATTTCATATAAATAATCGAAATTTAATTCTTGTGTCTTCTATTTTATAGCCATAATATAATAATGATAAATGATGAGTTTATTTTTTCTATAAATTACAATGACAAATGAAAGAAAGGTATGAGCTTGATAAATTGTGTTTTTTACTTACTTTTATTGACGTTCATAAAATATGGATGTAATTTCGTTTAATGTGTATTTTCGGTTGTTAAAATTAGGGTAGAAAAATTCACGTACTGTAAAGAAAATTTTTACTATCCAAGTTTGCTACAATTTGAACAATGGGTTTCTTATATATGAAGAAATAGAAGAGATGAAGGAGATAATTCTGTAACTAATGCATTCGACATTTGAAAAAATTGATTCTCTATGCTCATTGACTAAGGTATATTATTACCTTGAGATTTTTTAGTTCATGTACATAAATCACTGCTTTTGTTTTTTTTATTGCCATGTTAAGTTGTATTCTTAAAAGATAAACTTGACTAATCATGTCTAAACTATCTACTATGTGCTAGATATTATCTTGAAAAATTCACTGAATATGCGTATTAGTAATTATTCAACGAAATTATTTGTAGTTTCTGTGTGCAAACCAACTGTCCGATAAAATGCCCAAGTGAAAACCCATTATTTTAGCTAATTATATGAAAACTTTCTATATTTCCCATGTCGATTTTAGCTAATTATTTGAACTCCATTTCTTTTACCCACAAAATCACTATAAACACTGGATTACAAAATCACAAAATCACTCCATTTCTTTTGCATTTAACAATTTAATCCATCTGATTCTGGTGTTCTATCTACTGTCACCAAACTATCTGCATTCACAACTGAAGTTATTTGTGAATTTTATTCTAATTTACGAGTTAGCATAAATGATCATACGTCTCCTATGTTCCATCGTGTTTTTGTAAGGGATCACTTTTATGAATTCTCGCCCAATATCATTAATAAATATTTTGGATTGCCTGATAATGAAACAGTATTGATATTCATGACGTTGCTCGAACTTTACCAGGTGGAATGGTTAAGTCATGGCCTAAAGAAAGTTTTACTTCTAACATAGTAATTCCAAAGTATATGACTCTTTTTGATGTTGGTATCTTTAATTGGGTTCCATATTTAAATACCAACTTGGTTTCTGAATTGATGGTAGAGTTCTGTATGCTATTGGTGATAGTACGTAATGGTAAGTTTTATGACATTGGATCACTGATTTTTTATCAAATAATTAAAATTTGTGAGACGTATGATGAGTTTCATCCTATTATATTTCCCCGTACCATATATGGTATCATGTTGAATCAATATAATCCGTCTTCCATATCTGAGCCAATTTTTATTCCACAAGACGAGATTTATGCAGTTGAAAATGGATCTAATAATCTAACATGTTCTTGCAACAATGTCTCTGGTATACAAGAAGTTGATTAAATTTCACGGGAAGATGTAGTCAAGTCAATGAAACGAACAAATCAAGCATGAAGTCAACTTAAGAATTTAATGTTTAAGTATGTAGTTTGTGGCTTTTTATGTTTAGTTATATGGTAATATTATGTTCACATGGAAATCTAATCGACGTTATTGTAATTTATCTTCCTATTTATGATGTTATTGGTTTATACAATTATGTTTCTAATTGCTTATGTGTATAATTGCTTAAAGAATAAAGTTTAAAAAATTGCTTACGACTGCAAGCGCATCGCGCGGATCTAAGCACTAGTATGTATATAAAAAAGAATATTGTTGCCATAATTTAGTGTTTTTGAATAAAATCATTAGGTGGATCTATGCATTTATCAACAATACGTACACTTTTGATTCCCATGTCCAACCTATTTTTTTTTTTATCTAGTTTATTTAATTTTATTCGGTTGACTCTTTACATATGATAAAAAGTTACCAAATCTATTTAAGCTCATGACTCACCGTCTCACCCCGAACTTAATTCCAAACCTCACTAAACCTCTATATCCCCAAACCAACCTTAATAAAAATTATATTAAATCCAAAACCTTTACAAAAGTTAATAAATTAAACAACCTTTTAACATTCACAATACACGCGGACCCTTTATACCCGTTACCTGACCCTAAACAAAACCCTTCTGCTATGTTTTTGAGATTTTTGTTGAAAATAAAGGAAAAGAATGTGAAAGATTTAAAAAAATTTTGTGTTCGTGAATTTTATTTAAGAAAAGAAATGAAAACGATTAGAAGGAGAATCCAATAAAAATTGTTTAAAAATTTTTCCTCCCATTTTTGAGATAATTTCGAAATTGAAAGGAAGAAAAATCCACTTATTCAATTCATCTCTCTTCTCTATTTTCCCCTTCTTTTTAAAAAAACAAACTCAAGAACACAGTTTTCATATTCCACAAATTATAAGCAACTGCCATAAAAATAACAAGCAGCAACCATAACCAGATCACCATCATCTGCCTTCGTGGTTACATGTAATGGTTTAATTGCTTTGATTATGGATTCTTCCGGTAGCTAGCTAATTATAGTTGTTACACTAATAACTATTTGACACTTAGTGAATTATTAAAATGGTGGATGACATCATTTCTTTGAAGTGTCATGTTAAATGTTAATTGATAGGAAACCCGTTTGCAACGTGTGAAAGTCACCAAAACTCTTATCAACTCTGTAGGTAAATTTCATTTGTTGTCAATTATGAATTAAGAGGATTAATCATTACTCATATACATAAATAAACTATATAGCTAATATCTAAGACTTTAGTCTTATTGTTAAAAAATTAGGTGTGGATCATTTGCTCGCAACAGGGGATCTAGCTTACCTTGTCTTAACCGGATCCGTGCTAGAGAGCCCCCTCACCCTCAATACCTAGTAGGAGGAGAAACTCTCAACTAAACCGCCACTCAAACCTGCTTCACTGGAAGACATTATTGTGAAATTCCTTCAAATGTCCTTCCCATGTCTCGAACTCGAGATCTTCAGCATGGAAAGCTGGTGCTCAACCACTGAGTTATAATGGGAAGTACAGTCTTATTGTTAATTGACTGATTAAATATGGTGTAATAATTTGCTGTTCAAAAAAAATAAAAAATAGGTTGATTAATTATTATCTACATTACATGTATGAGCTTAATTACCTTTGAATAACAAATTAACAAGCGCAGTAATGATAATGGTGCTTTCATAAGGTTCATTTTTATGTGCACATATATGGACAAGGATATATTAATAATGATTTTGGAGGCTGAACTTGAGTTTTCCATATATCCATAACATGTTAGCTTCGGAGACTTGCAAAAGATTTGATAAAGAAAATGTTTCTTGATGTTAGATATCACAATATAGGTGGATAACTTGCATGAAATGTAGATGATGTTACGCAAGACTAGGCGACTAGCTTTTTTTTGAACAGCAATGGTGATTGGACTCAGCGGCATGTCTCTTCCTCATCCGGTAGAGATCGACCACGTCACCAGCACAGTCAATCCGAGGGCATGACTGGCGGTGGAAGTCTCACTACCGTTCTGGAGGAAACCAGCTAAATGCTAGAGAAAACCCTCATGCCCCACCTCATTGGCAAGGACTTCCCAATATGCATTTCAAAGGTTTCGAACCCGTGACCAACATTTGGCTGAAAGACATAAGGGGCATTAAATGTCCAGTTGGGCTAAATAGCTTCTTGATCTTGTTTGTGTTTAACTTTATTTCTGCCATGAATTGCAAAAATGTATCAATGGTCCACCTTTTGGGTGCCTGGATGTGTAATTTCGAGTCTTAAATTTATAACACGAACTACCTAGTTACTGTCTACTACACATTTGCGGGCAGTGTACCCGTTCGTATGCAATATAGTTACTTGGTAAGTACGAGGTCGAACACAAGGACTTTTATAAGCAATTGTTAAATGATACATAAAATAAGGGGGGTTTTATGGCCGAATTGCCACGTTGCAAAAGTTAGTTAAAATTGTTAGTAATCCCGTAGGATTAATCGCAAGAGAATTTTGTTGTTTAAAACAAGAATTTAAAAAGATCATCTACCTCGACTCCATGACACATTTCATTTTTTGGTTGCATTAAGGTTAAAGCCAATTCAAATATGTTGATAAAATAACGAGGTTAAGACAGAGAACTCACTAGTTGCGCACCTAGCTTATTACCCGATTCGAACCCATTAACCAATTGATTCAATCCTAAGATCCGACTACCATCTTTTCTATTAAGATCCACCGAACTGATTACTTAGTTTTGTTATTATTAAACAATTTCATCTATCGATTCTACCAAACCGTTAACACGTTAAGTTCTATTACCTATTGTTGTTTATCGACTCGCTACCACGAATCAACACCTATTGATTCTACCAAATCAACTAGAACAATGCACTCCTGGATTTAACTACCACTAAATCATTACACATTATCAACAAATCAATAGATAAGAACATAAGAACTCAAAACATTAAGATCACGACAAAACGTTTAACAATCTACTTGAATTCAAAAGATTATGCAACCATTATTCATTGTGTCACTTCATCTCAGTAGATGATGAAGTATTTAGCTAGACATAATCATAAATAAATCACAAATAGCAAAAAAATAAACATCTTGTATCAAAGTGTGAAAGACAATGAAAAGCTAAAGAAATCGACGATTGAATGCCTTGAAACTCTTAATCAACTCTTAGATCTTGGGGATGCAAAAGCTGCTGAATATTGCCTCAAAGAAACCCTAAAATCGCCTATTAGAAGAAGAAGTTTTATTGGAGGAGTTTTGACTTGTATTTATAGTGTTTCCAAAAAAACCTAGCTGGGCCGACCTACAGGTGCGGCGCACCACTGCCCAGGTGCGTCGCACCTGCCTTGTTTCCAAAAACCTTCTTTGCTCGATATGCGGCGCACCATTGGATTGGTGCGGCGCACCTTTGCTCTTTCTCAAACTTCTCCAATTTACTGATCAATATGTGCGACGCACCAAGCATGTGGTGCGGCGCACTCCTTTCTTGCAAAATTGGGCCAACTCCCTGATCGATATATGCGACGCACCATGCATGTGGTGCGGCGCACTCAGCCACTTTCTCAGCATAACTTGTGATTTCCAGCTCGTTTCTTCTCGTACTAGTACACGAACCATCCTAATGCATCTTTAGCCATCCACAAGCTATTTTTAACCATTTTACCTGTTCTAAGCCTGCAATCACTAACAATACCATCAAAGCATCGAATATACATGTAATTTGCATACAATTAAGCTTAAAACGACTTAGAAATAATATGGGATTATATATAAATGGACATATCAAATTCCCCCATACTTAAGCTTTGCTTGTCCTCAAGCAAATTCATATTTCAAAACAAACTTTCCTTTGGTTCTCAATTGCAGAACATGACAATAATCAAAAAGAAGCTAAACCACGACAGTAGAAAAACAAGGAAGGTAGGTTAAGCAGTTTTAATCTTAAATGAAAATTGAAATGTTTGACAATATTCGAATGATCTACAAGCCTCGAGAACACGACTAAGCACTTTAATCAAATGAAAGTAAAACATCTCAACTAACTTTCTCCAACTAACAAACTATTGGGTTGAAATATTGTATCATTCACTCGAAGCCTAGTCGTGATGCATATATTTTAACCATAGGCTTGTACTAGAATCGTTCCTTCATCGTCATGGCGCAAGCACCAAATAACGTCTATCAAAAGAGGTAATTAAACGGTTGTAATGTACATTCTGAAGGCTTACAAGGGTCATTAACATTGTGTATGGAATTTTGGGATATAATTGGTGTTAAAAAGAAATAACACGAACAATTAACAAAGTTTTATAAAATAGTCTAGTCCAACACAACCCATATCACTAGTTGCCATCTATCCAAAGTCCAAAAGACGTTCTCCCGACACTACTCCCCCAATAGACCGATAAAAACCGACACCATTGTGGTGTACTACCTTCAAACGACTTCTAACCACCATGCCTCACCAATGTTGGCTTAAACAAATATTGCCAACTTCAAACGAAAATTATATGAACAATTCAAGAACCTTTTGTTGGTTTAAACACATGTACCAACTTAACTTGATTTGACAAAAATAAGGGAAATACCAACTGACAGTCCAAGTTCGTTTTTCTTCATTTTCAATTTTTTTCTTCTGTTTTTCAATCTTTTCATTCTTTCTCTTTTTTTTTTTTATAAATGAACTACTTTTACCCTGCCTAATTGGTACCCCCTTTTTATAACTTTGAAACATATTGACAAATCAAAACTCTTACTAATTAGAATAATCTAGGCTTCATCCATAATCATGACGACATCAATCTACCCCCAATAAACGGAAATATACCAACCCGACACAACCAAGACAACCCCAAACCATCCAACTAGCATAGGCAACTAATGATCAACCAAGGATTTCGACTATCGGTATGGGGAGGAAAGGTTAAATATTTAAGTGAATTTAACACAAACGAAAGGCTAGGCTCAACAGGTTATCTAAAAGTTTCTTGCACTAAAAATGAGTGCAACACGGGTTTAACAACGGAAATTCACTAATCGATGTGATTAGCTACAAAAACACATGCACACAAACATGGTTTAACAATAATGTCATAACAAAGGGTGAATAAACAAAGAAAACACGGTTTTAATCCTAATTTACCTCTTTATCATCTAGCAACCACGGAACGATCAACTAGGCCAAGTTCTAGAATCAACGCAATCACCGGCACACTCATATCAAAGAAATAAATAACGGAACTGAAATGAATTAATCTCAAACTTGCACATCATAGTTCAGAGCTCTAAAAGAGACCCTTACTTCCGGATAAATCCAAAAGCCTACGAGAGGGACAAATTTACAAGACTAACCAAACCAAAACCGTAACCCCTAACCAATCTATAAATGAATCAAGATCCTTACATATTTGGTGTTTTGGGAAATAAGTGTGCTAGTCATGTAATCAATCCAGAAGGGATTTGCCTTAACGATCACTCAAAACACATTTCACAAATTTAAAAATGTATTAACCAAAGGAATTTTATAGTTAATTACTAGTATGATTAAATCTTAGTGACCAAAGTAATTCAACTATATGGACAAGCAAGCAAAAGTTCAAAAATGTCTCAAAATTCATCCGACTTTCGCCTATTTACCTCCCCCCCATACTTGAGTTGTACAATGCCCTCAATGTACAATGAACTAAAGAAAATCTATGGGAAATAGGTAAAAGTAAAAATAAAAATAAGAAAAGATCATGAAAACTTGCCGGATATTCGGTGATGTTTGTATGCGCGGTAGAATCGTCACAAAGGGAATGGGCGCTGAACTTACTGCCAGCATATGCACATGAACGCTACCTTTCTAAATGCATAAAACAGCGAAAAGAAAACTCAATAAAACATCATTAGACCATTAGACATGATAAGCATACCAATCCTCCCCCCCATACTTGTCTTTCACCATACAAACACAAAAAAAAAACTAACTAAGTACGGAAAAGGGAAATTGTCTAAACGCCAACAAAGGCGGATACAAATCAAATGAACATACAAAATACTATGAAACATGCAAACCAATAATGTCCAAAACTCCAAGAGTAAGCCAAAATAACCATGATGACTCAATGCCCAAGGTAACCGGCACCGCCATCAACAAATCACCATCATCAATCATCAAGAAATCATGGAGGAGGGAAAACTGAAGGAGTGCTATACGTATCCTCAGGATCACGCGGCTCAGAAAACCAGTCACCACCAGGAACAACGTTAGGTGTACCCATGGTAGACCTACCCCCTGCCTCATCTCCTACCGGTGTATGGTAACTAAAGAAATCACCTCCATATCGAGGTGCACCGGTATACATACCATAACCAGAAGCCTGGGAGGACGAATCAAACTGGGGGGGCTGGTAAGTATACTCCTCCTGCTGATACCCCTGCTGAGGAAAAAGGTAATCAAAAGTACCCTGACTAGGAGGGATTATCTCTCGAGGAGTATAAGTAGGAAGCTCAGGGCGCTCATCCTCCTCCACATCTCTGTACTGCTGCTCAAACTGCTGCTCATACTGCCTCTGCCACATCGGGCGGAAATGCTCCTGCTGATCTAACAGACGACCAAGCATACTGTTGGCTGTCCGGGCATTATCCAGCAGCATGTCAGTAGTACTCTCCAGACCAAAAATCTGTCCCTGCATAGAAGAAAAATCAAAGGCAGATGAAGAAGAAGAACCTCCCGCAAACTGAGGTACACTAGAACCATCATCCCTACGCCTTTTCCCAACAGGCCGCTGATCTTCAGGCAAATCACCAACAAACACATCCTGACCATCCACCTCACAAATCAACCCAAACCCCGCTAAATCAACCAAACCAAAGCGAGCACAAGGAATCCTAACCAACGCCCTAGTATTCCTTGCTGTATCATATCCCAGCATAGCATAAACATGAGCAATGAAATTCCCACAAACTAACACCCGATCCTTGTGGGAAACAAGATACTTAGCTAGAACATATGGTGCACAAGCATAAGTGTACGGAGCACCCTCATAGAACAATCTCATCAACCAGACATCAGTGGGCGAAACTTTATCATTATGATCATTCCGAACCAAAAAGCAATAAGTGATCATACGGTGAATGACCCTCAGAATAGGTACCTGAATTTCCGATACCTTGCTAACCGACATAGCCAACTTCCCACTACCCCCAATCTCAAACCAAAAATCCTTGGTGCTCTTGTCATCACCAAACCCAGTCACATCCTTATCATAAACGCCTTCCCGCAAAAACTCATAGGCGTTAATCTCAGTCAACTCATTCCCCGAAACCATCCCAGTCAAATAGGCAAACTCAGGCACTGTGCAATGCCTTTGAATACCCCCAGCCCGAAAGTGAATTACTTTCCTTGTAAAGAACTCAGCAAACTTCAAATTTAAATCTACCCGAAGGGTACTCAAAAACTCAAGACACCACTCTCTAACCGGTGTCATATCACAACTAAAAACATTTTCCCACATCTTGTAAGTTTTAATCTCTCCATTAGCATTTCTATTCTTACAAGTTAACATTTTTTGGATGGGTTCTCTTAAGTTTACTTTTTCAAAATCGGTCCATGAAATGACCTTTGGTTCCAAAACGTGTTTATACCTTAATTCCTGAAGACGATTCAGGTAATGCACTCGTTCATTTCCCGTCACACCAGGGAATTGCAACCATTCATGCGGCTCCACCGGGTGGCTTTTCACACCTAGAACAACTGAACCATCTCTGTATTTGTAGTTGTCATTCGGGTCTGGTTCGGTAAAAGTGTACCCACGTGGAATTCCTGGAACAAACTCATTCCCACTTGACTCAGCAACTGCCTTTCCTTTCTGTTTCTATAATACAAAACATCAAAAGAAAACAACAAACGTGAGGTACACGAATCAAAACACACAAGAACTACCAAACTGCAGCTTTGGTGCGGCGCACCACTAACAAGGTGCGGCGCACCTAATTGATTTCCAGAAAAATTTTTGCCCCGATATGCGTCGCACCTTCCTAATGGTGCGGCGCACCCCACTGGTTTTCAGAAAAAATAAAAATTTCATTAATCTTAGATTTCTTAATCCACCAATGATCAATCTTCCCTCGAAAATTCAAACAATTTATAAAACTCATACATCCTCAGAGGTCCACCCAAGTCAATTCTCAAAATCCAAAATCCCTAACCACAATTTGGTCAAAAATCATAAAAATAATCAAGATTACACTAATTTTGACCAAATTAGACATCAATTAGCCTTCCCAAACCTTTTACAATCAAACCCCTAAATTAAATTCAAAACCCTAATTCGAATTACATATATAAACATTGATAGGTAAGGGAAAAGAAACATACCTTTGAGAAGAATCTAGGCATCTTGAAGGATTAATAAAGAAAATATGGAAATTAAGATTGAATTGAGGTTGGGAGGTTTTTTGAATTTGAGAGAAAATAAAAACTTGATTTGGTAGGATCGTTCAAAACAAAGGAAAAATCAGAGTATAAGGATAGACTGGGATATCTCGGCCCTACATAATCTCAACCCAATCCTCAAAAGTCAACAAAAGTCAACAGAAGTCAAATTGGTCAACAGGCAGGAGGTGCGGCGCACCCCTTACTTGGTGCGTCGCATAAATCATTCAGAGAATTCACATTTTTTGTAACCCCCAAGTGCGGCGCACCACCTTATAGGTGCGGCGCACCAATGGCTCAGAAATTCATTAGACTTACCTTGGCTCGTTTTAACTTACCGTAACACCTCTCAAACACTTCGGGACCTGCACATCTCAATTAAAAGCTATAAAAAATTGACAAATAACAAAACCTAACTAAGAAAACAAAAATCTCTTTGGTATTTTTCGATTTTTCAAATGTTTTTGGTTTTTTTTAAAATATAAGAAACAAAATAAAGAAAAATGAGAAGAAAACAAACGGGTTGCCTCCCGAGAAGCGCTTAATTTATTAATGAGTCGTTAGCTAGACTCCATGCCATGCTTATTGATTAATTTCAAAAAATGGGAACTCGTCAAAGATGACTCCCACATTCTCCTCTTCTTCGTGATAAGTCTTCAACCTGTGACCATTAACAATAAAAGTGGTTCCATCCGATTTAAACAATTCGACATAACCAGACGGATAAACATGTTTGATCACATAAGGGCCGGTCCACCTAGATGTCAACTTGGGTTGCTTAAACCTAAACTTGGAAAGGAACAACAAAACTTTGTCTCCGGCTTTAAAATCCTTCTTTCTAAGCCTACGGTCATGCCACACTTTGGTTCGTTCCTTGTAAAGTCTAGAATTATCATAAGCATGCAACCTAAGTTCATCTAGTTCATTTAATTGCATCGATCTCAACTCACCGGCCTCCACTAGGTCCAAATTGCAATTCTTGAGCGCCCAAAAGGCTTTATGCTCAATTTCAATAGGAAGATGACAAGTCTTGCCATAAAGCAACCGGAATGGGGTAGTCCCGATCGGTGTCTTGTAGGCGGTCCTAAATGCCCATAGAGCATCATCAAGCTTGGTGGACCAAGACTTTGGGTTATCTCCTACGGTTTTCTCAAGAATTCTCTTTAACGCCCTATTAGTGTTTTCAACTTGGCCACTTGTTTGCGGGTGATAAGAGGTTGAAAAACGGTGAGTGACACCATACCTCTTTAGCACCTTAGCGAGTTGGTGATTCGCGAAATGACTTCCGCGGTCACTTATTAAGGCCTTAGGCACTCCAAACCTACAGAAAAGCTGTTTCAAGAAGTGAATGACAACACGTGCATCATTCGTTGGCAAGGCTTTAGCCTCGGCCCACTTAGAAACATAATCGACAGCAACAAGGATATACAAATTCCTATTCGATGGGAGAAAAGGTCCCATAAAGTCTATGCCCCAAACATCAAAAACTTCACATACCTGAATAAAGTTTTGAGGCATTTCATCACGTTTGGAAATGTTACCTTGTCTTTGACACACATCACATACCTCAACTAAAGTATGCGCCTCCTTGAAGATCGTTGGCCAATAGAATCCAGCATCATACACTTTCTTACCGGTGACAGACGGTCCATAATGACCACCGGTTGGCCCGTGGTGACAAGCATCTAGAATTTGTCGAGTTTCATCTTCTGACACACACCTCCTGATCATCCCATCTGCACATACTCTAAACAAAAATGGTTTATCCCAAAAATAATGTTTAATCTCGGAAAAGAACTTCTTCTTCTCTTGCTTTGACAACTCCTCGGGAAGAAAACCTGCACTAAGATAGTTAGCAATATCGGCATACCAAGGTCCTTCCTCAATCTGCATCAAAAACTCATCAGGAAAATCATCATTAATCTCGTGCTCTTGCAACTCCTCACGGTGAGGGTTTTCGAGCCTACTTAAATGGTCAGCTGCCACATTTTCAGCCCCCTTTTTGTCCTTTATCTCGATGTCGAATTCTTGTAAAAGCAAGACCCAACGGATGAGACGGGGCTTGGCATCTTGTTTCGAGAACAAGTACCTTAGGGCAGAATGATCCGTATAAACAATGGTCTTATTAAGGACCAAGTAGGGACGAAATTTATCAAAAGCATATACAACAGCCAACAACTCTTTCTCAGTCACCGTGTAATTTTGTTGGGCCGGGTTCAAGGTCTTGCTAGCATAGGAAATGGGGCGGAAATGTTTATCCTCCCTTTGGCCTAAAACGGCCCCTAAGGCAAAGTCGCTAGCATCACACATCAACTCAAAAGGTAACGACCAATTGGGTGAAGTCATAATAGGTGCATCGGTCAATTTCTCCTTTAACAAGTTAAATGCATTTAGACACTCTTTATCAAACACAAACGGGACATCCTTTTCTAACAACTTGGTCATGGGCCGGGTTATTTTGGAAAAATCTTTGATGAACCTACGATAGAAACCGGCATGACCCAAAAAACTTCTAATAGATTTAACATTTGTGGGTGGAGGTAATTTAGTCATCACATCAATTTTAGCTTTATCAACCTCTAAACCCGCCTTAGAAACTTTGTGTCCCAAAACTATACCTTCTTTAACCATGAAGTGACATTTTTCCCAATTCAAAACCAAGTGTGCCCGTTCACACCTTTCCAACATCTTATCAAGACTCTCTAGACAACTCTCAAACGAATTACCAAAAACCGAAAAGTCATCCATGAAAACTCCATGGACGTTTCAATCATGTCTTGAAAAATGGCAATCATACAACGTTGAAAGGTACCGGGAGCATTACAAAGACCAAATGGCATCCTCCTATAAGCGTAAGTGCCATAGGGACAAGTAAACGTGGTCTTCTCTTGGTCTTTAGGGTCAATAGGTATTTGGAAATACCCGGAAAACCCATCCAAAAAGCAAAAATACTCGTTTCCGGCGAGCCGTTCGAGCATTTGGTCGATAAAGGGCAATGGGAAATGGTCTTTGCGGGTTGCATCATTTAATTTCCGATAATCAATACATACCCTCCAGCCCGTGACAGTTCTAGTGGGAATTAATTCATTTTTATCATTTAAGACAACAGTCATCCCACCCTTTTTCGGTACACAATGTACCGGACTCACCCAAGAACTATCCGAAATGGGGAATATGATTCCCGCGTCTAACAACTTAATCACTTCCTTTTTCACAACATCTTTCATGTTTGGGTTTAATCTCCGTTGTCTTTGCACAACCGGTTTAAAATTATCAACAAAATTAATTGTGTGCTTACAAAATTCTGGACTTATACCCGGAATATCGGAAATTTTCCATGCAAAGGCCTTTTTATGAGCCTTTAAGACGGTAATAAGCCTAGATTTTTCATCTTCCATCAAAGAAGATGAAATGACAACGGGAAGAAAAGATGTACCTTCTAAGTAAGCATACTCCAAATGATCCGGAAGCGGTTTGAGTTCCAAGTCGGTGGGAGGGTTCTCAACCGATGTAAGCATTCGTACGCTTTGATCAACCTTGATTTCTTCAAATATCTCATCATCCGGTGGAGTTTCATCTACACTCAAGGCCATGATCTCTTGTAACATCTCTTCATCAAGCTCTTGGTGTTCTTCACTAAGTGATAGCAATGATTCTCCTTCCTCCATACCCAAGATATCCATAAGCTCCTTTTCCAAAGCATCTACCTCTTCCACAACATCGATCCTGAAACAAGATTCATCACATGAGTAAGGATGCTTAAGAGCTTTATCAACATTAAAGACAACCCGGTCATCACCGACTCCCAAGGAAATCTCCTTAGCCTTCACCCGGATGATGGCATCCGCGGTCATAAGGAATGGTCGGCCTAAAATTAGAGGCACATTAACATCCGCCTCCATTTCTAATATAACAAAATCGACCGGAAAAATCATGTGACCCACCCTAATTTGTAAATTTTCCGCTATCCCCATGGGATATTGGAATGATCGGTCCGCAAGCCTAATGCTCATGCGGGTAGGGGTCAATTCACCTAAAGACAACTTTTTATAAACCGAATAAGGCATCAAATTAATGCTAGCCCCTAGATCGGCTAATGCCTTATACAACATAGCACCAAAAGAACAAGAGATGAGAAAACTCCCTGGATCTTCCAACTTAGGAGGAATCTCGTTCTTGATGATGGCGGAGCACTCGGCACTCATGACTGCCGTCTTCGCCTCTTCCAACTTCCTTTGATCCGAGACAAGCTCTTTGAGAAATTTCGCATAGTTTGGCATACCTGCAAGAAGATCAACTAGAGGAATGGTAATGTTAACATTTTGTATTAAATCAACAAATTTCTGAAACTCCTTCTTGATCTTTGCTTTCTTCAACCGTTGAGGAAATGGAATATGCGGTTGATATGGCTTGACCGGTGGCTTTTCAACGGTTGGTTTCTCAACAGTCTTGGATGGAACGGCCGGTGTCTTCACGGCTTGGTTCGGCTCCATCTCAACTTCTTCATCAACAGTCTCATCTTCTTCATGAACCTGCACAATTGGAGAAAAGTCATTAGGTAAAGGGTTTGAAGAGTCATAAGTCTTACCCGTCCTTGTTGTGATGGCATTCACTTGCTCATTTCGAGCATTTGGATGGGCATATTTCTGTCCCGAGCCTTGACCGCTTTGTCCTTGGTTATTGACTTGAGGCTTTGGATTTTGTTGAGTGTTGCTCGGTAGTGTACCGGGCTGCCTATTCGAGTTTCCGAGCCTCTCAAGTCTTCCTTCTAAATCTTTGATGGTGGCTTGTTGATTCTTAGCCCCTTGATCCAGCTTATGTCCAAGTCCATCCAAGCGAGTGGTCAAAGCATCCAAAACATTAATCACCTTCTTTGACTCTTCTGCAACTTGTTCATTAGTTGCCTTTTGGGCACCAATGAACTCTTTCACTATGTCTCTCAATTCGGGATCCGCACCTCGTTGATTGGTGAACCTACTAAACCTATTACCACCAAAAGCAGAAGTGTTAGCATTAACAAAAGAAGAAGAGGGATAAGAACTACCTGAGGCCCGGTTTTGATAACCGGTGTTTTGATTGAAGTTCCCTTGATTCTGAATATAGCTAACATCTTGCACGGGTTTATCCGGGCAATCTTCCGAATAATGCAAATCTCCACAATGTTCACAACCATCGGCCATAACCTTAACATCTCTCTCAATGCTCTTAAATCTAGTATCTTGCCTATCAAATCTCTCATTCATTTGCTTCGAGAGAGCCTTAACTTCACCAACAAGCTTCGAATCCTCACTACTCTCAACTTTAGCCACGATGGATTTATTTGACCTCTTTTCTCGATCCTCATCTCTTGTGGAAAACTCCTTTGCCATATCCTCTAAAATCTTATAGCCTTCATTTGGGGAAATGTTATTGAGACTTCCCCCAAATGCATATCCGAGCTCCCTTTTTGTTTTCCTATCCAACCCATCATAGAAAATCTCGAAGCTTTCCTCGGTTCCCATACTATGTCCGGGGCAATTTCTAAGCATTTCTTTGAACCTTTTCCATGCATCAACTACATCTTCACCCGGTTCTTGAGTGAAACCTCGGATTTTGTTCTCTAATTGCCTTTGAGTTCTAACCGAATAAAACTCATCAATAAAGCCTTCCCGAAGTTCAGTCCAAGTAGTAAATGAGTTTTCGGGTAACTCCTTAAACCATGAAGATGCATCCCCAACGAGAGTCATAGGAAATAGCTCCAACTTAACGGCTTCTGCTTGTCCCGCTCCGTATTGGTATAACCTGCAAATTTTCTCAAACCTCTCAAGATGTGCATATGGGTCATTTCTTCGAATCCCATCAAACTTATCCTCCTCTACACTCTTGAGGTGATTCCCTTTCAAAGAGAAGTCAGCCGAAATAGTCGGGGGACGGATAGCTGTACCCCGGTCCGCCGGTATAGTTCTTCGTCTCTCCCCGTACGGACGGGCATTCGCATCTACCGGTGGTTGATCACCCATTCTTCTATCAAAAGGTTGTTGGTTATTATTAAGATTAATTCGAGGTGTTTGAACTTCCTCTTCTTCTTCTGAATCTGATTCTTTACCTGTTTCAAACACTCTACCTGCTTCTTTCAAATCTTTAACCAACTGATCTTCTAAATCCTGAATGGGTGGGACGCTGGATTCGGTTTCTAAATCTATTTTTACAGGTGTGAATGGTTCCTGGTTATCTCTAGACACTAAGCGGCGTCTAACTTTCCCTGGATTAGACAATGGCCTAAGCAAAGGTTTGCCAGAAGCTCTTGTGTTCATCAACTAACAAGAACCTGCACAGTAACTAAAAAAAAATCGTAAACCGCAACTGTGGTACAACTAAAACACAATAAAATAAAAATCTATCTAGTAAAGCAATTAACTTCCTCACAAGTAAATGTGAGAAAGGGTCGAACTACAAAATGAAACAACTACTTAAAATAAGTCCCCGGCAGCGGCGCCAAAAACTTGATGTGTAATTTCGAGTCTTAAATTTATAACACGAACTACCTAGTTACTGTCTACTACACATTTGCGGGCAGTGTACCCGTTCGTATGCAATATAGTTACTTGGTAAGTACGAGGTCGAACACAAGGACTTTTATAAGCAATTGTTAAATGATACATAAAATAAGGGGGGTTTTATGGCCGAATTGCCACGTTGCAAAAGTTAGTTAAAATTGTTAGTAATCCCGTAGGATTAATCGCAGGAGAATTTTGTTGTTTAAACAAGAATTTAAAAGATCATCTACCTCGACTCCATGACACATTTCATTTTGGTTGCATTTAAGTTAAAACCAATTCAAATACGTTGATCTAAAATAACGAGGTTAAGACAGAGAACTCACTAGTTGCGCACCTAGCTTATTACCCGATTCGAACCCATTAACCAATTGATTCAATCCTAAAGATCCGACTACCATCTTTTCTATTAAGATCCACCGAACTGATTACTTAGTTTTGTTATTATTAAACAATTTCATCTATCGATTCTACCAAACCGTTAACACGTTAAGTTCTATTACCTATTGTTGTTTATCGACTCGCTACCACGAATCAACACCTATTGATTCTACCAAATCAACTAGAACAATGCACTCCTGGATTTAACTACCATTAAATCATTCATACATTATCAACAAACAATAGAATAAATAACAAGAACTCAATATATTAAGATCTCAACGAAACGTTTAATTATCAACTTGAATTCAAAATAATATGCAACCAATATTCATTGTGTCATTTCATCGGAGTAGATGATGATGTGTTTAGCCTAACATAATCATAAATAAATCACAAATAGCAAAAGAAATAATAAACATCTTGTACCAAAGTGTGAAAGACAATGAAAAGCTAAAGAAATCGACGATTGAATGCCTTGAAACTCTTAATCAACTCTTAGATCTTGGGGATGCAAAAGCTGCTGAATATTGCCTCAAAGAAACCCTAAAATCGCCTATTAGAAGAAGAGGTTTTATTGGAGGAGTTTTGACTTGTATTTATAGTGTTTCCAAAAACCTAGCTGGGCCGACCTACAGGTGCGGCGCACCACTGCCCAGGTGCGTCGCACCTGCCTTGTTTCCAAAAACCTTCATTGCTCGATATGCGGCGCACCATTGGATTGGTGCGGCGCACCTTTGCTCTTTCTCAAACTTCTCCAATTTACTGATCAATATGTGCGACGCACCAAGCATGTGGTGCGGCGCACTCCTTTCTTGCAAAATTGGGCCAACTCCCTGATCGATATATGCGACGCACCATGCATGTGGTGCGGCGCACTCAGCCACTTTCTCAGCATAACTTGTGATTTCCAGCTCGTTTCTTCTCGTACTAGTACACGAACCATCCTAATGCCTCTTTTAGCCATCCACAAGCTATTTTTAACCATTTTACCTTGTTCTAAGCCTGCAATCACTAACAATACCATCAAAGCATCGAATATACATGTAATTTGCGTAAAATCAAGCTTAAAACGACTTAGAAACAACATGGGATTATACATATAAATGGACATATCAAATTCCCACCTTTGGGTGCCTGGAAATGGTGTTTTCAGAATCAACAAGAATGGTTACACATGTATAGTTAGCATACATATACAAATTTTCTAGTAAAACAAGCTAAGATGATTCAAGACTTCAAGCGGAGTACACTGCATTGTTTAAACGATACTTGGTTGCATTGAAGGAACTTGGACATCTCTTTCGAGGGAGGTGGAACCATTCGATGCACCATACTTCTGAATGTTCAATACACATTCCATCCGATTATTTAAGTATACATCTAACTCTTAGTTTTTACATAAACTCAATTAAATTGCAGCAGTTTTGAAAGCCAATAAAAAAAAATACACTCACTAACTTTGGAAAGCCAATGAAACAAAAAAAAAAAAAAAAAAAAAAAAAAAAAAAAAAAAAAAAAAAAAAAAAAAAAAAAAAAAAAAAAAAAAAAAAAAAAAAAAAAAAAAAAAAAAAAAAAAAAAAAAAAAAAAAAAAAAAAAAAAAAAAAAAAAAAAAAAAAAAAAAAAAAAAAAAAAAAAAAAAAAAAAAAAAAAAAAAAAAAAAAAAAAAAAAAAAAAAAAAAAAAAAAAAAAAAAAAAAAAAAAAAAAAAAAAAAAAAAAAAAAAAAAAAAAAAAAAAAAAAAAAAAAAAAAAAAAAAAAAAAAAAAAAAAAAAAAAAAAAAAAAAAAAAAAAAAAAAAAAAAAAAAAAAAAAAAAAAAAAAAAAAAAAAAAAAAAAAAAAAAAAAAAAAAAAAAAAAAAAAAAAAAAAAAAAAAAAAAAAAAAAAAAAAAAAAAAAAAAAAAAAAAAAAAAAAAAAAAAAAAAAAAAAAAAAAAAAAAAAAAAAAAAAAAAAAAAAAAAAAAAAAAAAAAAAAAAAAAAAAAAAAAAAAAAAAAAAAAAAAAAAAAAAAAAAAAAAAAAAAAAAAAAAAAAAAAAAAAAAAAAAAAAAAAAAAAAAAAAAAAAAAAAAAAAAAAAAAAAAAAAAAAAAAAAAAAAAAAAAAAAAAAAAAAAAAAAAAAAAAAAAAAAAAAAAAAAAAAAAAAAAAAAAAAAAAAAAAAAAAAAAAAAAAAAAAAAAAAAAAAAAAAAAAAAAAAAAAAAAAAAAAAAAAAAAAAAAAAAAAAAAAAAAAAAAAAAAAAAAAAAAAAAAAAAAAAAAAAAAAAAAAAAAAAAAAAAAAAAAAAAAAAAAAAAAAAAAAAAAAAAAAAAAAAAAAAAAAAAAAAAAAAAAAAAAAAAAAAAAAAAAAAAAAAAAAAAAAAAAAAAAAAAAAAAAAAAAAAAAAAAAAAAAAAAAAAAAAAAAAAAAAAAAAAAAAAAAAAAAAAAAAAAAAAAAAAAAAAAAAAAAAAAAAAAAAAAAAAAAAAAAAAAAAAAAAAAAAAAAAAAAAAAAAAAAAAAAAAAAAAAAAAAAAAAAAAAAAAAAAAAAAAAAAAAAAAAAAAAAAAAAAAAAAAAAAAAAAAAAAAAAAAAAAAAAAAAAAAAAAAAAAAAAAAAAAAAAAAAAAAAAAAAAAAAAAAAAAAAAAAAAAAAAAAAAAAAAAAAAAAAAAAAAAAAAAAAAAAAAAAAAAAAAAAAAAAAAAAAAAAAAAAAAAAAAAAAAAAAAAAAAAAAAAAAAAAAAAAAAAAAAAAAAAAAAAAAAAAAAAAAAAAAAAAAAAAAAAAAAAAAAAAAAAAAAAAAAAAAAAAAAAAAAAAAAAAAAAAAAAAAAAAAAAAAAAAAAAAAAAAAAAAAAAAAAAAAAAAAAAAAAAAAAAAAAAAAAAAAAAAAAAAAAAAAAAAAAAAAAAAAAAAAAAAAAAAAAAAAAAAAAAAAAAAAAAAAAAAAAAAAAAAAAAAAAAAAAAAAAAAAAAAAAAAAAAAAAAAAAAAAAAAAAAAAAAAAAAAAAAAAAAAAAAAAAAAAAAAAAAAAAAAAAAAAAAAAAAAAAAAAAAAAAAAAAAAAAAAAAAAAAAAAAAAAAAAAAAAAAAAAAAAAAAAAAAAAAAAAAAAAAAAAAAAAAAAAAAAAAAAAAAAAAAAAAAAAAAAAAAAAAATGGACATGCACACTACAATTCAAATTAGAATTGAGTTGTAAAGAATAGCATGTTACACATTTTTCCCCTGGAGATATTTGACTTTCATTTAACCATGCATATAATGTGTAGCCATCCATCTTTGAATGAGTACCACCAACTATCTTTGAATGTTGAACACACCAACCAAAGTTTGAAGTCACATATTCACAATCTCCACCTTGACTTCAAAATGCAACAAGTAACAAACACCTTACCAAATTCCAAAACTCCATAAGAACCTGCAATCACCATATAGAGAAAAATTGTTTCTGAAAACTTAAATACTTCCTTCACCACGAGCCTATTAGGCTCAACTGCGATCAGAAATACCCATCAAGTCCAAACATAGTTTGAACTTGGCTATTGGAAGACTCTTGGTGAACACATCAGCAGGATTATAATCTGTATCAATCTTGTCTATGACACAATCACCTTTCTCAATGATATCTCGCACAAAATGATAACGAATATCGATATGCTTTGTTCGGTCATGAAACATCTGATCTTTACTCAAAAAAATAGCACTTTGATTATCACAGAAAACTGTGGTAACCTTTATTCTATCATCGAGTTCTCCAAATAATCCTTTCAACCAGATATCTTCCTTAACTGCTTCTGTAATCGCCATATACTCTGCCTCGGTAGAAGACAGTGCAACTGTAGACTGCAACTGGGCTTTCCAACTAATAGCACAACCATTTAGAGTAAACACATACCCTGTAATTGATCTCCGTTTATCCAAGTCTTTGCCATAATCTGAATCAACATATCCAAACACCCCGGTGTTAGATTTACCATAGTGTAGACACATAGAAGACGTACCGCGCAAATAACGAAAGATCCATTGCACTGCTTTCCAATGTTCTTTCCCCGGGTTCGCCATATATCTACTAACCATGCTAACAGCATAAGCCAAATCAGGGCGTGTGCAGATCATAGCATACATCAAAGATCCAACAGCACTAGAGTATGGTATGCGTGCCATATACTCCATATCAGTCTCAGTAGTAGGACTTAAAGCGGATGATAGCTTGAAATGAGCTGCAAAAGGTGTGTTGACAGGTTTTGCTTCATGCATATTGAAGCGTCTTAGGACTTTCTCAATATAACCTTTCTGGGAAAGTTGCAAGACCCTAGACTTCCTGTCACGAATAATTTCCATACCTAAAATCTTCTTGGCAGCTCCCAAGTCCTTCATTTCAAAATCAGCTTTCAACTGGTCTTTTAGTTTCAGAATCTCCTTCATATCTTTCGCTGCGATCAACATGTCATCCACGTATAAGAGTAAGTAGATCATTGAACCATCGTCACATTTCTTGTAATAAACGCAGCTATCACGGGTGCACCTTTTGAATTTGTGACTGGTCATAAATGAATCAAACCTCTTATACCATTGTCTAGGAGATTGCTTGAGGCCATATAGAGATTTATTCAGTTTACACACGTAGTTCTCCTTGCCAGGAACTACAAAACCTTCAGGCTGTTGCATAAAAATCTCTTCCTCAAGCTCACCATTTAAGAAAGCTGTAGTAACATCTAGTTGCTCTAACTCATAATCATTAGAAGCAACCAACCCCAATAATACACGAATGGAAGTATGTTTGACAACTGGGGAATAAATGTCAGTATAATCGATGCCAGGAATCTGGCTGTAGCCTTTAGCTACTAACCGAGCTTTGTACCTTGGTTTCTCAGTTGGGTTGATAGGTTCTTTGAGCTTGTAGACCCACTTGCATTTAACTGGCCTTTTTCCTTTCGGAATAGGAACTAAATCCCAAGTACCATTTCTTTGCAAAGATTCCATCTCATTATGCATGGCAATCATCCAGTCACTTGAGTCTTTAGACTTGATAGCCTCATCATAATTCACAGGCTCCATTCCCGACTCAATATCATTAGCAACAGTAAGAGCATAAGCAGCAAGCCTCTTCGAAGGAATAATTTGTCTTCTCGGCCTATCTCTTGCAATGCTTGGAGAAGTAGCTTGGGGTTGTGAAGGTGTTGAATCCTCAACAACTACATGCTCATCTGGCGAGGAAGACTCTTGATGCTCTGCTTTACTCTGATCGGTAGTAGTGGAAGTAGGAAGCTCCACCTCCACTTGAGATTGCTCTTTTCTTGCTTCAGATGATGCATCTGCATCTTTTGAAGAGTATGAAATTGGCTGAATCATTTTAGACTCATCAAAAGTAACATCTCTTGAGATAATAACTTTCTTCAATTCAAAGCTCCACAACTTGTAACCTTTTACCCCTGGATTGTAACCAAGAAAAACACATTTGATTGCTCTCGGTTCTAACTTCCCATTATCAACTCGTGCATATGCTGGACATCCAAAAGGTTTTAAACTCGTGTAATCGGCAGGTTCGCCGGACCATAACTCAAACGGAGTTTTCTTATCAATTGCTCGTGAAGGTGATAAGTTGATAAGATAGCATGCAGTCGAAGCAGCCTCTGCCCAAAAGGACTTTGGCAATTTGGAATTAAAAAGCATACAACGGACCTTTTCCATAATGGTGCGATTCATCCTTTCGGCTACACCATTTTGTTGAGGCGTATGGACCACCGTGCGGTGTCGAGTGATGCCTTCCTTTCGGCAATAGGCATTAAACTCTTCTGAGCAAAACTCAAGTCCATTATCCGTGCGAAGATACTTTACCACCAATCCTGACTGTTTTTCAACCTGAACTTTCCAATTTCTGAAGGTAGAAAACACGTCTCCCTTGTGTTTCAAGAAGAAAGACCACACCTTCCTGGAGAAATCATCAATGATAGTGAGCATATAATTAGCTCCACCTTTCGAAGCAACTCGAGTCGGTCCCCATAAATCCGAGTGGACATAATCAAGTGGTCCTTTTGTTGTATGAATACCACTTGTAAAACTCACCCGTTTTGCCTTGCCATATACACAATCTTCACAGAACTCTAAATCAACAATCTTTTGTTCACCAAGTAATCCTCTTCGACTCAATTCAGACATGCCATGGAAACTCATATGGCCGAGTCGAAGATGCCAAAGACGGGACTGATCTTGATCAGAAAAAGACTTTGAACCAACAGCAGCAATACTAGAAATTGTTTGCCCTTCAAGAAAATAGAGGTCTGAGGTTTTTCGTTTGGCTCTTAATATCTCAGAATCATCTTTGAATACCTTGAGAACTCCACCTTTTCCAGCAAACTCGTATCCTTCTTGATCAAAAGAGCTAAGAGATAACAAGTTTCTTCTGAGGTCGGGAACATATCTAACATTCCCAATGGTTCGGATAACGCCATCAAACATACGGATTCTGACGGAGCCATGTCCAACAACTGGACATGTAGTATTATTGCCCATTAAGACATAACCCTGGTTAACCTTTTCAAATGTATAGAACCAACTTTTGTTGTGACACATATGAAAAGTACAACCAGAATCAAGTATCCATTCGCCAATGGAATCCAGTTTATCTGAATAAACTGTTAGGAGTTCTCCAATACATTCGGCCTCAGCTACATCGGCTTCACCTGAGGTGCCTGCTTGTTTACCATTTGCTGCTGCTTTCTCTTTATTCTTTAGCTTGAAACATTCATCAATTGAATGTCCCTTCTTGTGACAGTAACTGCAAAACTTTCGCCTGCCTTTAGACTTGGTTCTCGATCTGTTGAAAGATTGAGGGTTTTTACCCCTATCTGAAGTTCTTCCTCTAGCATTTAAACCTTCGGCTTTCACATCACTAGAACCACCACTAGTAATATGCTTCATCTTTTCTTTTGAATCCAAAGCTGTATAAACTTCATCTAAGACAAGTGTGTCACGGCTGTAGATGATAGTATCACGAAAATGGCTGTAGGATTCGGGCAAAGATGACAGCAAAAATAAAGCCAAGTCTTCATCTTCGTACTGAACATCCATATTCTCTAAGTTATTAACTAACTCTTTGAATGTGGAAATATGTTCAGCTAAAGAACCTCCTTCAATCATTTTAAGATTGAACAACAGTTGCTTTAAATGCAACTTGTTGGGTAAGCTCTTAGTCATCAACAATTGCTCCAATTTTAGCCATAAAGAAGCCGCTGAAGTTTCTTTCAAAACATCTTGCAAAACATCGTTTGACAAGTGCAAACGAATTTGGGATAGAGCTTTTAGATCTTTCATCTCCTTTTCTTCTTCGGTCCATGACGCGGGCATCCTTGCGGTACCCAAAAGTGCCTTGTGTAAATCCATCTGAATTAGAATATCTCTCATCTTTACTTGCCATAGAGGAAACCTGGTGTTTCGATCTAACAATGGAATATCGAATTTCATTGTAGACATGATTTGCCACTTGATAAAATAATTCCAGTAAACTAATATTAAAACCCGGATGCTCTGATACCAATTGTAGTAAACGTGTGTTAAAAACACGCCCAAAGATCCGAGAAAGTTTATAGTAATATTAGTTTTTATACGGAATGGAATTAATATATCAAGTGTAATCAAGCACCAAATAGAAATAAAGTAATAGAGACACAAGGATTTACGTGGAAAACCCAAATCGGGAAAAAACCACGGGTGACGGAAGCCGAGAAACAATCCACTATAATTTTGCAGTGTTTACAGAGTTTGGAGAAAAGAATACAAACATATATTGTGCTGTGTTTTGGGATATGTTGTGTGTGGTACGTGAAGTGTGTGTTGCATGAAATCTACAAATGAATGTTTCCTTTTATATAGGAATGACATACAATAGAAAACCATATATTCCTCCGTTCCTTTTTTACTAAAGAAAAATGGACATGCACACTACAATTCAAATTAGAATTGAGTTGTAAAGAATAGCATGTTACACATTTTTCCCCTGGAGATATTTGACTTTCATTTAACCATGCATATAATGTGTAGCCATCCATCTTTGAATGAGTACCACCAACTATCTTTGAATGTTGAACACACCAACCAAAGTTTGAAGTCACATATTCACACAATGTCAAGAAAAAGATATTTGTTTTACTTGAATAGAAGGGTGGTTATTTCCATCTTAGCAATTTTTCAATTCATTTACTTATGAATGGGCTGATGCGGGTAAGGTCTTACCGCTTACGGGTCAGAAAAGTAGTAAAAGGAAGTTAAGAAGGAACATCTCAAGTAGTAAATGTACGACGCCATTTCAATTTAAGTTAAATTTACCATCTGATGTATGCATCATTCATACATTTGTTATCCAAACACATTAGGCTGTAACACCCCAATTAAGGCGGAACAATGAGATGTACAGAAAGTCAAGTATTCAAAACAAAGGATTATAAATAACATTCACCATAGCTTTATTTGATAAACGAATTTTACAAATGCACAAGCATGTGAACCAATCCCCAAGTACAATGCGTCCACCGTACTTGGATATTAAGTCCACGAGACAAATAACAAATACATGAAACGATCTACTACAATGATCAAGGCGGATTCCATTGCCCATCACAAGGTTTGATCTTTGACTCCAAAGTGCAATACAAATAATCATGAAGCATATAATTCCTCAAAGCTTAAGCTTATTTCCTGAAAAGCATGAAGAAAAAGTGTCAACTACGAAAACGTAGTTGGTGAGTACATAGGTTTTCAAGTAAATTTCGTTACATATTCATTGCAAAACTTAGAAAACATATTATTACATATCAATATACCCAAATCACATGACCGACAAAATTCTCATCTCAAACTATCAAGTTTTTCCAAATACCATAATGTCATTTCAAGACTTTGAAAATCCATGGTAAAGCATAAAGTTCTCATTTATTAAAATCATCATGAGAGAAAAATATATATCAATCGATTAATCATATATCACACCCAAACCATGCGGTCACCAATAATATCAATAACACTTGGTCAATGGTAAGACTACCATGACATAATTTGATGAGATTGTTCTTGAGCCACTACTAAGACCGGTTATGTCCAAGATAATAAGAAACACATGCCGTCAATCATGTGCAATAATAATGATAATAATAAAAGGGGTGTGGCATGGGGATGACCACTGATATAGTAGTTAGAGCACCGCGTGGTCGGACTGGGAATGAAGGTCGCCACAAAGGCAAACCAAACATCCCACCGTTACCTAATTAGTGGGTGAGGGGACAAATCCTAGTTGCGCAACTCTCATACTACAGGCCTCTCGAAGAGTTAATAGTAGTGTACCGAGGTGAAACAGTTTGACAGTACTCAAGCTCATCATATAATATATAACATGTTGAACATACAATAATTCCCATATCATAATCATTCTTTCAAAGTATCATTTCATATAAAGAAAGCAATTTTAATTAATCATGCTTTTCACCCCGTAAGTAAAACACATAAAAGAGTTTGAAAGGGGGCTATGACTCACCTTGATATGCCGAGCATTATATCTACTTATCCAAAATGGGTACTTCCCATCTATAGCTTCCTTGATTATAAATTCCTTACGCTCCTCATTCGCATTTCAAAGCCAAGACCATTCCTACGCGAAACTAAGGCGAATAAGGTCCTATCTTAGGTTATCATATAGAAATGCCATGTTAAGTTATGTGATCCTTATTCATTTTTGGATGTGTAACCAATTTTAATACGAATTAACATTTGTGATATCACTTTATAGTTTGGTTAATGTAATTACTTATGTCCATCTTACTTAATTATATTTTGTGTTAATTTGTTTACACTTATCTCTTAACTCACATATTTCCCGATATGTCTTATGATTACTCGGGTTTATGAAATTCTTTTAGGTGTTATGGGCCATACCAATTGGGCCTAAGTGTGATGGGCTTTTAAGTGACTTGGGCTTAATTTAGTTATTGGGCTTAACCTTATTTGGGTTATGTGCTTAGTGGGTTATATTGGTTATTGGGCTATATGGTTTATTGGGCCAAGTGGGCCTACTGATTTATGGTTCAATGGGTTTATTATTTGGGCCGGGTTAGCCCATTATGATCCTTAGTCCATTCCTTAGCCCTTACACAAATTATTAGTTCACTTCAGAATTTCCTGTTTTTACCTCACATTTTTATGAAATGTTGGCTACTAATTAAGGGTTAAATTTAATTATTTGGGATTTGGTGATTTTTATACAGTGAACTATATGTGTCCACTTGTTATATAAATTTTGGCTTAATTTTTAAGTAGTGTTTACTACCTCTTAATATTTTTATAAATGAAAGTGGTCAAAACAGTCACTGTTTTGCATACCCGAATGTTTTATAAATGTTCTTTAGGTTATTCTCTTAATAAAAATCCCATGATTTTATTTTAAGTTTAGGACACATTTAAATTACTCTCCACCAAGTATGAATTCCTGGAACCTTATGTTTTAGGAGATAAAAATTGTTAAAGTTGATAAAATATTCAGACAAAAATACAGTTTTGACCAGTTTTAGTAGAAAAATCATATCTTTTGTTTGGTTCATTATTTTTGAGTGATTCCAGTTGGTGCTTAAAGTTAACTCGTTCATCTACAACTTTTATTTTGAAAGTTTTTCTTTATTCTGCCCTCAAAAGCTCCGTTTATCCGTCCCAAGACAGAAAACTGATTCTGTCAGATTTGTTTTTGATTATATCAACTCACCAATGACCTTTCTTGCTTAATTAACACTTAAGTTTATCATTTACAAGATTAACACTCCTTTTGTATCACTTTAACATCAATATTCACTGATTTCAAACATATTCAAGATCATTCTTCATCATATTAAACTGAATTTATACAAAACTTAATCAACAAAATATAGTTCTTACAAATAAATCATCCAAAAAGTGAATGCATGTAACCATCTAGCCATTCTATGAACAAATCTCTTAACAAATCTTTTATACAACATAAAAACAAGTTCATTTATGAAAATCACAGAAAATATGTTCCATCTATATCAACACAAATCGAATTTTATGAAGATCCATCAACTAGTTTGAAAGCTTTCCCATGAACCATCACTTTTGGGTCTTATTTGAGTTGAATCCTTGAATCTTTCCTCTAGATCTTGACATGCAATGGCATGAAAGGAAAGATTCTATCAACATGCCCTCATTAAGTGTATTTTCAAGAAGAAAATCAAAGAAAAACATGATTTTTGATAAAGATCTTTTAGTATATACAAAAACAAGATAGATTAAACAAAGAGATGATGAGTTATACCCTTGATGAACTCGAAATGGAGGCTGTTTTGGGCAGCCAAACTCACGACCATATGACCCCAAAATGGACTCCTTAGCTTGCTTTAACACCCCCTTGAATGATCTAGCATGAACCCTTATTATTATAGTTGATTTACTTAAGATTTTTGAGCTCTAGTTTGTGTTGTATGAATCGAAAATGAGAAGAAGAGAAGGAGAGAAAAATGCAGAAAATTTGAGAGGAAATGAGAGAGAAATGGGATGGTGTGTGTATTGGAAGTGTGAAAGGAGTGATGGTGGAGTGAAAGGGTATATTGGGAGTGTAAGAAAAGAAGTGTAGTTGAATTTTAATTGGGTGAAGGGTATTGGAAAAAGGGGGCCGGTTTTGGGTGTATATTTTAAAGAGATTTTGAATTTTGTTTTTGTATTTGGGGTGTAAGGATGTGTAGGTAAGTGTAAGTAATTATTTTTGTTAGTTGTTTAAGTGTATATATATAGGTTGTAAGTATATTTATGTGTTATAAGTTAGTTTATATTTCTAAAACATAATTTATATATATATATTGCGTAGTTTTATGATTTTTTTAAATTTCCCTGTATATATATTATATATATATATATATATATGTGGGGGGCCGTATATGTATATGTATGTATGCGTATATATTTGTGTTTTAATTTGTTACTTAACTCTTTGTTTATAAGCTTCTATTTATATTAGGCATAAATATACTTATTATTATTTACACTCAACACTTTTGTTTGCATAAGGTTTATAAATAAAATTTTGAGATGGTCATTATATTTTTGTGCTCATATGTACTTTAATTAGCTTGGTGTTTGAATTGTTGGACATTTATAAGGGTTTTTGGTTGTTATCACAACATGTGAGTCTTGTACAATTATTTTTATAACTTAACTTCTCGAATTAAAATTTCTGTTCTATATTGTTATTATTTGAGTTGTTGACCTGTTTGGTTTCTCAGATGCTTGGTGGTTTAAATCACATTCTTATAAAATTGTCATTATGTGTTCACTTGGAGATTGTCTTGGATAATTATAGTTATTGTTTATGGCATTTCTAAGTCAACCAGTCACCTATGGTATTTCGTTGAACTAGAGGGCAAATATTACCATGCCCTAAATGTCTAGAAGGTCAATTCTCTTAATAAACCTCCAGGGATAGATACCTAGATAAATATAAGTAAGTTGTCCTAGTCAGAAATTGAGGGTTATTACAGCATTACCCCCTTAACAGGAACTTCGTCCTCGAAGTTGATCGTTCATACGGTAGTAAGAATGAATAGCTTGATGTTATGGATAGCTTCACGGAGGCATATAAAATGTGAAAATTCAACTAGGTTTTATCCTGGCCTTTTTGGTTACTTACAAGCTTTTGATCTCCATAGTTGAGGGCATCTCTTGCTTGGTGCCCTAACATTTCTCGTGTTTAGAAACTTCGAAAAAGAAAAAGGTTACGAATGTCGCTCACTTCTTGAGACGACTAAAGATTAATCGTATGTAATCGTTGTGGGCTGTCACGTTTGCCTAGATTAATACTAACTAGTGGAATGATAATAAGAATGGCAATACGGAGGTGTAAAATGAGCAAACGGTTCGTAACGTGAGTTACAATAAAATAGTGAGAGACGTTGGAATATCGATCATTGGTGGCTACTCATTTCCATTGTCATTTTGCATACTTTCCTTTATCGTCTTCTACCCCAATTAAAGAATCGTTCCAATAGCTTCTCACCCACTTTCATCCTTCTTTGGTTTGACGTTGGACACGCTTGCCGCTACTTGAAAATATTGGCTTCGTTTGTGACTAATCACTTGTTAAGGGATTACCCCCCTAACAAAAGTGATACTAACTGGGGTGCCGAGTTGCACTAAAATTGCAAAGGTACATCTTCGTAGTACCTCATTTTAGGGTTTCCAATGTCGTCTTTGTTGCTTTATGGCGTGCAAGGGAATCATGAATTGTATGATGATAGTTCCATCTTGTTCCTCATACTCACCATTGTTCTTTCAATTTCGCCCTTATTTTTCCAAAGTCGCCTCTTCCATTATTCGCTAAGTCACATCGTTACCAATTTCTCTTGCTTTTGCCGATGTTGGCTTTCAAATCGTTTTATGGCACCTTTGATTCTTCCTTCTTAATGTAGAAGTATTACCCTTTATGACATATTTCCGACTAACTCCTTTTCAACATTGCACATATAACCTCTTCCATTTCTCTTCTTCCTCATGCATTCCTTGCGATAGGGTTTACACAATCCTTATGCTCACAAATAATCATATCATTCCTCACCGTCTTGGCAAGACTAACACTTCAAGCCCTTATTAGTATGGATCCCTTCTCAGGGACAATCCTTCTTAGGTCCTTTCAGACCTCTACAAAACTTCCAATGACCTTGCTCTCTAAAGCCTCATATCTATTTTTAGTTTTCTAAGCTAAGCTTCTTTTCAAGTACACCAGCCTAATGTTCTTGGGAATTGTAATGTAACATAATTTAGGTGAAGCTTCACACCTCGTCCTTTTCTCAACCATTTAGTTTTCTTCATTTTTCTTTCGTGTTCTTATGGATCACCATACTCCTTACCATTTCGCCACTCGGATCCATCTCTTACTAGAGTAATTGTCATCTTGGATGATACACGCACAGTCGATAGTCCTTGGAGTTTATCTCAGGGGTACTCGTCTTTAGTCCTGGCTTATCACATAAGCGAGTTATCATTATCACACTTTCATTCAAACGTTCCATGACTAGCTCTTTCCAGAGTTTGTAGTTGTTTGGGACTTAGGTCAGCGATCAACTTCCTTGATCGTTGCGGTAGTATGTGCCTTGAATTCTAGCGTCGTATTTCTTATTTTCTTTCACTACTAACTTAGCGATTTCATGTTGTTTTCCTTCTTCACTTTTCTTGGGCGCACTACTTCGTGGGTCAATGGTCCTTGACTGTTCACCATGTGTTCTAAAATTTTTCTCACCCAAGTTCATCTTATTTTAGCTTACCTCCCTACGACCGTTGACCTTGAGGGAATATCCATCACAGGTCATCGTGCTTCCTCCACTTATCGACCATACTCCCCTTCTTTAGCAAAGCTTGCCTCCATCGGGTGTTGGGCGTATACCCCTTCCTCTCAGCTTAGTTGATATGCTCTACTAATAGTTTGTCTTTCGATAAAGGTTTTCCAATAGGTATTTAAAGTATAACGCGTGGAGCGCCATAAAGATGAACACCTTCAGAACTACATCTTGTAGATGACGTCAATACCTTCACTTTACCGTTTGGGTTAATCGCCTTCCTTTACTTTACTTTCTACTTCGTATCTCTTTCAATGACGCTAGTGAGTACTCTTCTTGAAAGATAGAGTAAAATCTAGCGTTTCATACTCCTTGTTCGAGTATCTTCCTTGTTGCGATTACCCCCTTAACATCTTTCTTCTAGAAAAATGTAAGGGATTTCATGCTCTTCGTTTCATCTTGATTTCTCCTCTAAGCAAGCTCATTAGCCACCTTCTTAACTAGGTTCCTTGAATCACCTTGCTTTCTTACGTTCTTTGGCAGTCTTCAATCCGCCAAATCTTCTTATCATTCTCAACGACCTTCAATTCGCCAGATTTCCTAATCCTACTTGTAACTACTCTTGTCCTCCAGAGTAGTCCCAAATCATTTTTCATTTATCTTCAAATCGCGGGGGTCACATAATTCTTATATTACTTCTTATCCTCCTTAATTTCATTTTCGCTCCAACGGTAACTCTGGAATTTCTTCTAATTGCCGCCGAGGCTCCATTTTTACATGGATAGAAGGACCTTCAATTCCTTCACCAATTTGAGGCCTCGGTTCAATTGCCTCTACACTCGCTCACATGTAGACCATATCCAAGGCATCGCTTTCATTGGGTATACTAGTCTATAGTATCTTCTATACTATACTTCTCTAACTCGCTAGTTTTCTGAACTTCCTTGTATCGAGTGGGTCCTTCTCTTAACGTCGTTGCGAATGGGTGGTGTTAGTTATTTGGTCTCACCACTTTCAGGTGTTGCGTCGAGTCATCTGTGGATTAAGGGAATCGTAAATCTTTGGAAAAGAAGAAGAACCATGCTTTCATCGTGTTTGGTCCTCGAGATTGTCGAAATTCACTTGGCTAGCTTCAATGTGGAAGTGGGGAGTAAGAGTTCATAGTGAGAATAAGACGACAACTCAAATTAATATTCTTAGGTGAGTTAAACGGATTGCTTCAACGTCGCTTGTGAAAATTTGCTTCCTTGTACTTTGATTGACACACAACATATCTTCCACGTCCTACGTTATGTACGTGACCCAATAGAATCTTCTATGCTATATAGTTATCCCATGTATTCCACGTACTGACAACTGCTGTCTGAACGTCTTTCGCATCCATTGATGTCGCAGCGAGAGCGGAGTACTACTTACTCGATTTCGTCATTGCTGAGTGTTGCGTAAGTGAGTTGTATATTGTTAGGTTACTAACTTTTGAAGAGAAGCGGTGGTGATCATTACTTTGAATCATTAAGAATATCAAGGATATAGAATTTGGTTTCGAATGAATGAAATAGGAAATGTAAAAACAAAAGAATCATTAAGGCTCGAATCAAACTCCTTGCGCGAGTTAGAGAAATCTCTTCTATGTCGTTCGTTGCCCACCGGACTCCAACTTTCAATGACGTCAATATATGTCGCACCGACTTAGATAAGATAGATAGTTGTTCGCGTATACGTGTTAGAATAGAAATATTGCACCAAAGTCCAGGGTTACAATTCTCAGGACGTGTCGTCTTGAATATAGGAATGCGTCCTACTAGTGTCGTCGTATCGTCATATGGCTTTAAAACAGCTCAACGTTCTTATGTCCCCAGCTTCATTCAACATTCCCATATGTCTCGCACCATCTTAGATCAAATGCAAAGGTTATGTGTAGTTTTTAAGAGGATAGAGTCGCGTCATATCTTGGGACTACAATTCTTAGAGTATATCGTCCAACGTTCGTGGGAAGATGCTCTACCGACGATATCGCGTTGTCGTATGTCAATAATGAGTAGCGGTGTCATAAGAAATATGATGTTGGATAATTTCAAAAGAGCACGAGTGATCGGAGGGGTACTTAATGACAACTTTCATACTTAAAAAATATCTAATTTATAATAAATTCCTCAAGGGCAATCACTAGTTTTCAAGCGGTCAAATCTTAGAGCATAATAACTATCTCAATAGTAAGGCACAACTATATAATTATTAAATCATCCACGTACTAGTCCTCAAATAGCTCAACCTTAGGGCGCACTAATTATCTCAATAGAAAGGCATGACTACGTAATCATCACAATATTCATGCGCTAGTTTTCAAGTAGCTCAATCTTATGGGTGAAAGCTTTCATATCTCTATTGTCCCTAAAATTTCCTATCAACTCGTCATGCTCATGTTCTCTTTCAAATCAATCATATATAATCAACCTCGTTACCCAATAATTTAAACAAGTCATATCCCAAAATGATTTCATGCCTCATAGTAATCACATTATTTTAAAGTGCATATGCTACTTAAAGTTCAACATCATAAATCATATAGCTTTTACGCATGCATTTCTCTCATAATTTCCACATTGCACATTCCCACCTTCACATTGCACACTACAAGCTTTCACATTGCACATTACAACTTTCACATTGCAGATTATAACTTTCATATTGCACATTATAAACTTTCACATTGCAATCAAATCATGCCCAACTTCACATGTTATAGCATAGAGTAGCATGTATCAACGAACATCTTTCATTTTTAGATTCATTTCACTTCTAATGTGCAAGAGGGAAGTCCTACTAAACTAGCATAATCCTCAAGTAAAGCAAGTCTCGGATAGTTATATATATGCTTAGGTGAATGTCTAAATGCAACAAGTATTCACATAAAAATGGATTTATTAAAGATCTTCTTCTTTTTTTTTCTTTTTTTTTTTGAAAAGGAATCCTTTTGAACATAAGTCCAAGTGGCCGTTTGAGTTTTACATGGTCCTCTCATAATTAAACGTAGTTCATGACCTACGTTTAATTAGGGTCCTACCATGTAAAGCTCAAACTAATCCGCTTAACCTTATGCTCGACTCGACTATAAAAATTTGTTTTTGAAAAGTGGCTATAGTTTTGAAATTCCCAGAGGAACCCCAATGTTCTCTATAACCTTAGTCTCTGATACCATTTTCTGTAACACCCCAACTAAGGCGGAACAATGAGATGTACAGAAAGTCGAGTATTCAAAACAAAGGATTATAAATAACATTCACCATAGCTTTATTTGATAAACGAATTTTACAAATGCACAAGCATGTGAACCAATCCCCAAGTACAATGCGTCCACCGTACTTGGATATTAAGTCCACGAGACAAATAACAAATACATGAAACGATCTACTACAATGATCAAGGCGGATTCCATTGCCCATCACAAGGTTTGATCTTTGACTCCAAAGTGCAATGCAAATAATCATGAAGCATATAATTCCTAAAAGCTTAAGCTTATTTCCTGAAAAGCATGAAGAAAAAGTGTCAACTAAGAAAACGTAGTTGGTGAGTGCATAGGTTTTCAAGTAAATTTCGTTACATATTCATTGCAAAACTTGGAAAACATATTATTACATATCAATATACCCAAACCACATGACCGACAAAATTCTCATCTCAAACTATCAAGTTTTTCCAAATACCATAATGTCATTTCAAGACTTTGAAAATCCATGGTAAAGCATAAAGTTCTCATTTATTAAAATCATCATGAGAGAAAAATATATATCAATCGATTAATCATGTATCACACCCAAACCATGCGGTCACCAATAATATCAATAACACTTGGTCAATGGTAAGACTACCATGACATAATTTGATGAGATTGTTCTTGAGCCACTACTAAGACGGTTATGTCCAAGATAATAAGAAACATGCCGTCAATCATGTGCAATAATAATGATAATAATAAAAGGGGTGTGGCATGGGGATGACCACTGATATAGTAGTTAGAGCACCGCGTGGTCGGACTGGGAATGAAGGTCGCTACAAAGGCAAACCAAACATCCCACCGTTACCTAATTAGTGGGTGAGGGGACAAATCCTAGTTGCGCAACTCTCATACTACAGGCCTCTCGAAGAGTTAATAGTAGTGTACCGAGGTGAAACAGTTTGACAGTACTCAAGCTCATCATATAATATATAACATGTTGAACATACAATAATTCCCATATCATAATCATTCTTTCAAAGTATCATTTCATATAAAGAAAGCAATTTTAATTAATCATGCTTTTCACCCCGTAAGTAAAACACATAAAAGAGTTTGAAAGGGGGCTATGACTCACCTTGATATGCCGAGCATTATATCTACTTATCCAAAATGGGTACTTCCCATCTATAGCTTCCTTGATTATATATTCCTTACGCTCCTCATTCGCATTCAAAGCCAAGACCATTCCTACGCGAAACTAAGGCGAATAAGGTCCTATCTTAGGTTATCATATAGAAATGCCATGTTAAGTTATGTGATCCTTATTCATTTTTGGATGTGTAACCAATTTTAATACGAATTAACATTTGTGATATCACTTTATAGTTTGGTTAATGTAATTACTTATGTCCATCTTACTTAATTATATTTTGTGTTAATTTGTTTACACTTATCTCTTAACTCACATATTTCTCGATATGTCTTATGATTACTCGGGTTTATGAAATTCTTTTAGGTGTTATGGGCCATACCAATTGGGCCTAAGTGTGATGGGCTTTTAAGTGACTTGGGCTTAATTTAGTTATTGGGCTTAACCTTATTTGGGTTATGTGCTTAGTGGGTTATATTGGTTATTGGGCTATATGGTTTATTGGGCCAAGTGAGCCTACTGATTTATGGTTCAATGGGTTTATTATTTGGGCCGGGTTAGCCCATTATGATCCTTAGTCCATTCCTTAGCCCCTTACACAAATTATTAGTTCACTTCAGAATTTCCTGTTTTTACCTCACATTTTTATGAAATGTTGGCTACTAATTAAGGGTTAAATTTAATTATTTGGGATTTGGTGATTTTTATACAGTGAACTATATGTGTCCACTTGTTATATAAATTTTGGCTTAATTTTTAAGTAGTGTTTACTACCTCTTAATATTTTTATAAATGAAAGTGGTCAAAACAGTCACTGTTTTGCATACCCGAATGTTTTACAAAAGTTCTTTGGGTTATGCTCTTAATAAAAATCCCATGATTTTATTTTAAGTTTAGGACACATTGAAAACTGATTCTGTCAGATTTGTTTTTGATTATATCAACTCACCAATGACCTTTCTTGCTTAATTAACACTTAAGTTTATCATTTACAAGATTAACACTCCTTTTGTATCACTTTAACATCAATATTCACTGATTTCAAACATATTCAAGATCATTCTTCATCATATTAAACTGAATTTATACAAAACTTAATCAACAAAATATAGTTCTTACAAATAAATCATCCAAAAAGTGAATGCATGTAACCATCTAGCCATTCTATGAACAAATCTCTTAACAAATCTTTTATACAACATAAAAACAAGTTCATTTATGAAAATCACAGAAAATATGTTCCATCTATATCAACACAAATCGAATTTTATGAAGATCCATCAACTAGTTTGAAAGCTTTCTCATGAACCATCACTTTTGGGTCTTATTTGAGTTGAATCCTTGAATCTTTCCTCTAGATCTTGACATGCAATGGCATGAAAGGAAAGATTCTATCAACATGCCCTCATTAAGTATATTTTCAAGAAGAAAATCAAAGAAAAACATGATTTTTGATAAAGATCTTTTAGTATATACAAAAACAAGATAGATTAAACAAAGAGATGATGAGTTATACCCTTGATGAACTCGAAATTGAGGCTGTTTTGGGCAGCCAAACTCACGACCATATGACCCCAAAATGGACTCCTTAGCTTGCTTTAACACCCACTTGAATGATCTAGCATGAACCCTTATTATTATAGTTGATTTACTTAAGATTTTTGAGCTCTAGTTTGTGTTGTATGAATCGAAAATGAGAAGAAGAGAAGGAGAGAAAAGTGCAGAAAATTTGAGAGGAAATGAGAGAGAAATGGGATGGTGTGTGTATTGGAAGTGTGAAAGGAGTGATGGTGGAGTGAAAGGGTGTATTGGGAGTGTAAGAAAAGAAGTGTAGTTGAATTTTAATTGGGTGAAGGGTATTTTACCAATGTTTTTTCCTGTTTTTTTTTTTTTGTTTTTTTTTTTTTTTTTTTTGGTTTTTTTTTTTTTTTTTTTTTTTTTTTTTTTTTTTTTTTTTTTTTTTTTTTTTTTTTTTTTTTATTTTTTTCAGTGTATATAATATAGTTTGTAGTATCTTTAGTGTTATAAGTTAGTTATATTTCTAAACATAATTGGTTTTTATATATATATATCTATTATATCTATATATATATATATATATATGTGGGCCGTATATGTATGTATGTATGCGTATATATTTGTGTTTTAATTTGTTACTTAACTCTTTGTTTATAAGCTTCTATTTATATTAGGCATAAATATACTTATTATTATTTACACTCAACACTTTTGTTTGCATAAGGTTTATAAATAAAATTTTGAGATGGTCATTATATTTTTGTGCTCATATGTACTTTAATTAGCTTGGTGTTTGAATTGTTGGACATTTATAAGGGTTTTTGGTTGTTATCACAACATGTGAGTCTTGTACAATTATTTTTATAACTTAACTTCTCGAATTAAAATTTCTGTTCTATATTGTTATTATTTGAGTTGTTGACCTGTTTGGTTTCTCAGATGCTTGGTGGTTTAAATCACATTCTTATAGAATTGTCATTATGTGTTCACTTGGAGATTGTCTTGGATAATTATAGTTATTGTTTATGGCATTTCTAAGGCAACCAGTCACCTATGGTATTTCATTGAACTAGAGGGCAAATATTACCATGCCCTAATGTCTAGAAGGTCAATTCTCTTAATAAACCTCTAGGGATAGATGTCTAGATAAGTCCAAGTAAATTGTCCTAGATGAAAAAAAAAAAAAAAAAAAAAAAAAAAAAAAAATAAACCTCTAGGGATAGATACCTAGATAAATATAAATAAGTTCGTCCTAGTCGGAAATTGAGGGTTGTTACATAAGCTACTATCATCTTGATGATATATTTCGATTTTGTAGTCATATTCAACTAGTGTGATACCCCGGGCGTTGCCCCGGGCCTTAGAATTTGTGTGGTATTCGTAAGAGTTGCTCAATTCCGAGACATTTAACAGAGCATAGTCAAATAACTGTATTTCGTAGGTGGCTATCATATAAGAAAAAATTGCATACATAAAATTACATGGATCAAATAGCCAACTAATGGTCCGACAAAGCATGAGCTGCAAACGATGTTTAGAATCAACTTGTATATCCACTCATCGTTGATAAACTTGATATCACTGTCCATCAATATCTCTTGAGAAGTCTCCAGCTTGTTACCGATCATTTTAGGGCTGCATATTCATTCCAAAACACACATCAACTACAACACTATAATATAATTTTTTTTGCTATAAAAAACATGTTAATGAAAACTTAAACAAAGATTGCCTTGGGTTGACGTATATACCCAAGCTTTTCCATTTCCCAAATCTCATCACCAATTCACCACACTAAGAATTAAACCAATTTTAAGATAAGAAAACAATAACTATTTTTACACATAACAGTGACCAATGTGTTAATTAGTGCAAGGTGTTATTTGAGGTTCTATATATCTATTCGGATAAGCTTAGGTCCAAAAGTCAACCCACATTGTTTGACCCAATTTACCATAAGAGTGTGTATTTACAATGTTTGATAAAATCAAAACTCATTTCCCCGATTCCCTCCCAAAAAAAACACCTTTAGTAAATTTATAGCAGAATACTCCGTAGTAACTAATTTCCCTTCTAAGATTTGTCGATTAATTCTGTTGCATTTTCTACATCAAGTTCACATGCTTAGAAACACCTGTCGATCAACTAAAGCATGTAACATGAAAATACATTGTAGATAATGTAATAATACAAATGAACTTTATCAAGTTAGCTACTTGTCTACCTTGTTATGTTAGTTTTGCTTGTGGTTTGTATATGTGGCCTAGTCCAGTTATCAGTAAGTTTCCAAATATGGTCAAGGTACAAATAACATAAAGAGATCTAACCAACGTTTATTGGATACATCAAACATATTAGACTGTTGTGTGACTCAATAATGAAACTCATAAAGCAAGTTGACAATACATAATGTATCAAAAAACTTGATACAACAGCCTAAATGAAAACCTTCATTAACAAAACTAAACAGGGTCGATAGGAAAGAGTTGACAATAAGGTCGTAAGTATTCTTTAAGTTCCATTCATAATTGAACCGACATCTATAGTTGAACTAAAATTAGATATAGCAAACATGTCAAAGAGGTCTACCGAGTTAAAAACTGTTAAACGGATGCATAAAATAACTGATATGCTAACCTGATTGAATGCATAAACAGTCATTTTTTAAAGTTACACATATACATGGCAGTTTCATATGTATAGGCAGAATGAAGAAATAAACAAAGATACTTACAGCCGTTTTGATTCTCTCAGAAACATGGGAACCCGCTCTAAGTTGGTCATTATGCATATGACGAAGTATTTTGACCTTGAATCACAAAAAGATATGAACAAATCAGATATAAGGTAGAAATGTCAATGGTAATTTCAAAAGATTAGGCCTGAGACAATACCTTTGACAAATTAATTAATAAATCAAACAACCAAAAAGAGAATTTTCAGTTTTTCACTCTTTCAACACACTTACTGATGAAACAAAACCAACGTAACAGTTACCTGATGGTTAGGAAAACACATTATAAATTAAGCAATCTGCCAACCATGGTGGATATTTACCTATGAAAGGGAATATCATTAGTTTATCAGAGGTAAAATGTGTGAATTACATTCTTTATGCGTAGCATTACATCGTTTTATTCAATAACAGTTTCTCATGTTACAATGGTTTAAGCATTTTTAGACCCAATCGATAAAATTTATAAACTTATAACTAAGAGTTCATACCTATAAACAATAACAGGACATTACCTTGGTTCTGCCTTTTTCTCAAGTGTCATCTTATTAAATTCTAGCCCCTCCAACCTGGCCTCGTCCACTCTCTGTAGCTATCATGATAATGGACGACCATAGTCATGTAGTTGTATTACTTGTATTATTAAAAGTAGCCAAGATAAAAGTTTTTTTTATTCTAACCTCTCGTCGGATTCCGCTAGTCTTGCAAGAAGGATTTTTTGCGACATTATGAATTCTTTTCAACATAGCCTATGTAATCTGAGGATACTATAAATAAATATAAAATCAGTTGTGCATATTTTATTATGTTGTTATATTATAATAATATACCGATTATCTATAGATAATTCAACTTTTTTTAAAAAAGAACTTCAACTCAACTCAATGCACACAATCCGATTTGAGGGAAAAAAATAAATGTATCTATTGCCCAATCTTCTACCCAGTTTGCCACTTCTGTTATGTAACCATACTCATCAATTTTAGACTTAAGAATATGTTAACTAGTTGGTGTAAAGCTCCTGATGTATGGGTCCAAATCCACCATTCAAGGCCTCAAAAAATCAGATATAGAATTTTTTTTCAAAATTATCATTTTGTTACTAAAGATTCAGATCATGCTGTTCTAACAAAACTGCGGTTTATGCTTTACTTTAGGTAGCCAAATTCACTACAGTATTTATCTTCCTGGCAACATCCGTAAATTAAACGGTATGATTCCTCCCTCTCAACTATAATAACCCAAGTTTTGCTATTTTCTTGCATTGTATCGAGTGGAGAAGAGAAATTCAAATGTATTAGTAAATAAACTACAGATAATATTGAATTATTTGGTTATGTGGATGGGATACATACTTGGAGAAATCCTTAGAAAAATCCATGGAAGACGGCATTCACTATTACATTTACATTTAGTCGACTCATTTCATAAGTGTTCATGTAAAATCTAAAACAGATTGGACTACAAATTCATAAAAAAAAAACATAAGTCGTCCATGACGATGGATTAGTTAATAGTTTTCACAAATTTTACAAACAAAAGCTACCGTAAAATCTAAAGTAGACCAGAATACAAAGTACAAAAGATCTTGAGTAAGCTATGACTGAAATTCTCAACAAACCAAAGATAAATGAGTAAAAATTACTTCTCTAATATACAATCAAAGCTATTACAAGTCTAGCACTCAACATAGAAGACTATCTAAAACCTTTACTACAATAATATACATATCTTATGGAAAATTTGCATATAAAACTTTGTAGTCAAAACCTTGTACTCAGGGAAAATTGCATGTTTTTTTGCATATTTGCAACCTTTTCTTTTACCCCTCAGCCTTCATAGCAATCACTTATTAGATTGTGTGTATCTTATGTTCATCATTCCTTTTTGGTTGTCATAAGGGTTTGGGTACCTGACCACTCCTCCCCACATTTTTTACTCCTCTCAACTTTCTTCTCCACTTTCATAGAATATATTACCACCCTCTCTCATTCTTTGCCACTCAAGGATAGACAAAAAAGCAAGAAAAGACAAAAAAAAAAAAGAGAAGAGGAGAAGGTGGTGAGCAACCCAGGGACGACCCTCACCAATTCCTTCCCAACCCAAAGCGAAATGGAGTCGTTGCCTGTTTGATCTCCCGGCAGCCTAATTATGAAGGTAATCTAATCCACATCCAACAACAGCAACTTCATATAGCTTTGTCGATCGTCTATTTCCAATGAACAATATGTCATGGAAATCTTTAGTTCCTAGAGATGATGAATATATAAACATTGTTGTCGATCCACAATTTTTATTGAGAAATGTGTTGTGGGACTCTGGGGGCGTGAAAAACATTGATTTATAAAGGGTAAATATTAGGGTTTACAATTCTCACATTTCAGTATTTCACTATGTAAGATATCATTTGGGCCAAGCCCAATTAAGGGTAACTAGAATGGGCTCTATCATTCTATGTATAATTTAAAGAGTTAATGGAGGGTCCCTCATTATTTTGAGGCCCGCCCAGTTGTCTTTCTGATTCACTTTCCAAAGGTGCATCAGTTTTAGCAAATGCCAGCTGCATCTGCTCTGGAATCTCGACCTCTCCAGCTTCAGAAACAAGAGAGTCTAAATTCCTCAGTAAATCTGGCCTTGTGAATGGAGAGTCTGTATTTCTATACTCTTCTTCACCCAGAATTTGCTTGAAACATAAAGATAGAAATCTGGAAAAGGGGATACACACACCCCTGGAGCCTTTCAGCTTTTGTACGAGACTCCTATACAATATATCAGCAAAATCCACCCTCAACCCCTTCCATAAACAGTAAGCCATCTCTGCTTGTGAAGAGTTGATCTGGTCAAGACCACCTGAACTACCACCTAGACTTTCAACCAGATGTACAAAGAAATACCTCCATGAAGGTGTAAGACCCTTCATGGTCATAGCCCCTTGGTCTTCAAAACACCATCATTGTCCAAGCACTCCTTATGACCCATCTCAAGGAGTACTTGACGAAAATTATATTTGAGGCTATGACAACTGGAGACTCACCCTCTCTCCAGTAATTGAGGTGAAGAGCATCCCTCAATACTTCTACATCCAAGGTACACTTGATTGTTCCATCCTTTAATGTGAAACTGATGGAGGAACAATCGGAAGAAAGAGTGGCAGTGAACCAGAACTCACACAAGTATTCATGATACATCTTGCGTGGGTTCCTGGTGAATAAGGGTCCTATTGGAGAATCCTTCAAGAATTTTCTAATTCTACCAATAAGGGTATTAGACCCTTGAGAACCTTGTAGGCTAGCCAAAGGATTATTTGGGTTTAATTTTAGGGCTGCACTATAAGGAGCACCAGGGGACATCTGGTGGGGAGG
>CM067168.1:120067146-120104610 GCA_034093135.1 Erigeron breviscapus
TCAGATATACTAAGAGAACAAAGCTGAGAGAGCTTTCGCTGAGCAAGATGCCAAGAATCATGTTTCTACCAGTTCTGGTATGGTTTAGTATTCTGAACCACATAGTACTGCTCTACTATCTTCTGAGAGTGACATTTCTGACTCGATGAAGAAGATGGTTTCTGAAATGTTAAAAACTGGTGTCTCTGGTAATGTTACTCATGATTGTAATGAGGATGGCAATGATGATCTGGTTGCCATGCTGGCTAAAACGTTCAATCGTTTTAGGCCAAATCAAATCGATCTGGCAAACCTTTTGCTTCCAGCGCTTCTATTGACAAGTCTAATCTTGAATGCTTTAAATGTGGCAAGAAAGGACATTTCATGAAGGAATGCAGATCTAGTCAACCATCATCATCACAATCTGCTCTTAACCATTCTATTTTTCAGAAATCTGATGACAGCTATAAGGCCAAATACAAGAAGTTAAAGGCACATATGGCTCTTCTGGCACAAGACAACTCAAGCAACAGTTGTATGATTGCCAAAACTGAAAAATGGGAAGAATCTGATGAATCATTTGATGATGAAGAAGAAGTTAGGGACATGTGTTTCATGGCACAAGAAGATCAAGGTCATTTGGTCAAATCCGATGTTGAATCTGGTCGCTGGGTGGATATTGTAATGAAAAAGGTCAGTAATTTTGGCTTTGAAAAGAGACACAAACTGGACCTTTGGTTCTTTTAGAGGCTGACATCTCATTTGTTGAGACAGTGCGTTCAGAAAGCCTAAAAATGTTTGAAAACAATACTTCTGAACTGAACGCCAGTCAGGCCAGATTAAAAGAACTGAAAGATGTTCATCTTAGGCTCGTTAAATTGATATTAAATAGTTGTACACTTACGTGAGGTGAGCTTTTGATATGGAAAGGTACAAATTTTTAATGCACATTAAGTGAAGTCTTGAGGACTTCATTTAACATTTTCCTTAATATAATCTTGACACTCAATAAAGAATGATAGGTTAAAAATAAAAATAAAAAATATAATGAAGTATGATATGATATGACTCATATTTTTCTTTACAATACCACTCCCCTCACATTGTTCCTGGCATCATCGCTAACGATGAATAATTGAATGATATACAAAAGCATTAACAATTTTTTTTTTTCAGAACTCAAAAATTATCATTCGCTATTTCATTGTTGGGTTACCTTCACATGATTCACATGAACAAATATTGAATGACATACAAAGCAATCTCTATGTAAAGCTGTAACCATTTAAATAACGCAACTAGATAAAATCAAATATCATCTTTCGAAAAATAAAAAGAGACAATCTATGATATTCTGAATTAACAATAACTCAACTTGTATTCATAAGTTTCCACCTAAAAAGGAGTTATCCGTGTTTTGTTTAACATTGATTTGGATCAATACACAAACATGCAATTTACTTTTTCTTCTACTTTTATGATTTTAATTTAATTTCGATCAGGTAAGGTAAAATATGAAAAAAGAAACTTGACTATTAAAATAATTATATTTTTTTCAAACAAAAATTCATTTTCTACCCTTATCAACATTTGAATTAAAGTTAAAAGTTAAAATTCAAAGATACTCTGTAATTTTTTAACTTTAACCTTTAGTTCTAAGGGAGAGGAGTCATGCCTCCCAAATTTTCATCCCTCCCAAATTCCACCAATTAAATACCTCCAACTCAATTTTCCTTTTCAACCCTCCCAACCATCCCTCCCAACCATTTTCAATGGCATTCATGACCTTCTCAACCCTCCCATTTTTTTTTTTCTTTTTCATTTAATTTAATCAAACTTCTTCTTTTTTAATAAAAACTTAAATATTTCATTAAAATTAAACTAAACATTACATAAACATGAATTAAAAAGTACATAACAACATAAACCGAAATTAAAATTCTACATGATAATGAATACAACTAAATCAATCTCGCAACTAATGGTGGCTGCATCGCTGGATCGTCAAGGTATGATAAGTCTAAAGTCCGATATATGCGCCGTGAGATCATATCGGAGCCGATGATGCACGTACTCGTCCTGTAACTCTCGGTTTGCTTCCGGGTTATAAACTCTTGGCACCGGTGGATCCATAATATGAACCGGTGATATTGCCCTCCCGTTGTCTTTTATGATCATGTTGTGTAGTATTGTACACGTGGCGACGACTTTTCCGATCTTCTCCTTTGTCCATAGCCTGAGGGGACGGTCCAAAATCTTCCATTTTTCCTTGAGAACACCAAACGCCCGCTCAACATCCTTTCTTGCAGCCTCTTGTAGTCTTTTAAATTTCTTTTCATCTTGTTCCACTGGATGAGGATAAGCTTTAACAAACGCAGCCCACCTAGGATAGATTCCATCGGTAAGGTAGTAACCGCGCTTGTAATCATGTCCATTTACGCTAAATGAACTGTCTGGCGCGGATCCATTACGCTCATTTTGAAACAACGACGACTGCTGCAAAACATTGACATCGTTGTTCGATCCAGCAGGACCGAAAAATGAATGCCAAATCCACAAGTCATAGGAAGCAACACATTCAATCATAATAGTAGGTACCTTGTAATCACCCCTCATGTATTGCCCTTTTAAGTGTTTAGGGCACATCCTCCATTCGATGTGTGTACAATCAAGACTACCAAGCATTCCTGGAATGTGGTGTCTTTCTTCATGAGCTTGTGTGATGAGAGCAACGTCATGAGATGTCGGCCTACGTAAGAACTCCTTTTGATATAAATTGATGACCGCATCACAAAAGTACTCCATGCTCTCGCGTCTCGTTCTGGCAGCCATACATAAATACTCGTCATACGCGTCTGAAGGTTCACCCGTAGACAGTTGCTTGATCGCTGATGTGCTAAATCGAGTTTAAAATTTAAAACTAGAAATACCTCGAAACTCACTACTACACACTATCGGGCAGTGGACCCGATCGTATGCAATATAGTTAAAAGTAAGTCCAGGTTCGTTCACGGGGATTGGTTTGAATCAATTGTCTAATAAAGTAGTTTGGAAAACAGGGTGGAACACTTTGAATCTCACTTTGACAATTAAATTAAAGTAAATTTAAAAGACAAAACACTTAAAAGTAAAGAAAAGCTTCAAACAATAATAGTAAAGATCATCCACCTTGAATTCGCTAGACTTCAAACATGATTGCATTCAATTAAGACCAAATTCATTTAGAGTTGACAAGATAATCGTGAAAGGATAAAAATGCTCGCGTGGTACCACCAACCGCTCAAATCACCCAAACACCTAAGTTGCTAGTTTAATTACCCAAGCCGGTACCACCAATGCCTAGACAACCTTACCAACAATTAGTTTTGTTGATTATCCAATTAACAATTGTGCCTATGTGAATTAAAACGTGGTACCACCAACCGTTTCTAAACACGTTGACAAAATGATTCCTATTATTAAAATGACATTCACTATCATACCATGAACTAGTGATAATTGCTCATAGACAAGCAACCATTTGAAAATCACATATGTATCCAACTAGTACCACTAACGAAGAACACACATGCCACCAATATCATAATAATATATAAAGGAATTAAATCATCAAGATCTCGACACAACGATAATTGAAATCAACTCTTTGAATTAAAACATATAGCAATCACATCATTCGCCTAGTTTCATCAAGGTGGATGATTGAAAGATTAGCCACTCATGATTAAATTGAATAACAATCAAAATAAAGGAAGAACATGATGTACCAATCGTTTGAGAAATAGAAATTGCAAGACAATAAAAATAGATACGATCTAAGTGGGTGCACGTGAATCTTCAATGAATCGGAAGATGATGAAATCTTGATTCGATCCTTGAAGGTGTTCCCTGAAGTGCAGCTCTTAGAAAGAAAACTTGATACTTTGGGAATTAGGTTTTGTTTTCTATTTATACCCCCCCAAATCTGATGCAAAAGCTGCCCAAAACCTATCAGCCCGTCACCCCACTGCGGCGCAGTGGGCGAGTGATGCCCCTACTGCGGCGCAGTGGTTATCCTCTGGTCACTGGGTCGTTTGTCTTCAGTTTGACTGCGGCGCAGTGGGCACATGCACTCCCCACTGCGGCGCAGTCCAATGTTACTGGTTGAGTTCTCCTTTCTCCACTAGCTGACTGCGGCGCAGTGGGCCTTGGTCACCCCCACTGCGGCGCAGTCCAAAAGCTCTGGTCCGGCCAACACTTCTTCAACTTGAAAACTTGCCAAAATATTCTATCTCCTCCAATTAAACAACTCTCGATCTCACGAATCAACTTCTTGGCCAAAAATCAACCGAAAATTCAACAAATGAGCGCGTAACCTGCTAAGAGCCTGAAAACACTAACAAACACCATAAACGTGCCAAATGCATACAAAATCAACATAAACACTTAATAAAAAGGCCAATAATGATGTGGGCGATAGGTCTAAATTGGTCACATCAAATCCCCCCACACTTGAGCATTGCTTGTCCTCAAGCAAATCCGGAATTAAAGCAAAAGTAATCCTTGGCAATGAAGCTAAATAAACAATTACGAGTATCAAAAAGAAGCAACACCAAGTATGTCAATGACAAAAAGTTGGGTGAAGCAGTTTTAATCTTAAATGAAAACCCGAAATGTTTGACAATATCTGAACAATCCACAAGCCTCAATAACACGACTAAGCAAGTGAAACAAATGAACCTATCAATATCATTCTACTCCAACGAACTTACTTTTGGGGTTGAATATATCAAGAATCACTCATAGCACAGTCGTGATGCATATCTTACCATAGGCTTGAACAAGGATCATAGCTCCACCGACGTGGCGTAAGCACCAAGTACATCATCAAAATAGGCATATAGGACGGTTGTATAGTTAGGCTAAGGTATATATAATGGATATTTACAATGGAGTATGGGAGTGTAGGTTAGAAATGAAAGGAAACAATCAAAAGTATAGGGTATGTATGAAATATGTACAAAATAGTCTAATCAAAACCCGTACCATTGATTGTCAACAAACTACCAACCCCTAAGATGTTATCCCGCTAAGACACCTCAAAAATACCAAGCAAAACCCGACACCATTGTGGTGTATCAACTTCAAACAACTTAAATTCAACCAAGTCTTTCATTCTTAATGATACAACAAAACTTCTAGACATATAAAAATGAGAAGTACCCACTAGTAGCCCAAGTTCTTTTTTTCTTTTTTTTTTTTTCACTTTTTTCATTTTTTTTTTTATTTTTTTTTTAATGAAATCATTTTACTCTACTAGTAGGCACCCTCTTACAATGATGATCATGTCTAAACACTTACTTCCTTTTGAACAATCCAACACATTCCCATAGACCAACAATATTCCACCGACACCCCATTGAAGCTCTCCCAAACCGTCCAAACAAACCAATGACAATCAATGGCCCCCCAGATTAGACTATCGGTATAGTAAGGTATAATTAGGTAAAGTTTACATAAATGAGTGGATATATACAATGGAGAAGGCTAAGTTAAAAGGATGTATAAGAAAGGTTACAAAGAAAGGAAGGATGTATATGTAAGTGAGTATAAGTATAGTAAGGGTATGAATATACAAAAGGAAAAGTGAAAATAAAGAAAGAAAGAAAAGTATGGGTCAAACCTATATGCCAATTCGTCATCCGATGTACTTTTATCACAAAAGTGATCTCACTGCGGCCTCGTCACGATCACAAGGCCAAGTTCTAGCTCAACACATCACCGGCACACTCAAATCAAAGAAAAGAACCCGGAAATGGAATAAATTAACCTCAAATTCGCACATCTTAGTGCAAAGTTCGAAATGGAACCCTTACTCCCGAATAAATCCAAGAGCCTAAGAGAGGGACAAATTACAAGGCAATCAAACCAAAACCGTAAACACCTAGCACATCTATATATGAACAATGAATCTCGCAACTTTAGGTGTTTGGGATATTTGAGTATGCAAGTAATGTTATCAATCCACAAGGATAAGCCCCATAACCGTTCAGAACACATTTCGCCGATTAAACTTTTAGCCAAGGAAAATTTTTTTAGTTTCGTTCTTTCTCTTTTTCTTTCGCTTTCCGTCGATTTCGTTCGTTCTTCGTAGTTTCTTTCGCTCAATGACCGTTCAGAACACATTTCGCCGATTAAATTTTACCAAGGAAAAATTTGTAGTAAAATTGCTCATTAAATTATTATGAATTAAGTGACAAAAGCAATTTACCACAAGGACAAGCTCAACACAAGTTTCAAAACCATATCAACTTCTATCATCCCAAATTGAAACAACCAATTCTCAAACATGCACATCATAGTTCAAAGTTCAAAATAGAACCCTTACTCTTGGATAAAACCCAAAAGCCTACGAGAGGGACACATCCACAAGAACGGCTAAAATCGCAATGGCAAAACAACAAAAGAGATAAACCCGGTAGCTTAAACCTATTTGCCACCCCCCCACACTTAAGATGGACAATGCCCTCAATGTCCATATTCGGTCAAACAAAGGTAAATAGAGGTAAGCAACATAGAAAAATCAGAACACATACCGGAGTAAGGACTCATCCCGTTTTGAAACAAGTTAGTCGACCCCGTGTCACAAATGGTGCTTCCGAAAAAGGAAGAACACTTTGCTTGGCGGGGGAAACAAGTTGTACCAAAACGGAAAGTGCGAGAGTAAAGATGAGACAGAGTAAAGATGAGAAGAGAATCCAATGGGTTACCCCCCACACTTGTGTTGTACAATAGCCATCAAATTGAGAAATCCTGCTTCACTTGCACCACAAATAAACCACATATCCAAACATATCAAAGTACTACTGTTTTTATGCAGAAAAATAAGAAACAAAAACAAAACAAAAGAAAAGAAAGTACAATGTCTCATCACCCCGTAGGGTGGATACCAGAAAATAAAGACAGAAAATAAGAAATAATGTATAAAGTACAGTCATCCAAATACCAATCATATCAATCACCAAATGATTCCATCCCACGGAAACGGATGGGAATCATAATCATTATCACTGCGACTGTCCATGATAACCATAGGGAAGACCAGATGTATCAAAAAGATCGGTGATCCAATTTCGCTCCCCCTTCTTGACCTGAACCAGAGGCGCCAACATCTCCTCCAGACGGTCCACCACCAAAGCCTAAACCAGAACCTGCAACAAAACCAGGAACAAAAGAAGATGAACCACCTGCATCATAACCACCCTGAAAACCTCCGGATCCACTAGCATCATGTCCACCCTGAAAAGTACCAAACCGCACTGGCCCACGAGGAGATCCTCCCAAGTCATGGGGCCGTGGTGACATGTCCCCCGGGGAAGTCATAGGAAAGAATGACTGACCACCCTGGCGGTAAGCTGGAACATGAATAGGCGGTGGGCTAAACTCAGGAACCGGATTAGGTCTTACAAACTCCCGACCATGATACTGTGCATCCCACATCGGCTGGTAATAATCAAGTGTGTAATTAGTGTGGGCCTGCTGCGATCCAATCCAAGTCATATCCTGATCCATCCTCCTCTGGTACTCATCGAATGCTCGCCGGCTAGCTTGCTGATCATCATAAATATTTTGCACCGTCTGTCCCAGAAGTGTAAGATCAAAAGAACTCGGGACAGGAATGGTGCGAGCACGCGGCCTGGTTTGCTCCTGGGGAACATCACCCATCTCAACATCAGCATCCTCCAAGTCTGGAGGTGGTCCCTCAATAACACCGGTATCATCCAGTAATCTAGCCGGCTGGCTCCCCTGCTTCTTCTTGACAATCTTACCCCGAATCAATTCTTTAACATTGAAATCCTCTTGATTGACTTGTGGAGACAAATGGGTCTGGCACTCCTCTGAATCAAAAACACCCATCCTCTTGTAAATACGGGTGATAAAGTGCCCCAAAACCAACTCTGCATCAGAATGATTACACATCCTATCAAGTACAACCATCGGGGCCAAAGCAAACCTCCTAGGAGCCCCCTCAGTAAACAACTTAATCAACCATAAATCTAGCTGGTACGCCTTGTCCCAATGTGTGGATCTCTGAACCAAGAACGTAACGATCATCCTATGCAACAACCTCAACCTAACACTCTGAATTTTTGACACACTAACTGACCCACCAGTCGGCCAAGCTTCTCCTCCAGAAATCCGAGTCCAATATTGTGAAACGGACTCACCATCCCCCAAATCACCCTTGACATAAAAACCCTGCTTTAAAAGTTGCCTGAATTCCTGGTTATCCAACTCCTGCCTAGAATACATACCGGTATAAAACCCAAACTCAGCTATAGACAGCTTTCTCTGCTGTCCCCCACACAAAAACCAAACAACTCTTTCTCCAAAAATATCCTTGATTTTATTCAATTCCTTAGTCAGTTTCAAAGTAGAATAAAATTTAAGGCACAACTCACGGTAAACGGGTTCCCTGTTCAGAAAAATTTGTTGCCACATATCACTGCGAACTACCCTATCACCAACCCTTGCTTCAATACTGAACCATCTGCCAATATCACCCTGAACCCCAAAAAACTGAGCATCAGAATGAGCGAGATACCTGGGTGGGCACACAACATGCTTGTGAAGCGTGTGAAGCTTGTTCAGATAATTGTTCTTGTGGGGTTGCCTAACCCCGTCAAACTCTAGCCATGCATGCCTCTCGTTCATTGCACCCGACCAATGATTTAGAGGAGGTACCTCCGGTTCTTTCCTAGCCGACTTAGCTGGGACTTCGGCAGTCCCGCTAGATTGTCCCACCTCTCCTTGCTTCCTCTTATCAGTAGCGGACTGCAATCACAGACATTAAAGCAAGCAAACATGAGCTATAAAGAATGCACAACGGAAACCTCATTAAACTTCAAACACAATTGCTGGACAGAATATTCCCACTGCGGCGCAGTGGGACTGGGTGGTCCTCACTGCGGCGCAGTGAGGCAATTATCATGTGCGAGACAGAAGCCAGCCACTGCGGCGCAGTGGCTAACACACAATACCACTGCGGCGCAGTGTCCTAAAAATTCTGGGCAAGAAGTATGGTGTTCTTCACAACTTTCAGCACAAGGGGTAGATTGTAACATCCGCAAATTTTGACCGTTTGACTTTACGCGTAATTTGTCTACCGAATCTAATTAGTGACTTGTTTGGGCTCATTTTGAGACATAATGACGTAGGATATGCTTAATGGGTCGAGAGACCACATACCGAGCATTTGAAACATTATACGATGCGAGACGGATGTTAAACTTAACTAGAAAGTGGATCGGGTCGACCCGTGGGCTGGACCGACCCGCGACCCATGGGCATCCTCCTTTATCTCTTCCTTTCTTTCTTTCTTTTTCCTTTCCTTTCTATTTCCCTTTTTATTCTAAAAATCCAAGAACATCACTTTCTCTCCTCCTTCTCTCTAGATTTCTTCATCGATCGGTATTACTCTGGTTATATTAGTGGAAGAATCACTATCATCATCTCCTCATCTTCATCGTGTCAAAGATTTGGATTCAAAACTTCAAAGAAACAAACTTTCGGGTCAAATTCGGATTCGAGCCCGAGAAGACGACTTTGGTAAGTGAACCTTACTTCTAACTTACCCTTTTATGTTGTTAATCACCTTTCTAAGACGACCCTTTCGTATCTTGGCCGATTTTGGGTCAAGAATTGCATTAGGTTAAAATTAGGGTTTGAGTTTGATTTGAGTAAATTGGTGATTAGAGGCGGAATTGAGGTGTGGGTTTAGTGAGGTTATGTGTAATGATGTTAAAATATGCTTCAAAATAAGTTTTAAGTCCTTACAAATTGTTTTGGAGGTCATTGGGTCGTTTTTGTGGCTTTTGGGTTCGATTGCAAAAACCAGAAAAACAGAAAAAAACACACAACTAAAAAAAACATTCTTATTCTTTCTGTGACTGACTTAAGTCTGGAATGCTGGGCTGGGAGCTGCCCCACTGCGGCGCAGTGGTAGGACATAGTCCCCACTGTGGCGCAGTGGCTACTCTCTGGTGTGCTTCGTATAGCCTCACTGCGGCGCAGTGGCAAGGCTATGCCTTGACTGCGGCGCAGTGAGATACTTCTGGGAACTTACGCGCGTCAGTTTTCAAACGTTAATAACTTTTGATCCGTAAGTCCAAATAAGTCGTATGACCTATCTTTGGAATCGTAAGAGAGTCTAGTTTCTCTTAGTAAACCTTCATTTTTGTATGAATCTTCTCCATTTCTAAAAATGTCGAGTCAAAGTGTTATGTTTCACACTCGGTAAAGTTAAGAAAGTAATTGTGGGTTCGTGACTCAACATAAACCTAAGGAACCAACTTGTTTATGATTATAAAGTTGACAGTATGATATATGGCATGCTTTGATAGGTTGTGAACACGTGGGGCCCAATACTCGCTATTAATCTTTCATTTACTCGACTTAAGCTTCTTTGCCGATCAAGGTGAGTTTCGTAGCTCCCTACTCAATAGAGATTCGGGCTAAAAGTGTACATATACGTGTTGTGTGTTTGTTTGGTTGACTTGATTGCCTGTCTAGTTAATTTCTGATCGATTGTCGTTTGGTAGATAGTTATGATTGATCGAGTGATGGTTTACGAGTGTGTTTGTGATATTGTAAATTTCTAGGATAGAAGTACATACATGGAGGTCGGCTTTACTTTCAAAGAGTTTTAGGTGTGGTGGGAAGGCTGCGGATGACCCTATACATAAGCATCTAGAACTTGATGAAAGTAAAACCCTCCGAAGTGGATGTACGCGTTGTTTAGAGGAATTGATGGATATTGGGAATGTGTTGGGATGTTCATATATGCTTTGTTATACTTGACTTGTGCGGTGCACACTCAAACATACTTTTATTGTTGCATTGATGACGTTATTGATACGCATTTGATATACATCATGGCCTTACATACGTATGATACATGATCTGACGTTAATAATTCGCGTACTCATTATTATGCGATGTTGCTTTACCCCATATGATCTTGTAGTGATTTGGTATTGTGATTAGGATAGTGTACATACAGGAAGACGATGATACCTTTAGTGAGTTGTAGATGTGGTGGGAAGGCTGCGGGTGACCCTATATATAAGCATCTATGATTCCTTAAAAGTAAAGTCGTATGAAATGTATGTGCAATGTAGTTATGATTGATTTTAGTAAAGGATTGCGATATATATATTATTATTATTATTATTACTATTTAGGTTGGACGTGCATACATGGAAGTCGGTTATGTCTTCAAAGAGTTCTAGATGTGGTGGGAAGGCTGCGGGTGACCCTATATATAAGCATCTAGAACTTGATGAAAGTAGAATCCTCCTAAGTGTATGTGCGTGTAGTTAAATTGGGTTAATTATTGATGGTCGATGATTGTTGAATTTGTGGTTGGTGTTATACGCGGTTCACACGCACGCGGTTCACACGCACGCGGTTCACACGCAAGTCTAGCCTATTTATATACGCGGTTCACACGCAAGTATACTCTGTTCGGTGTATTTTGTGGCATGGTTGATACGAATTTGATAGGCTTTATGATTGATTAGTGTTTTGGCGTTTGTATTGATATTTACATCTTTGTGCACTCTTATTACACACATACTTGTTTGGTATGATCTCGTTGTTGGACGATATTGTGTTACTTAGAGGCTCACTGTAAGTCATGTCTAGCCTCTACTCGTGTATTATGATTATTGACGATGGTTTCTAATGGACCATTACTGCTAACTCACCAAGCTTGTGTTGACTATGCTTAGTACGCTTTTCAGGTAACCAGGTTATCCAGGACGTGGAGTTTGATTGTTTGCTTGCTGTTGAACCCGGACTGGACTTATATGGATCAAGGGTCCATTTGCCTTATGTTGCATTGTACTTAGGATTGATAGCATTCTTTCGATGTCGTTTTGTAAACCTTGACGATTACTTGCTTCTGTTATATTTTGATACTTGTTTCTTTTATTGTATGGATTCACTGAATCCTTTATTTGCATTTAGTTCATGTTCTACATTAATCCCACCTTGTGCTATATGATTTCCGTGATATTCTGAGCCTTGGCTTGGGGTGTTACAGATTCCATCAATCAACTTTATTTCAACAATGTAACAACACCTAGGCTATCATTAACCTCCCCCCACACTTGTTCATCAAAAGCCCCAATTTTTTTCAAAACCCTAGCTTTAATTTTATCTCAAAATCGGATGAACAAATGTTAGAATCGAAAAATTAAACACCACATTAGCATCAATAGCCCATAACTAACATAACCCACTAATTAATTTGAAAATTAAAACCCTAAAAATTAAAAGAACCAAAAATAAAGAAATAAATAAAGAAAAGAATCAAGAAAACTTACTCCTCTTCCCATGATGGTGAAAGATAAGTGATGATCTAAGAGAAAAGAAGAAGAAAATGCAAGATTTGGTGAAATAATGGGTGAATTTAGGAGCAATGGGAGGTGTTTGGAAAGCTTGAGTTCGGTTTTGAGAGAAAAGGGAGGAAACAAAACTGATAAAAATATTTGATTGGTAAAAAGTAACTCCCATTGACTCACATATTACACCACTCCCATGTTGACTGGTCACAAGTCCCACTGCGGCGCAGTGGGCATCAGCCTCACCCACTGCGGCGCAGTGGGGCAATTTCGCACCCAAGGACAGAACAATTCAACTGCGGCGCAGTGGCCAAAACACACCCCCACTGCGGCGCAGTGGGGATTCTCTGTCCGAATTTCCCATTTTTTTTCCTTAGAAAATTTTTGCATGACAAATCAAATACAACATACCTCAATCCACTTCACACCAAATTTGCACCTGCACTTTCTTGACAATACAACATCAAATCTAACTAACAAAATGCAATAAAATAACACGGGTTGCCTCCCGAGAAGCGCTTAATTTATTTACGAGTCATTAGCTAGACTCGACTACCTTTCAAGCTTCAAATTAAAAAATGGGGATCTCCTCGATTATCCCCTCCACTTGTTCTTCTTCCAAGTACAACTTAAGTCTATGACCATTTACAATGAAAGAACCGTCTCCATTTCTCTTAAACAATTCAACATATCCCGACGGATAAACATGCTTGATAACAAAAGGGCCAATCCACCTAGAAGTTAGCTTAGGTTGCTTGATCTTAAACTTAGACAAAAACAACAATACCTTAGCTCCAACCTTAAATTCCTTTCTACGGATCCTTTTGTCATGCCATACCTTGGTTCGCTCCTTGTAAAGCCTAGAATTCTCATATGCACCCAACCTAAGCTCATCGAGCTCATGAAGTTGCAACATTCTAAGTTCACTAGCTTCCATCATATCCAAGTTCAAGTTCCTCAATGCCCAATATGCCTTATGCTCTATCTCAATAGGGAGATGACAAGTCTTACCATAGAGCAACCGGTATGGCGTGGTGCCAATCGGCGTCTTAAAAGCCGTCCTAAACGCCCACAAGGCGTCATCTAACTTCTTTGACCAAACCTTGGGATTATCACCAACAGTCTTCTCTAAGATTCTTTTCAGGGCCCTATTGGTGTTTTCTACTTGTCCACTAGTTTGTGGATGATAGGAAGTAGAAAAGTAATGCACAACACCATATCTTTTCATGACCTTGGCTAATTGATGATTGCAAAATGGGTTCCTCGGTCACTAATCAAAGCTCTAGGGCAACCAAATCGACAAAATAACTGTTTAAGAAATCAATGACTACCCTCGCGTCATTCGTGGGCAAAGCCTTGGCTTCAGCCCATTTAGACACGTAGTCAACGGCAACAAGAATATATTGAAACTTGTTAGACGGTGGGAATGGTCCCATGAAGTCTATGCCCTAAATATCAAATACCTCACATACCTGAATGCTTTGTTGAGGCATCTCATCCCGCTTGGTAATGCTCCCTTGTCTTTGACAAATGTCACAAGTCTCTACCAAAGTTTGAGCCTCTTTGAAAATGGTAGGCCAATAGAAACCTGCATCAAACACTTTTTTACCTGTAACCGAAGGACCGTAATGACCTCCAGTTGGACCATAATGACAAGCATCAAGAATCTTCCTCGTCTCAGCCCAGCTACACATCTCCTTACCATACCATCTGCACAAACACGAAACAAGTATGGGCTATCCCAAAAATAGTGCTTAGCATCCGATATGAGCTTCTTCTTTTGCTGGGACGTGAAATCATTCGGTATCTCACCTGCAACCAAATAATTAGCAATATCTGCAAACCAAGGAGCATCATCAGAATTAGATATAAACATTAAAGATTCATCAGGGAAGTGATCATTGATCTCCCCTTCACGAAGTTCCTCCCGGTGAGGATCTTCCAAACGACTCAAATGGTCGGCAGCCAAATTTTCAGCCCCTTTCTTATCCTTGATTTCTATATCAAATTCTTGCAACAAAAGAATCCAACGGATAAGCCTGGGTTTAGCATCCTGTTTCGAGAACAGGTATTTCAGGGCTGAATGGTCAGTAAAAACTATGGTATTACTCAAAACTAGATATGATCTAAACTTATCAAATGCAAAGACCACTGCAAGCAACTCCTTCTCTGTAGTTGTATAATTTTGCTGGGCGGGGTTCAAAGTTTTACTAGCAAAGTAAATGGGCTTGAAATGCTTTTCCACCTTTTGCCCAAGCACGGCTCCCACAGCATAGTCACTTGCATCGCACATCAACTCGAATGGCAATTCCCAATCCGGTCCAACCATGATAGGAGAGTTAGTCAACTTCTCCTTCAAGACCTGAAAAGCACTCAAACAAGCATCATCAAATACAAAAGGGACGTCCTTCTCCAACAAGTGGGTCATAGGACGAGTAATTTTAGAAAAATCTTTAATAAAACGACGGTAAAAACCGGCATGTCCAAGAAAACTCCTTACACCTTTCACATTGGAAGGCGGGGGTAATTTGGCTATAACATCTATCTTAGCCCTATCAACTTCAATCCCGGCCTTAGACACTTTATGCCCTAACACAATACCCTCGGTCACCATGAAATGACACTTTTCCCAATTCAAAACAAGGTGTGCCCTCTCACACCGTTCTAACATCCTTTTCCAAGTTATGCAAGCAAGTATGGAAAAGTCCCCAAAAACCGAGAAATCATCCATGAAGACCTCCATGGAGGTTTCAAGCATGTCCTGGAAAATAGCTATCATGCACCTTTGAAAGGTGCCTGGGGCATTACACAAACCAAACGGCATTCGCCGGTAAGCAAAAGTACCAAATGGGCACGTAAAGGTGGTCTTTTCTTGATCCTTGGGATCAATGGGTATTTGGAAGTACCCGGAGAACCCATCTAAGAAACAAAAATACTCATTACCTGCAAGTCTTTCTAACATCTGATCAATGAAAGGCAGGGGAAAGTGATCCTTACGGGTGGCATCATTAAGCTTACGGTAATCAATACAAACCCGCCAACCCGTTATAGTCCTAGTGGCCAAGAGTTCCTTATTCTTATTTTCAACAACTGTCATGCCCCCCTTTTTGGGCACACAATGAACAGGACTAACCCAAGAACTACCAGCAATAGGGAAAATGATCCCTGTATCTAACAACTTAATGACTTCTTTCTTAACAACCTCTTTCATGTTAGGATTTAGCCTCCTTTGTCTCTGGACAACGGGCTTAACATCATCAACAAAATCAATCTTGTGCTGACAAAAGTTAGGACTAATACCTGGAATGTCGGTGGTCTTCCAAGCAAAAGCCCGCTTATGGGCTCGAAGCACAGATAAAAGACAATCTTTCTCGTCACTCGAGAGTGAGGACGAGATAACCACTGGTAAAGAAGATTCACCTGACAAATAAGCATACTCCAAATGGGTGGGTAATGGCTTAAGCTCCAAATCAGTGGGTGGTACATCAACAGAGTTTGGTACCCTCGAACTTCCATCAGCAACAACCTCCTCAAAACTCTCATCCTCAGGAGGTGTCTCATCCAAGCTAAACGCCATAACCTCTGCAAACAAATCATCATCAGAAATATCTCCCGATCCTAAATTTGCAATCTCCTCATCTCCAATATCGTCTCCATCAATTCCTGAAACTTCGGTCCAAAGCATCATCAATCACATCAATCCTGAAACAAGACTCATTATTAGAATAAGAATGCTTAATAGACCTCTCAACATTAAAAACAATTCTATCCGTACCCACACCCAAAGAAATTTCCTTATCCTTCACACGGATGATAGCATCCGCGGTATTAAGGAATGGGCGTCCAAGAATAAGGGGTACCTGTGCATCCTCCTCCATCTCGAGGATAACGAAGTCAACAAGAAAAACAATATGGCCCACGTTGACTCTAATGTTTTCAGCAATCCCCATGGGATACTGAAATGAATGGTCAGCTAGTCTAATACTCATGCGAGTCGGGCGAAGGATTCCTAAAGCCAACTTACTCCAAACCGAGTAAGGCATCAAATTAATGCTAGCACCTAAATCAGCCAAAGCCTTACAAATTATGGTTCTAATAGAGAAAGTAATAAGGAAACTCCCTGGGTCTTCAAGCTTAGGGGGAATGCGGTTCTGCAAGATAGCAGAACACTCGACATTGAGAAAAGTAGCTTTTGCCTCCTCCATCTTTCCTTTATCCGTCACAAGCTCCTTAATGAACTTGGCATAATGAGGCATCCCCTGTATCAAATCAACTAAAGGCACATTAATATGAACATTTGAAATCATTTGAACAAACTTGTTATATTGTTCCTTTAACTTTGTCTTCCTGAACCGCTGTGGAAATGGAACCTTTGGCTTATATGGCTTAACCTCTGGAACCACATCCGGTTTTGGTGGAGTGACCGGAGTCTTCACGGTCGGATTCTCCTCCATCTCAATCTCTTCATCAACTTCATCATCATCACTCCCTTTTTCCTACACATCTGAAACAACAACATCAGGTATAGTAGGAGGGTCATAGGATTTACCTGTACGAGTGGTGATGGTCTTGGCTTCCTCATTACGGGCTTGAGGTGGAGTGTACTTCTGCCCCTGAATTGGCCCCATGCTAAACTGAGGCTTAGGATTCTGTTGAGTATTGCTAGGTAAAGTACCTGGAGGCCTAGAAAGGGCAGCCATCCTACTCTCAAGATCCTTAAAGTTAACACATTGATTCTTCATATTTATCTCTACCTTGCCATCTATCCTATCCAACCTCTCATTCAATGCCTTAGTATCATCCCGAATCATCTGAATGCTAGTGTTTGTCTCAGCCTGATTAGTCACCAACTGTTTCATCATCTCCCTCAACTCGGCATTTGGATCGGCATTAGAAGAAGAACCTGATCCTTTTCCTGTTGAGTTTGTTGTTGTGGCTGACTCTGAAAGTTATCCCTTTGCCACCTATTTCCTGAAAAACGAGAATTATTAGTAGGAAAAGAAGAGTTATAAGAAGGATTACCTGAAGAACGGTTCTGGAAACCGGTATTGCGCGGGTAGCTCCCTTGTTGTTGATTCTGGATGTAACTCACATCTTCGGGTCCCCGATTGGGACACTTATCAGCATAATGCATATCACCACAATGATCACATCCATCGGCTACTACCTTAACATCCCTCTCAATTGCTCTAAACCGATTCTCTTGCATAGCAAATCCCTTTTCCATGCGCTCAGATAGCGCTCTAATCTCTCCAATCATCCCAGAATCATGACTAGCTTCAACCTTTGCAACCCTACCTTGGCTAGTACCTTTCTTTAACCTTCTCTCATTCTTCAAGAATCTATCATCATCCATATTCGCATTGTCCTTTGCCATGGACTCCAAAATTTCAAAACCTTCATTTGGTGTGATCTTGTTGAAACCACCCCCAAAAGCATATCCTAACTCCCGCTTAGACTTCTTATCTAGGACATCAAAGAAAAGCTCAACATATTGCTCCTTAGTCATGTTATGGCCCGGACAATTCCTCAACATTTCCTTAAACCGAATCCATGCATCTACCACATCTTCATCTTCATCTTGGTCAAAGGACCTAATCAAATTCTCCAACTTTCTTTGAGTTCTAAGTGAATAAAACTCACCAATGAAAGCTTGCTTGAGTTGGTTCCAAGTTGTGATCGAATTTTCCGAAAGATCATTAAACCAATCTAGAGCATCCCCGGTAATGGACATGGGAAATGTTTCAAGCTTAACGGCATCCATTTGGTTTTGCCCATATTGGTATAACCGTGCCAACTTTTCAAACCTTTCCAAGTGTTGGTATGGATCCCATTTCCTTTTGCCATCAAACTGTTGCTCCTCAATACTTTTAAATGATTACCTTTCAGATTGAAATCATGAGCAATGGCCGGAGGTCTTATAGGACTACCACGGTTGGCAGGAATAGTACGGACCCTCTCACCATAACGTAATATCATTCGGATCCCTTTCTTCGTCTCCCATTTCCTCTTCTAACTTAACTTCTAAATTGAAAAACTCGTCCAAATAGAACCCTTCCTCGTCCGAATCAGGAGTGGGTCTAGCAATAGGTGAGAATGGTGTAGGTGTTGTGAAGTTAAACCTACGTCTTGTTGGTGTTCTCAAAGGACTATTTAGAGGTAAACCCGAAGATCGCAAGTTCATCAACTAAGAAGTAGACCTGCAAAACACAACTAACCAAACACGTCAACTGCACCTGTGATAAGACAAGAAAAGAAAAGCTAAACTATTAAAGCAAATAACTTCCTCACGCGTGAGGAAGGATCAAACCACTAAATTAACAACTAAAATGGCACACATTCCCCGGCAGCGGCGCCAAAAACTTGATGTGCTAAATCGAGTTTAAAATTTAAAACTAGAAGTACCTCGAAACTCACTACTACACACTATCGGGCAGTGGACCCGATCGTATGCAATATAGTTACAAAGTAAGTCCAGGTTCGTTCACGGGGATTGGTTTGAATCAATTGTCTAATAAGTAGTTTGGAAAACAGGGTGGAACACTTTGAATCTCACTTTGACAATTAAATTAAAGTAAATTTAAAAGACAAAACACTTAAAAGTAAAGAAAAGCTTCAAACAATAATAGTAAAGATCATCCACCTTGAATTCGCTAGACTTCAAACATGATTTCATTCAATTAAGACCAAATTCATTTAGAGTTGACAAGATAATCGTGAAAGGATAAAATGCTCGCGTGGTACCACCAACCGCTCACAAATCACCCAAACACCTAAGTTGCTAGTTTAATTACCCAAGCCGGTACCACCAATGCCTAGACAACCTTACCAACAATTAGTTTACTTGATTATCCAATTAACAATTGTGCCTATGTGAAAATAACGTGGTACCACCAACCGTTTCTAAACACGTTGACAAAATGATCCTTTATAAAATGACATTCACTATCATACCATGAACTAGTGATATTGCTCATAGACAAGCAACCGTTTGAAAATCACATATGTATCCAACTAGTACCACTAACGAAGAACACACATGCCACCAATATCATAATAATATATATAAAAGAATTAAATCATCAAGATCTCGACACAACGATAATTGAAATCAACTCTTTGAATTAAAACATATAGCAATCACATCATTCGTCTAGTTTCATCAAGGTGGATGATTAAAAGATTAGCCACTCATGATTAAATTGAAATAACAATCAAAATAAAGGAAGAACATGATGTACCAATCGTTTGAGAAATAGAAATTGCAAGACAATAAAATAGATACGATCTAAGTGGGTGCACGTGAATCTTCAATGAATCGGAAGATGATGAAATCTTGATTCGATCCTTGAAGGTGTTCCCTGAAGTGCAGCTCTTAGAAAGAAAACTTGATGATTTGGGAATTAGGTTTTGTTTTCTATTTATACCCCCCCAAATCTGATGCAAAAGCTGCCCAAAACCTAACAGCCCGTCACCCCACTGCGGCGCAGTGGGCGAGTGATGCCCCCACTGCGGCGCAGTGGTTATCCCCTGGTCACTGGGTCGTTTATCTTCAGTTTGACTGCGGCGCAGTGGGCACATGCACTCCCCACTGCGGCGCAGTCTTATTCCACTGGACAGGTCGTTCACTTTCAACATAACTGACTGCGGCGCAGTGGGCCTTGGTCACCCCCACTGCGGCGCAGTCCAAAAGCTCTGGTCCGGCCAACACTTCTTCAACTTGAAAACTTGCCAAAATATTCTATCTCCTCCAATTAAACAACTCTCGATCTCACGAATCAACTTCTTGGCCAAAAATCAACCGAAAATTCAACAAATGAGCGCGTAACCTGCTAAGAGCCTGAAAACACTAACAAACACCATAAACGTGCCAAATGCATACAAAATCAACATAAAACACTTAATAAAAAGGCCAATAATGATGTGGGCGATAGGTCTAAATTGGTCACATCAATCGCCGATGTGCACTTTTGAAGAGCGGTGCAACTTTTTTTACCCCGTGCGTCGTACCCCTCTCGAAAGTAATCAAATTTAGCTTCAATATCACTAACAATCTTCAAAAACAACCTTTTGCTCATTTTTTTTTTTTTTTTTGTTTTTTTTTGGGTTTTTTCATGGTTTGGGGGGTTTCTCTTGCTCATGCGAAAACGATGACGAAAAAATGGTTCGTCAAACTTTGAGTCTTCAACGAAGTAGTCACGCATTAGTATCGCGTGAGCTTCTTCTCTGTCTCGATCGATATACCTACGAGTGCCGGAAGAGGTGCCTGTATCTTCAAGCTCGGCGTACACTTGATTAAAAAACTGAAAAGTACTCCCCGTAGACGAATCGTCTAACTCCGGTGGAACACAAAATGAAGAAGATGAGGAAGAGGAATCCATTTTTTAGTAATGTGGTGTTTTTTTTTGTGAAAGTGTGAAGATATGGTTTTGTTTGGTGATTTTTTTGGTTAAAAAAGAAGTGTATATATATAGATAAAGAGGTAGGAGAATTTATTTATTTTTAATAAAATAAATAAAAGTACTCTAGTCTCCAGACTCCAGTCTCCAGTTCCAGGCAGACTCCAGTCTCCAGACTCCAGTTTCCAGTCTCCAGTCTCCAGACTCCAGTCTCCAGTCTCCAGTCTCCAGACTCCAGTTTCCAGTCTCCAGTCTCCAGTTCCAGGTAGACTCCAGTCTCCAGACTCCAGTTTCCAGTCTCCAGTCTCCAGACTCCAGATTCCAATCTCCAGTCTCCAGACTCCAGTTTCCAGTCTCCAGACTCCAGTTTCCAGTCTCCAGTCTCCAGACTCCAGATTCCAATCTACAGTCTCCAGTTTCCAGTCTCCAGACTCCAGTTTCCAGTCTCCAGTCTCCAGACTCCAGACTCCAGTCTCCAGTGGGAATGTGTTCAATGATATCCCGCCATATAAAAATGTCACATTTGGGTGGAAGCCATTTAGCCCGCTTAAAAAAAATAGCCGAGAAAATAAATGTTACATTTAAATGCCTTTTATTAATAGCCTAAAATGTCAACCTGGTGAAATGTAGAAAAGCTATTCACGTTTTTCTGATACCCTAATCAAATTCATTTATTTCCCATGGTTCCACTTTCATTTTCACCCTTTAATATTTTTAGAATTACAATATATTTATCCTAATTAAATTTAGAAAGACCCCTCGATCAACTAATAGTAACTATCTCTAATTAACCTCGAAAAGATAAAGGATTTTAATATATACTCGTAGTTTTTAATGAATTTGTAGCCTTTGGGGCATCGCGTAACATAAGAGTACCTGACATTATCTTAGTTAGTCGTTCAGAAAAATATATATTACTTAGTTCAAAAAAAAATATATTACACTTTTTGACATTGAATGAGAAAAAAAACTTATCAAATACTCCGTAATACTTAATTTAAATCTACCCACCAATTTACAAAAAAATCTTCAGCATGTTAACAACCCAAAATCTTTTCTAATAACAAGCTTTTTCCTTCACATAAATACAATTACAAAATTGTAATTTCCAGTCTCCAGTCTCCAGTCTCCAGTCTCCCAGTCTTGCTTCTTTTATTTCATCTTTACAAATTTTGCAAGTTTATCTTCGTTACACACAACCTGCAATTAATTTTCAAGCATATTAGAATAGCATATATCCAAAAACATGTCACAAAACTTGTAAAGTTACAAGTATGCCACGATTTGAGTTTACATGATCATCCAAAACAACTCTAGTCCCAGCCTTTGCAACAGTAAACGACTGCTCATCAATCCAGCCTTAAATAACTGTCCAAAACCCACCTTTTCCCAACACTTGATCCATTATCGATAATGCAGCTCAATCTTTTATCCATGAAAAGTACTAATTTAATTACCATTGGCATGTGATAGCAAGGTCACATACACAAATCAAATGCCATGCCAAGGAATACATTATCTCAACTTATTTCAATACAACATCTTCCTGTCTTGATAAAGAGGAGAAAAGCAAGATAGGTTACCGAATTGACCCATTAGAGATAGAGCGTCGATCTTCGCATTCTTAAGTATATGGGTCGTAATTTCCACCTCGAAATTTCATTAGCTGAGAAGCTACCATCATTTTTAATCCTTTATATGACAACAACTCTATACCTGCATATTAATATACAGTTGCATCAAATATGGTTGCTTCATTATATAACACGGTTGCATAACTTGGTCTAAAATTTATAAGCCATCTAATTTAAATGGTCCCGGATGCAAACAATACTACATCATAAAAAAAATCATTCAATAACTAAATAAAGAACATCAAAAATTCATCATTTATTTTACCTTTTGACGAGTGTCCTGGTCTCTATGAACACTTCAGCAGCACGCCTACAACCTATCATCCATCACTGCTACTTCCAAAAGCCTTTCGATCATCATCTTCTGCTCTATTTCCTTGAAGCCTTTGAAATTATCTCTCTTTAACTAACCTGCCTCAACATAAAAAGCGTGTTCAGAATTGTTCATGAAAAAATGTACCTGATATGTTCATGAAAAAATCAAACCTGACTTCTTCAAGGGTTAATATTGTTAATCAAGAAGCAACGAAGCAAAGTGGATTTCAAGCAACTTTTGATTAAAAACTAAGAAATCACAAACAGTTTATATACATCAGTATAGTCACTCAAACAACAAACTTTACATATTTTATTGACCCAAAATTATAATCAAACAGTTCATGTACATCAATATAGAAGGAAACAATTTAAAGAATTTAATTTAAAATAAAACTCACCATATGTTGTTTCTTTTCGATTTGATTACATCTGAAAGTTTTCTTTTGGTCATCCATCTTACAATCTAAATATATAATCAAAAACCCAATAACAGTTGTACATCAAAATCCATTACGCGAGGCTAAGGAAGAAAAAAAAAAGAGACCAGAATCCTCACCGGGCTATAAATGTGGAAGTGGCAGCAAAAACGGCCATGGAATATGTCGGTCCATAAATCAGTCAAAAACACCTGAAAACACAAATCAATATAGCATAAACACACATTGAATCATATTTCCTCCTAATACAATACTAATCAAAACTAAATATTTTATTAAAAAACAAAACAACATCATATTCATCACCAAATTTCTCTTTAAATGCCATTGCTTCAGCTAAAACTCGGTGACAACCATCGGTATCACTCTCAAAAATCAAAATGAACATTTTTTAAAAAAATAAATAAAAAACAATCAGTTTCATCTTTCCAACTCTTAACTAAAAAGATACCCATCCTTTTTTAATCTAATACAAAACTAAATAAAACAATAAAACAATGAATCATATTATATATATTAACAACCACCAACCTACTCTTAATTTGTTACGTCTCCTAAAGGAGATCGGTGGTGTATATCTCCGATCAACCATCGCCCCATGACGCCAGTTTTCTGCCACCACCGTTTCACCTAACTTCCGCTAGATCTAGAGAGTGACTGGATATGTGTAGGTGTGTTAATCATGTTCATAAATTAGGGTTTTTATTTGAGGCTAAAAATTAAGATAATGATGATGAGATGAGAGAAGGAGAAGACTGAAAGTGGAAGAATCGATAAAAGGAGATCTGTGATTTTTGAATTGTTTTTGGAGAAAGAGAAAGAGAAGAAAGAGTATTAAGGAAGTTGGATCAAATCTTCTCATAGAAGCCAAGAAAAAAACACACATGACATCAGCCATTGTGTGTTTTTTCCTAGTTGGACAGGCTACTTAATCGACACCTAAGCTTTTCTTAGGTCAGCCACTAATCTCCTTTAATATATATAGAGATATTTTTAAGGTTTAAAAACCTTAAATTTGTCGAATATTCATTTCCGATAATACATTGGAAAAAGAACAGTTACCCCCAAATCCCAGATTCTCTGTTCAGGTTCTTTCTCTCAAATTCTTGATCTTTTATTAATGTCTAATTTTTATGTTAAAGTTTTGAACTTTAAAGTTGGAGTTGGGATTTGATTTCTATAATGTGATATTATGTTTTTTTTAGTAAAATTATTTTACTACTGTATCTCATATAGAATAAGAAGATAGTTGTAAATTTGGCATCATTTAAACTGTTTAGTATCAGTCATGTTGTGACAAGTGAGTAAAGATAGCACTCAGCAAGTTACATATGAAAAGTTGAAAACATAGTATTGAGACAAATGTGTAATTATTTGAGTAGCTTTAGCTGTAATATGATTAATGATCTAATTATTGGTTTGTTATTGACTAAAATGTGAATAATTCTGATATTTTTTTTGGCAAATAAAGATGGATCTTTTTTTTTTATGATTATGTAACAGTTTAAGTTAGAGAAATGGGAGGGGGGATGACGTCTTTTTTGGAAAAGGCGCTGCCTTTTGCGGCTATGGTAATGGTGGAATGTGGTGAAGTTGGGATGATTACATTAGGGAAAGCGGCCATGAATGACGGGCTAAGCAATCTTGTATATGTTGTTTATTATAATGGACTTGGTACCATCATTCTTCTTCCTAATTTCGTCTTCCACAGCTGCAGGTTCGTGATGTATAAGCTTTTATTAAGAATTAAAAATATTTTGTAGTCTTTGATGCTTAGTTAGTTTTAGGCAACATTAACATTGGTCTTTTATGGTTCTTGCAGAAATAGAAGACCCCCTCTCACTTTATCTGTCCTTTCTAAACTCTTCGGCCTTGGCCTTTTAGGGTAAGTAGTTGAGTAAAAATAATCGAGATTTGAGATTTCAGTTTTGAAGTATGAATCATTTGATTCGGGATATATTTTATCGTTAATGGGTTATACAGGTAAAATTAAAAGAGAGGTTAGCAAAAATAAAATAAAAAAGAAAAGGAAATGGGCTGAACGGGTCAAAAGTTGTCCAAAATGCAAGTTTAATGCATAAAACCTATTAAGTTGTTTGTTCAAAACAAATTGGAGTATTGCAAAATTTTATTTTCGTATTGCGTCTCTTATGTTGTTTGTTATCCTAGCGTATACTCTGGTGGGAAATGTTGGATCTGCAAATTGATTTCAATATATATATGAGATGTGCAGGATCTGTCTTCTGCAGGTATGTGCATATGCCGGTATCAACTATAGCTCTCCAACTCTTGCGGCTGCATTAGGCAACTTGATTCCAGCTTTTACATTCTTGTTCGCTATAATCTTCAGGTACAAATTCATTTGTAGATATCTCACTTGAGGTAGGAAATTTGTCTAGTCAGATGGGTTTAGTTAACAGGTCGAGTTCAAGGGTAATAGTTTAGTACCAGTCGTGTTCGGTTGAGCAGTAGGTCGAACATGTTCTTTTGTTCATCTTTTGATATTGTTTGTAAATAGTTGATGTGTTAATGTGATTATAAAAACTATCTTGTACAGTTGTACGCCTATAACATGGTTTTTTGAGAAAACCCACTATATGAGGTTGTACCAGCGTGACATGCTTAACCGGTTTGCTTTTTGCTAAACTTTTTTATTTTTGTTTTTTACCCGTGTGACTAGTTAAAGATAAACTATCCCATTTCTACCCTTCATAAGCAAATGGGCGCTAGCACACATTTGGGAGGGAAATGGTGTATTCCATGACAATTTTTTTAGGAATACTAGGAGTCTTTGGAAGTGCAGTGCTATTTTTTTTTTCCGGTTTCATAAGAAGTCTTAATTTTTGTTCTCACTGCTCCATTATGTGTTAACCATTTTTCCCATTCGTTCCTCATCAATGTTTAACATTGGCTTACAGTTTATGTTGGTTTTCAATTTGGCTTCGATGATATACCTTTAGGATTGAGAAGTTCAACGTCAGAAAATCAACAAGCCAAGCAAAAGCGTTAGGCACGATTGTGGCTATAACAGGAGCATTTGTGATGACTTTTTATCAAGGTCCAGCTTTATTCAAGACGATTCTTGGTCATGATTCACAAAAAAATCTAGTTTCATCACAAGAGTCAAACTGGATACTTGGGAGTTTACTTATTGGTATCACTTGCATTTGCTCTTCATCATGGAATGTTTTTCAAGTAAATTTTTTATGAATTTCCGCTTCTTTAGAATCTCTCTCTCTTTTAGATATCGTGTATATACTCTGGAACTTGAACTGTCAATATTTGTGTCTTGCAGACGGCAACTGTAAAGGAGTACCCAGATGAAGTTACTGTAGTTTTCTTGTTTTGCTGCTTTGGGACAATCCAATGTGCAATTTTTACTCTCATTTTAAAAGGAACTACTGATATTTGGATTCTGGAAACTGGTACTGAGTGGGTATCTATTGTTTTTGCGGTAAGCAAACTGGATACTTACTGGGTGTTTCAATGTGCATTCTGTGTCCGATTTTGATTTATATGGCACTAATTAATAAGCAAAGTTTTATTGCCATACACTGTAAAACTGAAAGGCAACAATCACTATGAATCTATGATCGCCCATCCAATGCTCCCAAAGTATCAGTGTTTATAGATAGCATGTATAATTTGGTTCCCGTATTTTCTCAACAACTGATTCATTTCCATTATAGGCAATTACAGGTACTGCAATCCGTAGCAGAGTTATAACATGGGTTCTATGCAAAAAAGGCCCGGTTTATGTCTCCATGTTCAAACCCATCTCAATGGTGATTGCAGTGATTATGGGGATGATGTTTCTTGGTGATATTCTACGTTTAGGCAGGTAAACAATCAATAATCAGTAAATTCAATAATGGTAGCGTAAGTTTCTTCATGAAGTTAGTGTTTCAAGATTAATGATGCTTAGATTGAAAGAAATGTTGACCAAAAACTTTCCTTGACTTTCTTATAGTGTAATTGGAGCACTGATAATCGCTCTAGGAGTTTATACAGTTTTATGGGGACAAGCCAAAGAGCATAGTTTGGCAATAAATGATGTTTCCAGACTCGAATCATCAACCGAAAACACCCCGCTCCTCCATAAATGAATCATCATCAGTCAATAGTTTGGTGAAACTACATTCTGGGGTCTTGATGTCCAACTAAAAATATATAACAGAAATCTTGAAGCTCCAGAAGCAAACCCTTGAATCAAAAAGACTTTGTTAGGAAATAAGCTTTAAACAAACGACTTTTTGTGGTTACAGAATGCATCTATTAGATGGCATTAAATTTAGTAAACAACTAGGAAATTAAGTTGATTGAGATTTGTGGGATGTTTTATATAGTGGCCAAGAGGCATGAATTAATATATGACAATCAGTATTTTGATGTAATATCTCTGCAAATGGATATAAAGTTCTCGTTGTTATATTCGATATGTACATGTCAAAAGAAAAAAAAAATGCTAATTTTAGCAAGTTATGCAAATCTAGTTATGTTTAATTTCATAAGGTAAGTATTACATGTTGCTTTGAATTAAATGTTTTAGCCACGTACTCAAATCCAAGGGTGCTCTCATCACCCTCGCATGGGATGCCGCTGGCTGTGTGATTTGAGCATGATATGGAGGAGTGAGGGTTGCAAACCTGTCGTTGACCCCCCCCCCCCCCCCACACCCACCCACCCACCCTTAACGACTATAGGCCGAGGGTACGTCTAGTGATTAAATATTAATAATTGGCATCCATGAGTAGTTTTATAAATATTAATAAAAGGGATGTCTATATCTATATTGCTTTATAAAAATTCTTACTCTTTCTTTTATTGTTATTGTTATCATACAATTATCGGCACTACGCAAAACAAAGATATATGTTAGCCAAATTAAAATTTTATTGCTCTGGGTGCTATTAACGAATAAATTTTGATGAGATGTAAAATAGTTTTGTCCCCACCAAAAGATAGAGAGATTATTTTCAAAGAACTTCGGATGAATTTGCAGAAGTCATGCTCGAACCTACCTCTGTATACCAAGGCATGAAGATCCAAATATATACGATTACTATCGGTTGAAAAATTTTGGTGTGTAAATTCAAAAGTAAAAATAATTATATAAAAAAAACTCGTACACTAATTGGTAATGGTTTTTTCTCTTTTCCTTTTGTCAGTTTATGCACTATGATGACGTACCCACCCAGACGCTGGCACGCAGGGTACGCTCCAAAGATAAACTTCACCTTCGATAAATAAGGAAGTGATACGTACTTATCAAGAATCCCATATTTTAGGGAAAGAGATAATACAACAACAACAACAACAACAAGGGTACCCAATCCCGGCATAAGCCGGGCTATGGGGGAGGTATGATGTAGACAGACCATACCTCTACCCAAAGGTAGAGAGGCTGCTTCCGGATCCACCGAAGTGGAAGGGACCTCCGGCCCGGGGTGAAAAAATAGGGTTAGATCCACCGAAGTGGAAGCTTAACCGGGATCCTCTCGATCTCAAACTCTCAATCTCAATCTCTCAATCACACTCCCAACCCCAATCTCGGATCTAGATTTGGATCTAGAGAGCCGTTGGGAGTTGGGGAGGAGAGAGGGCAGAGAGAAAGAAAGTTAGAGAGAGAAACAAACCTATAAATAGGGAAAGAGATAATACCATATCACTTATTCTCGGAAGTGATATGCTCTACATTGAAAACCCTACTTGGGGAAAAAGTCACGAACCACCTATAAATAGGGGGAAGGATGGCTAATCAAATAAGAATACACACACATACATATTTGGCGTACAAAAGGCACTGCCTTACCGCAAGGGAACCGCCAGATATCAACCATATACACCCTCATTCCCCCGTTCTAGGCAATCGGATTGGCTGTACAAACAATTGGCGCCATCCGTGGGACGCTTTCTAATAGCAAAACCCACCCAAAAACAAAATTTTGTTTTCCCAAATCCTAAACCTAGAACATGGAAGATGGAAATAGGCCGCCCGGTTTCGGTGGAGAACAAAGCATAGATCTGAACCAAAACCAAGGAGGCACGCCAATAACACCTTCCTCAGCAGGGGCAACACATGCCTCCACGTCGGCTCCGCCTCTGTTCGATGAAGCATACATACGACAGAACTATGAAAGCATCCTAAATACTCTGCGACGCCTTCAAGAATCGGGGCTATTAAAGGGAGAGCAATCAATTTTGACGAAGCATACGATGAATATGATGGCGATACCCCACCACATGGAAGACGTAGGCAGCCAATTGATCCCCGATCAAGGGTACAAAGCAACAATAATCAACAAAACAATGCTGCAGGGTCGCAGGCTGCCACCCAGGAACAAAGCAACCCAGGGTCAAACCCGTAGGAACAAGGCGCCCCAGGGTCAAACTTGCAGGGCCAAGGCGCCCAGAATGCTCAGAACACATCCCAGGGAATGCAAAATCCTGGGATGGCAAACAATGCCCGGACACCACCTAGTTACAGTACCCCAGGACAACAATCTAACATACCTGGGTTTGTCCATTACACGCAGCATACCAATATCCCCCAAGGCACAATAAATTCAGTACCACAAGGAAATACACAGGGCACAACTACCCCAGGATACTACAGCCAGGGGACATTCACCCAGGCCTTCCAGAATAATGGTCAAAGACCCAATGCGGCAGGACACCAGCAAAACACCCAAGGGCAAATAAGCCAGGGCTTTCCAGTTAACACCCATGGGTCAACCATGCCAGGAGGACAAAGCTATACCCAGGGTTCATATATGCAAAGCAACAATCAGACCTACGGACCACAAGCCAACCAGGAAGGACCACAGTCACACGCAGGCTTTGCCGTGGGACAATATCAGCAAGGGTTCCAAGTGCCAGGCCAGGTACCATCAGGCACAGGACCACAACACCAGCATGCAGGAATCCAAGCCGCAAATACTGGTCAGGGTTATAACCAACATTATTTGAATAGCCAAGGCATTTATAACCAAGGGTATGAACAGTACTACCAGGGTGGGGGACCCAACTCAAACACCTACGGGGCAAACACGTGGGCACCAAGTGTATACCAAACCCCACCAGGGTATCAACCAAACATACCTAGACCATTCAGCCTTAGCAGAACACCACCAAAGTCTCCATTTGCAGAATGGATAAGGAACTACCCACTACCAGCAAACATGAAATACCCAACCCACCTAGGAACCTATAATGGCAAGGACGACCCAGATGACTTCCTGCAAAGATTCGAAGGAACAGCAGAGATGCAAAACTGGGTCGAGCCAGTGGCATGCAAGGCATTCAAAATGGGATTAATGAATGATGCAAGAGAATGGCTAGGTAACCTTACAGAAGGATCAGTGAACAACTTCGATGAGCTCAAAACAAAGTTTCTATCACACTTCTGTCAACAAAAGAAGCATAAAAAGACGCATGTGTCAGCCCACAACATAAAGCAAAGAGAACATGAAACCTGAAGAGACTTCATAGAAAGATATACTGTAGAATCACAGGAAATCACAGGATTACCAGAATCACAAAGGGTTTCAGGGCTCATACACGGCTGTCGAAACTGAGAATTGGTAGAATGCCTGAATACAGACCTAGCCGAAACGTTCGATGAGGCAAAGAAAAAAGCTCACAAATTTCTCGACACAAAAGAAATTGGGGCAAGTAATGTGGAAGATTCAAGGTACAAAAAGGGAAAATGGCAGCCAAGCAAAGACCAACAGGCAAGATATAGTCCATATAACAATGAAGTAAAGAAAAAAGATTACAACCCAGTCTCACTCCCAGAGTTGACAAAAATCCCAAGAGAAATACTGCTGACAGAGGCAGTAGGGAAAACATTCCCCATCCCACCCAAGTTGAGCGAAAGGGGAAGAAGGGACAAAGACAAGTATTGTGAATTTCACAATGACACAGGGCATGATACAAATTCATGTATTCAGTTAAGAAAAGCAATAGATGAAGCAATCAAAACCGGCAAATTGTCACATCTGGTGAAAGGAATCCGGCAACAAGCAAAGCCGAAAACAGAAGAGTCTGGGGAAGATAAAAGTGCTAATACCCAGGCAACGATATATACAATAAGAAAGGATAAACAGGTCCAGAAAAAGAAGGAAATCAACATACTCATTCAAAGTGTGGGAGCCATTTCATTCCCTCCGTTACTTGGGACGTATGTTTCCGAGGACCCAATAATAATCAAAGCAATCTTGCAAGATAGATGGGTAGATAAAATCCACATAGATGATGGAAGTGATTGCAACATACTCTACGAACATGCATTCCCAAGCACTAATCCACTCATACGTACTCTATCATCACCTGCGGGAACATCTCTGATAAGCTTCTCCGGAGACAAAAGCCATCCTACAGGAAAGATAGTACTCGAAGTCACAATCGTCGCTGGACCACGCAGGCGAACAGAAGAGCTGACTTTTATGATAATAAAGGGATCATCACCTTATAATGCTATCCTGGGAAGACCGGCAATAAGAAGATTTGGAATGATACCCTCCGTAATACACAACATGGTTAAATTCCAAACGGAGGATGGAACAGCAAGCATCCTGGGAAGATACGAACTACCCAGCGTCCATGGACGAACAGGTGCGGCAATGCCAACCAAAAAAGAGGAAGCTAGGAAGAGAAGAGGGGGAACTCGCAGACATCTTCACCACAATGGCAATAAAAAAGCAAGAATCCCCAGAAAGCACCTCTAAGACAAAATAAGTTTACTCATCTCATGTATTTGAAACTTTTTCTTGTTTAAATGAATTTATGATTCAATAAAATTTATGATTTATGGTGAAGAAGGATCGCAACCTCACGCCCATAATTTCTAAAGATATGCCAAAAGCCTAAAAAAGGCAAACATATCACAAACAAAATCTCAAAGACATCCTAAACCAAGGAAAAGCATGAGATATAAACATAATTACGATAAAGGCTGTTTAAAACATCCATATGACCCGTAGGCCCAAAAAATAACCCAGCCAGGCTGGGGGTAGGATAATATTGTCTTACATAACATGGCTTGATAGCCTAAATATCAAACAAAGTGTTCAGAAAGAAAGAGAAAGCAGCTGGTCAACGGACATGTCAGGGTGTGCAGCAAACTTGGCAATCACTGGAAATTTAGCCTCTTCCCACTCCTTTGCAGCAGCCTCCACCTTCACAGAGGCATTAGCATCATAATCAAGGCGGGAAGCAAGGTCAACATGACCATCCTGGCTACATTCCTCCAACACCCTGGCCCTCTCTTCCAAATGGTTTGCAGAAATACCTTCACCAACTGACTTCAACACATCAGGGCTTGCCAACAGAGACCTGCACACAAAGGGAACATACTCAGAGATCAACCTGCCACGATCAACCTTCATTAACTGCAACTGCTTGGAAAGATCTTCAATCATCAATTTGTCAGTTTGTGACTGCGACAGCATCTTGGCACTCTCAATGGATCTTGCCTGCAGTTCTGTCTTCAACTTGGAGATCTCCTCATTCCTGGCAAAAAGGGTTGACTCTTGAGACTTCAATAAGTCCTCTGTCTCTTTGAGCTTATCCCTCATGGATGCAGACTCACTTTGATCACCATAGTCAGCTAGCTTCTTCTCCAAATCAGAGATGGTGTCATTCAAAAGCAATTCCCTCTGTTTACCCTCTCCCACTGCTTTCACAAGAGCATTATACCGAAAATGAATTTCGGTAAGCATAGTGCTATGGGCATCACAGTCCTCATCAAAGCAAGACAAAAACTTGGAGGGCTCCATTGATCTTATTTCATCCACAGTACGTTTAGGAACTTGAGATCTGAACAACCACTCCGACTCATAAAATTCTGAAACCACAACAAAGTGCAATGAGGGAATGAAGAAATACAGAAATCAAGAAATATAAATACTTACCCTTCTTGGGAGAATCCTTGGCAGACACTGACTTGCGAGTTTTCCTGCTGGTAGCCTTTGATTTCTTATTACCTTCTTCCACATCCTCATTGGCATCAGCAATTTTGGCTTTCTTCAAACGAGCCCCAATGGAACCACCGGGGGGAGGCATATTGGCTCTCTTCTTCCCAGCATCAGGAAGAGCATCCACATCAATAGCTTCAACTTGCGGAGGAGGACGACTGACAACTTCACCAGTCTCACCAGTACGCTCACCAATACTGCCACCACCAGCAGAAGCATTTGGATTGGGCATATCAGAAACCTCTTTGGTACCTTTTTTGACGTATTGCAAGTATGACATGTCTGCAAATAAAAAAAAACAATGACTGAAAGTTGACAAAGAAATAGCAAAGTCTACACAAAAGGGGCATACCATCAAACTCTTTCTCTCCCTCGGCAAGAGCAGGAATAAGACCAACTTTAAACAAAATCCCATCTGGATACTGGTGAACAACAAAACCCTCCTCCTCCAGAATATCATATATACTACCACAATCATCTCCTGGTATCTCATCACCAAAGAAACCTTTCTTTTGTACTTTTAGACTACTTTTCTCATAAAGACTCTCACAGTGCTGGGGAAATAGGCTATGATTCATAAACACAAACTCATCTTTCCAATCACGAAGATCCACTCCACCCTTGATAATACATTCAATCTTAGGCCTATTGGCTATGGTTATCCAATCACCGGCGACACAAATATTCAACAACTTCCTAAACAAAGTAACAGTTGTTTCCACCCCATAGGCACGGCTAACAACTTCAAACGCTACTATCCTAGCACAACCTAATGGGTGCATCATCGAGATATGGCACTTATAGTGTTTCAAAACATCAATAAAAAACTTGGGAAAAGGATACCTCAGATTTCCCATGGTGAAAGTCTTAATATAAATGCTAACAAACCCATTAGGAGGGTTAAGAGCACTCTGATTACGAGTAGGAAGACGAAAAAATGAACGGCGACCAGGAAAGTACTGATCAACAAAAACCCTAAGAGTATCGGCATCAACAATAGACCTAGTATGGGAATTGCCACGTTTCGCCATCAAATCTAGGGTTTATTTAAACAAAAGAAAAAGAGCAGAGATCGTACCTTTGAAGAAAGAAGACTCTCTCTCTAAGCGGTGGAATTTTGATCGAAAATAATGGAAGTGCCAATTATGATCAACACCAACCAAAATAGATATTTATATGAGGCTTCGAAGGGAAAACCGTCAATTAATTTCGAATTATAGGGATACGCGCCCACTGATGTGCTAAATCGACTTTAAAATTTAAAACTAGAAATACCTAAAACTCACTACTACACACTATCGGGCAGTGGACCCGATCGTATGCAGTATAGTTAAAAAGTAAGTCCAGGTTCGTTCACGGGGATTGGTTTGAATCAATTGTTTAACAAAGTAGTTTGGAAAAAGGTGGAACGCTTTGAATCTCTCTTTGACAATTAAATTAAAATAACTTAAAAGACAAACGCGTAAAGGTAAAGGTAAAACTGCAAACACTAATAGTAAAGATCATCCACCTTGACTTCGCTAGACTTCAAACGTGATTGCATTCAATTAAGACCAAATTCATTAAGAGTTGACAAGATAATCGTGAAAGGATAGAATGTTCGCGTGGTACCACCAACCGCTCACAAATCACCCAAACACCTAAGTTGCTAGTTTAATTACCCAAGCCGGTACCACCAATGCCTAGACAACCTTACCAACATTTAGTTTACTTGATTATCACATTACCAATCGAGCCTATGTGAATTAAAACGTGGTACCACCAACCGTTACAAAACACGTTGACAAAATGATTCCTTTTATTAAAATGACATTCACTATCATACCATGAACTAGTGATAATCGCTCATAGACAAGCAACCGTTTGAAAATCACATATGTATTCAACTAGTACCACTAACGAAGAACACACATGCCACCAATATCAAAATAATAAATATAAAGGAATTAAATCATCAAGATCACGACACAACGATAATTGAAATCAACCCTTTGAATTAAAACATAAAGCAATCACATCATTTGTCTAGTTTCATCAAGGTGGACGATTGAAAGATTAGCCACTCATGATTAAATTGAAATTACAATTAAAATCAAGGAAGAACATGATGTACCAATCGTTTGAGAAATAGAAATTGCAAGACAATAAGGTAGATACGATCTAGATGGGTGCACGTGAATCTTCAACGAATCGGAAGATGATTAAATCTTGAATTGATCCTTGAAGGGTCTCCTTGTAGTGCAGCTCCTAGAAAGAATATTTTCTATCCCTGGGAATTAGGTCATGTAAACTATTTATACCCCCCCTTTTTCTGATGCAACTGATCGGTCAAAGCCTTGCAGCCCCGTACTCTCACTGCGGCGCAGTGGGCGAGTGATGCCCCCACTGCGTCGCAGTACAAATCTACTGGTTTTGGTGCACGCTTGCAAAGGCTGACTGCGGCGCAGTGGGCACATGCACATCCCACTGCGTCGCAGTACATTCTCACTGGTTTGAACTCCCCTTCTTCCACTGGCTGACTGCGGCGCAGTGGGCCTTGATCACCCCCACTGCGTCGCAGTGCAAATATACTGGACTTGAAGCACTTTCCACAAAGATGACTGCGGCGCAGTGGAGGCAAACTTGCCCACTGCGTCGCAGTGTAAATGTACTGGTCACAACGGCCACACATCAACATATGAAGACATGCATACTTTCTATCTCTTTTCACCTCTCGAACTCTCCAATCAGCTTCATGGCCTCACAATTACTCGAAATTGCACCAAATGGAAACGTCACCTCTTTAGAACCTGAAACCACTAACAAAACCCATAAACGCACCAAATGCCAACAAAATAGACTAAAAACATATAATAAAAAGGCCAATAACGATGTGGGCGATGGGTATAAATTGGTCACATCAAATCCCCCCACACTTGAGCATTGCTTGTCCTCAAGCAAATCCAACATTTAAAGAAAAAGTAATCCTTGGCAAAGAAGCTAAATAAACAACTACGAGTATCAAAAAGAAGCAACACCAAGTATGTCAATGACAAAGAAGTTGGGTGAAGCAGTTTTAATCTTAAATGAAAACCCGAAATGTTTTGACAATATCTGAACAATCCACAAGCCTCAATAACACGACTATGCACAAGTGAAACAAATGAACCTATCAATATCATTCTACTCAACGAACTTACTTTTGGGGTTGAATATATGAAGAATCACTCATAGCACGGTCGTGATGCATATCTTACCATAGGCTTGAACAAGGATCATAGCTCCACTGACGTGGCGTAAGCACCAAGTACATCATCAAAATATGGCATATAAGTGGGTTGTATAGTTAGGCTAAGGTATATGTAACGGATATTTACAATGAGTAAGGGAGTGTAGGTTAGAAATGAAAGGAAACAATCAAAAGTATAAGGTGTGTACGAAATATGAACAAAATAGTCTAATCAAAAACCCGTACCATTGATTGCCAACAAACCAAGAACCCATAAATTGCTCATCCGCCAAGACACCTCAAAAATACCAAGCAAACTCGACACCATTGTGGTGTATCAACTTCAAACAACTCAAATCAACCAAACCCTTCATTCTTAACGATCCCTCACAACTCTAGACATATAAAAATGAGAAGTACCCACTAGTAGCCCAAGTTTTGTTTTGTTTTGTTTTTTTGTTTTTTTTTTTTTAATAGAACCACTTTTACTCTACTAGTAGGCACCCTCTTACAATGATGAACAATGTCTAACACACTTATTTCCTTTGAACAATCCAACACATTCCCATAGACCAAAAATATTCCACCGACACCCCATTGAAGCTCTCCCAAACCGTCCAAACAAACCAATGACAATCAATGGCCCCCAGATTAGACTATCGGTATAGTAAGGTATAATTAGGTAAAGTTTACATAAATGAGTGTATGTATTCAATGGAAAAGGCTAAGTTAAAAAGATGTATAAGAAAGGTGGTAAAAGGCCAAGTTCTCACTGCGGTCTCGTCATGATCACAAGGCCAAGTTCTAGCTCAACACATCACCGCACACTCAAATCAAAGAAAAGAACCCGGAAATGGAATAATTAACCTCAAATTCGCACATCTTAGTGCAGAGTTCGAAATGGAACCCTTACTCCCGAATAAATCCAAGAGCCTAAGAGAGGGACAAATTACAAGGCAATCAAACCAAAACCGCAAACACCTAGCACATCTATAAATGAATGATGAATCTCACAACTTTAGGTGTTTGGGAAATTTGAGTATGCAAGTAATGTTATCAATCCACAAGGATTAGCCCAACAACCGTTCAGAACACATTTTCGCCGATTAAATTTGTACCAGGAAAA
>CM067168.1:120105610-120127968 GCA_034093135.1 Erigeron breviscapus
CAATACATAGGGATGGTGATATATTCTGACTTGCATATAATTTCAAGTTTCTAGATATATCATCAGTCGAGTTGAAAATGCCTAACATCCATTTAGAACCAGTGAATTTATGAAGCAAACCTAATCCAGTCATTGTGAAGGTATAGTTAATTGTGTTTTCTCTAGGGATGTGTTTGGTTATAGCTTCCGTATAGGCTTATGTCTAAACCTTTTGATTAATGCATGCCTACAGTTTCAAGATGATGTTTACCTGCCGATAGATGTAACACATGGGTAAATTGAATTATGTGTTTGGCTTTATTTATATTAAATTGAATATCTAATTATTTTGACCAGAAGTCATAATAGTGAGTTATTAGTGTCTAAGATGTTGGTTATGGTTTATAACCAGAAGTCATAATAGTGAGTATAGTTAGTGTCTAATGCATTTCCGTCTAATTTGTTCATGCATCTCCATCGTCAATGTATTTCAGCTCTCATGGACTATACTGGAGGTGTTGCAGTCATGGTAGGTGATATTAGTCAAATTATATATGTTTTTATTATAGTTTTAATGACTAATATCATTCATTTGTTTGCATTTTAAGCCATAAATTATGTTAAAATGGTTATTTAGTACTTGCATAAGCTTTTGTGTAGGTACTTGGAGAAAACATGGTCATTTGGAGCTAAATTGATGATTTGATGATTGATATTGGACTTTTGGATGCATATAATTGAAGCGGTTCGAGTTTCGGCATGGTGCGTGAGTTGAACCGTTAGTAGGTTTGCATTAAAGTTCCTTCAGATACATGTTCAGCCTCAAAGGAAGCATGTCTTGAACTTGAAGAAAATCACACAGCTACTGATGAGTGGCCCACTAACATTCAACATTGCTTATGCAAACCATCAGGTACAGCCTAGAATGTAAGCCTATTTGTATTTAGTATAGTGTGTTTTTTCCTTCCGGAAGAGTACAAAGTCCTTTACTGTTATTCTTACATTCTTAGTTGTTGATTCAAACAAATGCACGTTAATGGTTACATATAGTCGTTAGACATAGCAGTTTGCATATAGTCGTTATTGATTTGTTTTTTGTTGTGTTTATCCAAAACTAGGTCCTGTCAAAATATTTATCAAGAAGGGGAACAGATTGAGTGGTTATGAAATTTATAGAAAAGTTATTATTAATGCATACAGATTTCTATAATTTTTCTTTAAAGATTTATCGTCGTACTAATAGTTTTTTTGTATCATGATTAACAGAGTAACTCTATATAAGTATCTAGAAATGGACCAACCCAACCCATTCAATTTTATATTAAAGATTGACCAGTTTCTTCCCAAATCCATGTTGACCCATTACCCAACCCACTCGACATGCTTGTCTTGCCAGTCCTAGGTTCAATTTTGAGAATAGGAGTGTGCATGCCAGAATGAGAGGTATTTATCTATATAGAAAACCATAAGACAATCTTTTAGGCTTTACAAGTACGATTTTATCTTACATGGCAGATTTGTGTTTGTTTTCCTTATGGGTTTTGACAATTTATAACTATGGTTATTTTTGCTTATATTTGTTGTGATAATAATCAAAGAGATCGGGTTTTGGTTATTTTTGGTTCATCATTTTAGGGCTTATTATGAAGTGTATTTTTATCGTCTTCATATGAATGAGCCGTCAATTGCCTTTGAGTTTCTAACATATATAGTTTTCTTAGTCTATATGAATTCATTAGTTATATAAAACATTCACATAATTGGATGAGTAAGAGCTAAATCCAACCCATGTTCATGTTTAAAAGACTAGCAGTTTTGACCTGCATAAGTATTAACCCATTACCCAACCTGTCCATTTTGTCAAATTATGCTTTTTATATCATAAGACGTCCATTTTGTATGTTGATTAACCTGTCTGTTGAATCTTACTGTTTAAATTTAAACTTTAGCAAATAGTATATTATCTATGATTTTTGTTTCGTGTTTCAGTTTGGGAAGAAACGAATAGGACTTTGTATGACATAAATGAATGGTATAGAGATGTCTCTGTTATGATTACTAAGGTGCCATTTTTTACTCATTTCATCACAAGACAAAGGATGTCTGCAATATGGTTTTTGGTTTGTCTGCAATATGACTTTTAGTTTGTCTCAAGTTTAAGCAATTCATGGTGTACTAGCTTGGCTCCTAATTTATGGCTAATCTCAATTTCGTTTATTTTTGAGGTAGTGGTAGGTCCCAAATTTTCTTCTCATAGAGACAAATAACTTTGAACAAATGTAATAATTATCATATATTTTTTTGTATTTTCTTCATCTTCAATTCAATTATTTTGGGTGATTGACTTTTGGATCACTAAATAGGAATATAGGATGGTGGTCCAACTTTAATTGTTGTATAGATGGATGCATGACTTTATGATTGTCATGGTTTTCTTATTTGGTAGTTAACTAGGTTGATGCAACACTTCAAGTATCCAAGTTTTGCAGTTTGATCGATTAGCATAACTTTTGGTTCTATAAGTGATGATTATGTAGGAATTGTTGCACCTTCTCTTCAACGATTCAACCTTTCATTTGATACTGTGTGGAAATTTCATGACATGTATATATTTGAATTATCAACAATTAAACCTTTCTATGGTATTTATTTTGCCTGATGAGTTAAATTTTTGATGGGCACATAATGTTGTACCTATAACATAAAGGTGAGACTCCATGACCTTTAGACATCATTTCTTTCTTTAAACAATATTTTGATAAAGTACAATTTATTCATTAAAAAATATAAGTCATCAAAAGATTTTATAGTTACTGATTTTATATGTACTAACAATTAGTTACATTATATCTAAACAATCAGATAGAGATAAACTCTATTTAACCCAATATTTGTCATTATTGCTTTACATTGTAATTCTTATATTAATTACATTCCAAAAAATTAATAAGAATAATACTTGTGGGATTATTTTAGTATAAACAAGTACGTCCATTTGACGGGTATAACATTCATTTTTATTACATGTCATTAGCGATGAATTACGTAGAAAAAAAATATGTTTGTTTTATTTAGTTGGATTAAATATGTTTGTTTCTGTTGCATTCCATTTTCAATGAATCATATAGACTACTAAATAGCCCGGTGCAACGCACGGGTTTCACCTAGTTTATAATAATTGTTCTAAAAAGAAACTTTTATAATAAATAGCCCGGTGCAACGTACGGTTTCACCTAGTTTATAATAATTGTTCTAAAAAGAAACTTTTATAATAAAGGAAATATTGTAATACAAAATGAATGATAGTTTTCGATTTTTGAATAATAATGTATATTGATGCTTGTGCATTATATATATGATTTTTGTTTAAGTCTATCATGACATGCATAACAACAATGATATCGGAACAAGATATGTGAGAATGTAAGATGTAAACAATTATATTATTACATGTTGAACCATGGACGGATTTATTATGGGGGCAGCGGTCAGCTGCACCCACTCCAATTTTGGTACAATGTAATTTTTTAGATTTTAAATAGTATATTTGTAACTTTTTTCTAAAAATAAGAAAAAATAAATCGGAAATACGTACAAATATTATCTTCGTTGTCATAAGCTTATTCTTTGAAAGTCATTGGTCATCGAAACATTAATTTTTAATAGAAAGAATGAAAAAAAGTTAAAGAAAAAGTTTTCTTTGTTTGGGTATGTAAATGTGTAATACATTAATAATGTGTGTTTGTGGAAAATTATTTTCTTTCAAATTATTATATATATATCACAAACAACTAATTATAATAATCATAATAGTTATGTAGGAAAGATATATATACAAGCTAATTATTTCATAAAAAATATATTTTTCGGGTTTCTTGCATTATGATTGAATACGTTTTCATTTAATAAGACCTTGTCCGACACGTGTGGTCTTTATTTATTAAAAAAACTAGTATTTTTTAAATATGAGTGTTACATCCGATGCGGGGAACGAAATTCTTTTGATGGTTCATTTTCAATTCCCGGGAGCTAGGGCCTAATTTTTTTACAATTCCGGATACGACTCTTATAAGTATGACAAATAACTTTTAAATTCAATCGATCTCATAGTCTTTGTATACAATTTTAAACAAAAGAAACTTAACGTATTTATTCGATACACCGTTAGTATCTACTAGAAGGATACCAACACAATGCAGTGGAGGTGATAGCGGCGGCGATAGTGACGGTAGGTGATAGCGGGGTGAGATTATTAATATAAAGGTAATTGATGTAAAAGGTATAGTGTCGTTATTTTAAAGGTTGAAAGATGTATATTGTAAATAATTTTATTAAGGATACTATACGTATATTAGATGAAAATATTTAAATTGGTGAATAAAGAAGACTGGTAGCTTGGGTGATAGAAGTTAGAAAATATTTTGGAGGTAATTTGGTAGATGCCTTTTGTGGGTTGAGAATGTCATGAAAAATTAAAAGTGTTTTGAATTTTTTAAATATCAAAAATTTATAAAAGGAAAATATAGTTTATTTTATAAAAAAATAAAGATAGATTGAACTTTTTAAAATAGTAAATATTTTTAGTTTGTGGAGTCTAAACCTTTTTAAAAAGAGTATCAATATTGATTATTGAACTTTCAGATTTTGTTATGACGTGTCATAGTGATAACGATTGGATTGACCCGACCAAGTAATAGTAATCTGTAACACCCCAACAAGGCAGAAACATGAGGCATTAATAGAAAGTTCAGCATGACATGGAAATTAAGTAGAGAAAGCTAAATGCATTCAAGGATTGAGCAATCCATACATAATTCAAGTACAAATACAAGTCACGGATCAAATAATGCATAAGGAGCACAACACCATCAACAGTTTACAAAAATAGATCAAATGATGGTTAACGATCCTAGGCATAACCCATAAACGGGAGCAATGAATCACGGATCCACAAAAGTCCAAGCTCAATCCTATCACATGCAATGCAATCATCCATCACGTCTTTCATTCACTTGATTACCTGAAAAGTGTACTAAAAAGCGTCAACATAAAGTTGGTGAGTTCGTAGGTTTTGACTATAAGAAACAAGTGTCGGGATAACAACCGTTTAACCTTGAAACCTTGATTTGGATCGATAAACGATCACACAACCTTGAAACCTTGATTGGTTCATTAAATGATCACACAACCTTGAAACCTTGATTTGGATCGATAAACGATCACACAACCTTGAAACCTTGATTTGGATCGATAAACGATCACACAACCTTGAAACCTTGATTTGGATCGATAAACGATCACACAACCTTGAAACCTTGATTTGGATCGATAAACGATCACACAACCTTGAAACCTTGATTTGGATCGATAAACGATCACACAACCTTGAAACCTTGATTTGGATCGATAAATGATCACACAACCTTGAAACCTTGATTTGGATCGATAAACGATCACACAACCTTGAAACCTTGATTGGTTCATTAAATGATCTCATAATTGGGATCGTTAAACGATCACCAAGCCTTGAAACCTTGATTGGACCATTTAATGAACCCCATAACCTTGATACGAACATATACAATCATACAACCTTGATTCACAATTCGACGACACATAACCTTGATAAACTAGCCAAACAAACATACAATCCTTGATACACAATTCAAACGCATATAACCTTGATACGAACATATACAATCATACAACCTTGATTCACAATTCGACGACACATAACCTTGATACGAACATATACAATCATACAACCTTGATTCACAATTCGACGACACATAACCTTGATAAACTAGCCAAGACATCATACAACCTTGATTCACATTTCAAACAAGCATATAACCTTGATAAACTAGCCAAGACATCATACAACCTTGATTCACATTTCAAACAAGCGTATAACCTTGATAAACTTTCATAACAAACACATAACGATCAAACGAAACCATGAACCACGATGCACACTTTTCACCCCAAAATCATATAGAGAAAAAGGGCTACGAACTCACCTTAGTTCAGCTCCGACGAGTTAATATCGATCTACAAGCGTCAATTGATAGCCACACGCTCACAACCTATCATTACACATTTACAATACACAATGTGTCACCAATTTAATTCTAGTCGGGACATCTAAACCTTGAACAATGATTACAATTTGAATACATTACTTAGGAGAGTAGGAGGAAGGTTCATTTGAAGGTTTGATGCGACCCAAGGACCTTAGAAGTTAAGCTAGAACGAAAATCTGAAAAGTGACTCAAGGGAAGGGGCGTAAGCTACGCCACTAGGAGGCGTAACCTACGCTGGTTCACAATTGGGTGGGCGTAACTTACGGCCAAAGATGGCGTAACCTACGGTGGCTTGCATCTATCAGTTTTGGCGTCTGGCTAGCGTAAGGTGGGCGTAAACAGAAGGCAAAATGGAAATGAGAGATGGAGAGGGGCGTAGGCTACGCCCCAGGGGGCGTACCTTACGCCAGGTCTGCACCCAAAACTCCCTGCACAACACCTTGAAGCTAAATACGACCCAAACAAGACCTAAACCTAATTTTTGACTCACAAATCGACCAAAGGAGGGTTTGAGCTCATTATTATGCATAAACCAACCGAATTTAGTATAAACAAACATGATTCAAGCCATGAATCCATTCCATAACCCAAGAATCAAACAAAATTCTCTTTTGACCCATTTCAAAACTCAAAAACCCTAATTGACTTAGAAATCGGTTTTGGAGGGTTCTAAGACTCGATTGAAGTATAAAGGACATATTTAGGCATTAACAAACATAACCCACATTACAATTCTATCCCAAAACATAAATCAAGCTTTTAATTGCATTCTTGACCCATTTGGTAACTTGAAACCCTAATTTGACTTTATCTTGATCTTTGACCCGAATTTGACCTAGATTCTTTGTTGTTTGATTTAATGATATGCTTATAAACACAAAATGATGAATTTAAGATAGATTCAACTCACCAAAAGCTTCACCTAAATGTTGAGTCCGAAATTGATCCGAATTGAATGAATCCTTGCAGTTACAAACCCAAATTTTTGATATGTTGGAGGAATGATGATGATGATGAAAACCCCTAACAAATTCTAGCTTGAAACAATTAATATGGTGAATTAATTTAGAGAGAGAGTTGAAAGAAAGTGTAAGAATTCTTGCATTCAAGAAGAGAGAGAGAAAAGGTGAATGATTGGTTGGATAGGGTGGTGGTGGTGTAAGGGATAAGGTTGGGTTGGGTAAATGGGTAAGGGTCATGGGTTTGGGCATGGTAAACCCATGGATAGTCCTTACACAATACTAACTACATTCTTACCATAAGTAACCTTGAACATTTCATTAATCAACCAACTAAAACTACCAAACAACCTTGACTAGCCCATGAATATAATTTACTCATACAATCATTAATTCACACGAACACCTTGAACACGATTTTATCACAAGCAACTCGATCACATAACACTTAATTAATACCAATTAAGTCGAAAGTACATAAAATTAACGGGTCAACTAAAGTCAAATTTCACGAATGTTACATTATTCCCCCGTTAAAGGAATTTCGTCCCGAAATTCGATCAAACTCTAACTACTAAACAAATGAGGGTATTTGGCCTTCATGGAATCTTCACGTTCCCAAGTGAACTCGGGTCCGCGCCTAGCTTGCCATCTCACCTTGACGATCGTGTATCGAGTATTCTTTAACTTTCTAGTTTGACGATCAAGTATCTCTAACGGTTCTTCTACAAACTTTAACGTTTTATCCACCCGAATTTCTTCGAGAGGCACATGGAGTGTTGGATTCACCAAACACTTCCTAAGATTACAAACGTGAAATACATTATGAACTCCACTCAATTCTTGAGGGAGTTCCAAACGATAAGCAACCGGACCAATACGCTCCAAGATCTTGAATGGGCCAATATACCTTGGCCCCAACTTGCCACGCTTCACAAAATGAACCACACCCTTCCAAGGGGACACCTTTAACAAAACAAAATCACCCACTTCAAACTCAAGGGGCCTTCTTCTCACATTAGCATACTTCAATTGTCTTTCCCGAGCTACCCTCAATTTCTCCTTGATTTGTGAGATCACTTTGGTCGTTTCAACGACAATCTCGGGCCCAATGAGTTGGCTTTCACCAACCTCCGCCCAAGCTAATGGTGATCTACAATCTCTCCCATATAAGGCTCTAAATGGAGCCATTTGAATGGAAGCATGGTAACTATTATTATAGGAGAATTCGACCAAAGGGAGATGTACATCCCAATTGCCACCAAAATCGATGGCACAAGCTCTTAGCATATCCTCAAGTGTTTGGATCGTCCTTTCACTTTGACCATCGGTTTGTGGATGGAACGACGTACTCATATCAAGTCGAGTACCCATTGCTTTTTGGAACGCCTTCCAAAACTTTGAAGTAAATCGAGCATCTCGATCGGTTATAATGGAAATCGGCATTCCATGTTTGGATATCACTTCTTTGATGTACAAGCGTGCCATGGTGTCAAACTTGTCATCTTCTCGAATAGCTAAAAAGTGAGCCGATTTAGTCAATCGGTCAACGATCACCCAAATGGTATCTCGACCACTACTAGTCCTTGGTAACTTCGTGATGAAGTCCATAGCAATTTCTTCCCATTTCCACACCGGTGTTCTCGGTTGAACTAGCAAACCGGGTGGTTTCTTGTGGTCGGCCTTTACTTGCAAACATGTAATACATTCACTAACATACCTAGCAATATCTTTCTTCATCCCCGACCACCAATACAAATCCCTCAAACCAAAATACATCTTGTCGGACCCCGGGTGAACCGAGTATGCCGACTTATGGGCTTCGTTCATCAATTTCATTCTTAGACCCCCAAAGACGGGAATCCATAATCGATCCACAAAATACAACCCATCATCATCCTTCCGATCAAATTGTTCCTCCAAGCCATGCAATGCTTCATTGATGAAGTTTACCGGTAAGGTAGCCATTCTTTGAGCTTCAATAATGATGTCACGAACACTTCTTTGCACGGTGAAGCTCATGGCTCTAATTCTTCTTGGATGGACACGTTCTTTCCGGCTCAAGGCATCGGCTACAACATTGGCTTTACCCGGGTGGTACCGGATGACACAATCATAATCACTAAAAAGCTCTAGCCACCTCCGTTGCCTCATATTCAACTCGCTTTGATCGAAAATGTGTTGTAGGCTTTTGTGATCGGTATAGATCACACTTTTGGTGCCATACAAGTAATGCCTCCAACACTTCAAAGCAAACACGACCGCTCCTAGCTCCAAGTCGTGTGTCGGATAATTCTTTTCATGCACTTTCAATTGCCTTGAAGCATATGCAATCACCTTTCCACGTTGCATCAACACACACCCTAAGCCTTGCCCGGACGCATCGCAATACACGACAAAATCATCGGTCCCATCGGGCAAGCTCAAGATTGGTGCATCACATAACTTATCTTTAAGCAATTGGAAGGCCCGTTCTTGCTTATCACCCCAATCAAACCTCCTTTCCCGTTGTGTCAACAAGGTCAAGGGTTGGGCGATCTTTGAGAAGCCTTCTATAAACCTCCTATAATAACCCGCCAAACCAAGAAATTGGCGAATCTCGGTTGGCGTCTCGGGTCGTCTCCAATTCTTAACCGCTTCGATTTTACTAGGGTCCACATGAATACCATCCTTGCTCACCACGTGACCAAGGAAATGGACCTCTTCTAGCCAAAATTTACACTTGGAGAACTTGGCATACAATTTTTCTCCCCGAAGTAACTCCAACACTAGCTTCAAATGCTCGGCGTGCTCTTCTTTTGTTTTAGAGTAAATAAGGATGTCATCGATAAAGACAATGACGAATTGATCTAAGTAGGGCCGACACACCCGGTTCATCAAATCCATGAACACCGCCGGTGCATTGGTCAACCCAAAAGGCATCACCGTAAATTCAAAATGCTCATATCTTGTTCGGAAAGCGGTTTTAGGAATGTCATCTTCATGGACCCTCAATTGATGGTAACCCGACCTCAAATCAATCTTGGAGAAATATTGAGCACCTTGAAGTCGATCAAATAAATCGTCAATCCTAGGAAGAGGATAACGATTCTTCACCGTTAACTTATTCAACTCTCTATAATCAATACACAAGCGGAAAGATCCATCCTTCTTCTTGACAAACAAGACCGGTGCGCCCCACGGCGATTGACTAGGGCGAATGAAGCCCTTGTCTTGAAGTTCTTTGAGTTGGGCGGCCAACTCTTGCATTTTGGTCATGGCTAAGCGATAAGGCGCTTTGGCCACGGGAGTAGCATTAGGAATGAGGTCGATACGAAAATCAAGCTCACGAGATGGAGGCAAACCCGGTAAGTCATCCGGAAATACATCCGCAAAATCTTTAACTACGGGCACAGTTTTCAACTCAACTTTGGTGACGTTTACATTATAGATTTTCCCTTCCCATGGCTCGGTTGTCTCACCTTGGACTACTAACTCTTCCCCGTTCTCTAATGGTATCCTCACAACCCTACTACCACAATCGATCACCGCATTCATAGCCGACAACCAATCTATACCCACGATCACATCAAAACTACCGATATCAAAAGGCATCAAGTCTATGTAAAACTGGTGGTCACATAATTCTAGCACACAATTACGGACAACTTGGCTAATTCTAGACAATCCACCATTTACCATTTCGAGTTCAAAGTAATATGTCAACGGGCTAAGGCTAGCATCGATCAACGGGATAAAATCATTGGAAATGAGGCTATAATCGGCCCCGGAATCAAATAACACGGTAGCATATTGATGATTGAGAAGAAAAGTACCTGCTACAACATTTGGGTCAACCCGAGCCTCGGCCGCATTCACGGCAAAAGCTCTTCCACGTGGTGCTAGTTGTTGTTGTTGAGGAGCTTGTTGTTGTTGACCTTGTTGTCCTCGATTTTGATTGGGACCGGCAATTTGCAATTGATTCGGATGCACGGTCACTTGAACTTGTTGGCCAATGAGGTTTGGGCACCTATTACGGTAGTGGTCTTGGCTACCACACTCGTAACAATTTCCCCGGGCCATAGGAGGATATCGAACATTGAGAGGCAAAGGGTTCAAAGGAGCGGCACAAGGATTGGTAGGACACATTCTTGAAATGTGACCCACTTGATTACAATGAAAGCAAGCATCACACCGAGTGTGAGACCTATGATGACGATTACACCGAGGGCATAAAGGAACAACCCCGGTGTTAGCTTCTCTTGCCGGCGCAACCGCCGCAAACACCTTTCCACCTCTAATAGCCTTCTTGTGATGATTCCTCTCTTCTTTCTTCGTGCCACTAGATTCGGGCACATCCTTCCTCTTAGTATCATTCTTCCCTAGTTCACCACCCTTCACAAGCTCCATGGTGACACTAGCAGTTCGGGTGATAGCTTCATTTATAGTTAGTGGCATGGTTGGGTGAGAAACAAGTACTCTCACCTTATGGGGCAAACCAACCACATACTTCTCCACCTTGCGCTCTTCGGGCCTAACCAAGTGGGGCATGAGTCTAGAAAGTTGGCCAAAATGGCGAGTGTACCCCACATGATCGGCACCCTTCATGGTGAGCTTAGTGAATTCTTCTTCTAAATTCCTCATTTCATAAGGTGGGCAATACTTAGCAATGATCATTTGCTTGAAATTCTCCCAAGGAATGGAGTTAGCAAGATCGATCCCCAAGTTATCCACCTCAAGGTTCCACCATTCAAGTGGATCACCACTTAACATCCCGGTGGCGTGAGAAACTCTTTGCTCATAAGTGCATCCACTTCTAGGAATCACGGATTCAATCTTCTCTAGCCACTCTAAACAACCGGTGGCTCCACCTTCACCCTTCCACTCCGGAGCTCCACAAGCCTTGAAATCTTTAAAAATACAACCTTGACGGTAAGCATTGTTGTTGACTCTTTGTTGGACGAAAGCATCTCCCCCAATCCCATCACCATTCACATTCACGTCTTCATCCTCGTTCTCAACATGAACCGCTTCATTTTCCGGTTCTTCTTGTTCATTCCTATCCATGGCCGCCGAGATTCGGGCCACAAGTTCCGGCATAAGCTCATTGAGAGCTTGAGTGATGACCTCGGCTCTTACCGGGGGATTAGCACCACCCCGGCCACCTCGGCCACCACGACCACCACGACCACCAAGATTTTCTTGATCAACCGGTTCCTCTTCTTTGTTTTGACGCCTATAGTTAGTGTTAACTCTCCTTGGTCTAACCATCTTTCCTGAACACACGTGTTAGATTAACAAGTTAAGTCTCACAATTCACACCCGAATACCAAAAATCGACCTTCAAGTAACACACAATTTCCACATCCAAATTAACAAGTTAAGTCTCACAATTCACACCCGAATACCAAAAATCGACCTTCAAGTAACACACAATTTCCACATCCAAATTAACAAGTTAAGTCTCACAATTCACACCCGAATACCAAAAATCGACCTTCAAGTAACACACAATTTCCACATCCAAATTAACAAGTTAAGTCTCACAATTCACACCCGAATACCAAAAATCGACCTTCAAGTAACACACAATTTCCACATCCAAATTAACAAGTTAAGTCTCACAATTCACACCCGAATACCAAAAATCGACCTTCAAGTAACACACAATTTCCACATCCAAATTAACAAGTTAAGTCTCACAATTCACACCCGAATACCAAAAATCGACCTTCAAGTAACACACAATTTCCACATCCAAATTAACAAGTTAATCATTGCATGAATATAATTATCTCTACGGGGATATTATCATGGCAATAATCTAAGGCTTCAACGATCATACAATTCACAATCAACGATACAATCACAACTCAATTAATCATCATATCAAAGGGGTCAAGTCATAACAAGGCGGGTTTAGTATAGTCCGAATCTAACTTCAACATTCACTACATTAAAGGTGTATGTATACAGGGTGTACCAGCGGCTAACCCTCCACACCGTTAATATATTGAATGGATGTCAGGACTCGGTTCCGTTATGTCCTCTAAGTATTGGTCGGGTATGTATACAGGGTGTACCAGCGGCTAACCCTCCACCTAACCAATACTCATTAGACACACCGGGTTACCTACTATACCTCATCCGCAATGCGCAATCCACGAGATCATTAACTTCCATATGACATAGGGTAATCATAGATTCGTTGATCAGGCTCCTCTATGATTACCGAATGTCATACTTCCGCCAATGCCATCGTTTCACTTTTCTAGGGACCAATAATAAATGGTTCCAAGATTCCACACATCAATATTGTTAGGTCCAGATTTACTGGACTCGCTCCAGACTCGACTACTGGAGCCTTACTGAAGATCTGTCCAGAAACGTGTTCTACTGGACCTACTCCAGACTTGGAATCTGGAGTCCCTCTGAAGATTTGTCCAGAAATAATGGAAGACCAGTGAGCAAATACTTGTATAGGAATCTGGAGTATTCTCCAGATGAGCTCACTGGACTTCACCCCAGTCCAGATCAACTCTACTGAAGACATTCTGACTGAAGTCAAAGACTGAAGTCTGAAGAAAGAAGACTGACAAATGGCGGAGTCCACTGGAAAGTCTTACCAGATCTGTACACTGGAGGATTGTCAGTGTTCTAGACCCTACAAGTCTGAACACTGATATCGAGGATTGACTTTTCCCTTTACACACTTTTCCTAAGAACAATCCACTTGTTCTTTACCAAAGTTTGTGTGTGTAAAGGTGGTTGGATAAAAGGACACAAAGTCATTTGATGTGACTTTATCCTTATTCCTTATCCAATACATTTAATGTTCTTGTCAGATCATTAAATGTATGCAACCATATTTGTACGGCACAAAATTCACTGGTGAATTTTGTTGCCTATAAATACAAAGTCATTTCCTTGAGAAAAATACTTTTAAGCATACACTTTGCATGAAAGTGAATTTGTCCAAATACTCTCAATCTTAAACTGGGATACTTCACAACTTTAAGTATCTCGATCCAAAAGAGTTATTTGACAAATATAGATCATTTGTAATTCATAGGTTGTTAGGATACATACTTATTTGTATTATCTTGATTCCGCACAACCTTGTGTTTTATTTAACATCATAAATAAAATACACCATTTAAAATACATAATGTTCCACTTTACTTGTTTATTGCTTTAAGTCTTGTATTACTTTGTTTATATACTCTTGCATTTAATTACAAGTAATACTAGTCCAATCTAGTGTTTATTAGACTTGTTGTATTTTACACTTTTCTGGTTAACCATCGAACTTAAGGGACTCACATTTGGTATCAAAGCAGAAGGCTAAACATTGCCTAGATCTGTTTCTTGATGGCTAACCAAGAAAATACACAAGGTTTTAGTCTTGGTCCCGATCCTAATGCAAATATTAATGATCAAAATGAACCACCAATTGTTAATAACACTAATCCACCTCCTCCTACTCCTGCTTCTCCACACGTGCATGTGCACTACTCAAATAATCCTGTTCCTAAATTCAGTGGGAACAGTGATGAATTTGGTACGTGGAAGGCTAGGATGGTTTTGCATGTCACTGGTATTGAGAGGAACATGATGAAAATTTTAAACGAAGGTCCTTATGTACCAACATCACCTCTCAATCCCCTTCTTGATCCTTCTGGATCTAGAAGAGGAAGGGAAAAGAGGGAGGAACATTGGTCTGAAGAGGAGAGGAGATTGGTGAATCTAGACACCCTTCTCAAAACATGATCCTCGGGGCCGTTCCTGAAACCCTAATTCCCACACTAGTTCTTTTTCCTAGTGCTAAAACCATGTGGGATGAACTTTTAAACCAACATGAAGGAGGAGATGACACCATTGTCACCAGAAAGGTCTCCTTAAACAAGAGGTATGAGTCATTTTTTGCTCAGCCTAACGAGTCTCTCACTGGTACTTACACCAGATTTATGAGTATCATAAACCAATTGAGAGGTCTTGGAGTTGAGAAGGACAAGGATATACTTCTGGAGAAATTCTGTGACATTCTACCCACCAAATGGTCTCACATGATCCTGGTCTTACGACAAGAAAAAACTCTGCACACACACTCTCTCTCAACTCTATATGGAGCTTTCAGGTACACTGAAGAAAATCAAGCTCAGAGAGTGGTGGCAGAACAAGATGCTTTTAACCATGCCTCCAGTAGTCCTAATGTGGTTAGTCATACTGAACCACATAGTACAACACTGATATCTTCTGAGAATGTATTTTCTATGAAGAAGATGGTGTCTGAACTCATGGATTCTGGAGAGTCCAGTCAAATCTCTCCAGACTGTTGTGATGAAACTGATGATGATGACCTCATTGCAATGATTGCTAAACGTTTAACCGTTTCAAAGCAAGAGCAAGTAGGCCATCTGGACAATTTGCATCCAGTTCTTCAACTGATAAGACCAATTTGACATGCTTTAAGTGTGGCAAAAAGGGTCATTTCATGAAAGAGTGCAGGTCCAACCAGTTTGTATCCAAGCCTGGTCCATTCTCTTCAAATAATAAGCCTGATGATAGCTATAAACTGAAATATAAAAAGCTTAAGGCCCAGATTGCTCTCATGGCACAACAAATTGAAAACAATAATAAGTGCATGATTGCAACAACTGAAGAGAAGTGGGTTCCTTCTGATGAATCATCTGCTGATGAAGAAGAAGAAAGAGATTGCTGTTACATGGCTCTGGCAGACGATGAGCACCTGGTGAAGGAAGATGTCACATCTGGACGATGGGTAGACATTGTTATTAAGAAGGTTAGTGATTATGATTGTGCAACTGACCATGAACTAAAATTGGACATAGCTGAAGCTCTTAATTCTGATTTGATTTTTGTAGAAACTGTTAGATCTGATTGTGTAAATGGTCTAGAAACAGATTCTTCTGAAATAACTGCTTTAAAATCAAGATTAAAAGAACTTCAAGACATTGAACTGGCATTTCAAGCCCAGGTTCTGGTAACTGAACAATTGATTCAAGAAAAACAAGATCTTGAGATCATTTTAGAGAAAGAAAAACTGGTGATTAAATCATGGCTAGAAACCAAAAAGCCATATGATGCTGGAGTAAAACAATTTCCTGCTCAAAAACGTGCATACTTAGATGGAAATACTCATGTAGCATCATTAATACCAGTAATCGATCGATTACCAGAGGAGTTCAGGCCCACCACTGTTTATGATGAGCCTGTAACTCCCAAGGCCAATTTTTACCCAGTTCAATCCCTAGAGGTTAAGACTGGAGCGCTCCAGATGACTGCTCCAGTTAAAGAGGTTTATCATAATAAACCTTTGCCTCAGACCAATCCCCTACCTAAGCCTTAGGACTGGAAAGGCTAAGGTGTCATCTGAAGAAAATATTTTGTCCAGGTTAGAGAGCCAGATTCAAATTCTGACTCGTCAATCTCAAAGTTTTAATGCAAGATTAAACTTTATTGAGGGTACTTCATCTGGACCTAGACAAAATACAAAACCTTTTGCTAAGAAAGTTAAATCTATTTCTCCAGTTGAGAAAAAGAAAAAGGTTTCAAAACTATCAACCCTAGTGGTCTTTTCAACTAAGACCACTGTTGAAGAAAGTGAACTAAACCAGATTGCCCCAGGGACCTATAAGGGAGGGTCCAGTGAACCCATCAGTCGATGGGTTCCCAAATCTAACTGATAAGTATCTGGTGTATGTGCAGGGCGATCGAAAGAAATATATCTGGTATCTTGACAGTGCTGCTGGCAGGACGATGACCGGATGTAAGACCCTGCTGGAGGAGTTCACCATTTCTGATGGACCCTCCATTACTTTTGGAAATGATGGTTGTGGAAAGACTGAGGGATATGGTGTTCTGAACAATGGACAAGTCAAGTTCAGACGTGTTGCATTTGTGAATGGTTTGAAATACAACCTGATCAGTGTAAGTCAACTGTGTGATGATGGCTATCAAGTTCTATTCAATATTGCTCAGGGTATCGTATTCAACAAGGACTGGAAGGTAATGTTGATTTCTCTCAGAAAAAGGAATGTGTACGTGATGGATATGGAAAGCTCTCCTTCAGAGCAGTGTTTCTATACTCAAGCTGATGAAGACACAAACTGGTTATGGCACAAAAGGTTATCCCATTTAAATTTCAAGAATATTAATAAGTTGTCCAGAAAACAACTTGCAGATGGGATACCTTCAGTTTCCTTCAAAAAGGAAAGGCCATGTCCAGGATGTGGGATGGGTAAGCAAAAACGTACCAGTTTCAAGACCAGACAGAATTTCAGCATATCTGAACCTCTTCATATGCTTCATATGGACCTCTTTGGTCCAGTGAATGTTCAGACTCGTGCTGGTAAAAGATACACCCTGGTGATAGTAGATGAATTCTCCAGATATTGTTGGGTGATCTTTCTGAGGTCTAAAAGTGAAGCTGCTGCTGAAATCATCTGTCTTATCAAGCAAATTGAGCTCAAGTACAGTCGAAAAGTGTGTCAGTTAAGAAGTGACAATGGAACAGAATTCCAGAATGCAACTCTGGAGTCATTCTGTACTGACACTGGCATCTCCCAGAATTTCTCATCAGCCCGCTCTCCAGAACAAAATGGAGTGGTGGAAAGGAATAATCGAACGCTGATAGAAGCTGCCAGGAGTATGCTTGCTGAATCTGGTCTGTCTACCAGTTTCTGGGCAGAAGCAATTGCAACTGCAACTGCTTGCCACACCCAGAATCGATCAGTGTACATCAAAAGACACAAAAAGACAGCCTATGAAGTCTTAAGAAATAGAAAACCAAATATTGGTTATTTTCACGTTTTTGGATGTTCAGTTTACATCCTGAACGACTCCAGTCAGTTAGGCAAATTTGATGCCAAAGCTGATGAAGGGTATTTCTTAGGCTATTCAGCCATTCGCAAGGCCTTCAGAGTCTACAACAAGAGACTGGAGAAGGTCCATGAGTCAATTCATGTCACATTTGATGAATCAAATGTTGCAATCAACAAGAAGCCAGCCCTTGACAATCCCCCAGTAACTCCAATTGTCTTTTGTGAATCTGATCCTATAAACGACAAAAATGAAGATTCAAAAGACACAGTTTCCAGTCATCCTGATCTGGAACCTGTTCAGAATAAGAAACTCTCCAGTAGTACTCCATTCTATCCTTCTATTATTTTCAAACTACCCTCTGAAATTAATATTGGATCAGATGTCCGTACTACTCCCCAGTATCAGTGTCAGTTGAGAATGTACCAGAAATGTCTTCTTATGAAGAATTCCAAACTGAACCAGTACTTCAGGAAATGCCTTCAAATGAAGAATTTCATGATGCAAATCGTGATTTAAATGACTCAGATGAAGATACTGAAGTAGTCTGGCAAGATCCTCCTCCAGAAGCAACTCCAGAGGAGACTCAACTGAATTCTTGCACTGATATTGTTGTCAGTAACAATCCTTGTCAGTACTCCAGATGGAAAAAAGCTCATCCTATTGATCAGATCATAGGTGACTCCAGTAAAGGAGTTCAGACCAGAAGAGCCTCCAGTAATCAATGCTTATTCGTTAGTTTTCTATCTTTGATGGAACCAAAGAAGATTGACGAGGCTATGGAAGATCCAAGCTGGGTGAATGCTATGCAAGAAGAGCTTCACCAGTTTGAAAGGAACAAGGTCTGGTATCTGGTTCCTTTCCCAGTTGGAAAGAAAGAACCAATTGGAACTAGATGGGTTTTCAGAAACAAAGTAGATGAAGATGGCCACGTAATCAGAAACAAGGCCAGACTGGTAGCACAAGGCTACTGCCAGTTAGATGTCGACTTTGATGAATCATTTGCTCCAGTGGCTAGACTTGAAGCGATCAGAATATTCTTAGCATTCGCTGCTTATCATCAGTTCAAGGTCTACAGATGGATGTAAAGAGTGCTTTCTTGAATGAAAAGCTTGAAGAAGAAGTTTATGTCAGACAACCTCCAGGTTTCGTTGATGAAAAGCATCCACATTGGGTATATCGTCTGGACAAAGCGCTATATGGCCTCATACAAGCCCCACGTGCCTGGTATGACACTCTGACTAAACATTTGTTGAAAAATGGTTTCAAACGAGGTGCAATTGACAATACCTTATTTATTCTTCATGAAAAAGGTAATCTGTTAATGGTACAAATTTATGTTGATGATATTATTTTTGGGTCTACTGATGAAAACATGTGCAAGAAATTTTCAAAAATAATGTCAACTGAATATGAGATGAGTTTGATGGGTGAACTAACATATTTTCTTGGACTCCAGATTAAACAAAACAAAGATGACATTTTTATTAATCAGGAGAAATATGTTAGAGATCTTTTAAAGAAATTTGATATGAACTCTTCATCATCTAAACCAACTCCAATTTCTGCACCACTGACACTGGACTCCGATCCAGATGGAAAACCAATGAACACCACTGTCTATAGAGGCATGGTTGGTTCACTGATGTATTTAACTGCCAGTAGACCAGATATTATGTTTTCAACATGTTTATGTGCCAGATATCAGTCTAATCCAAAGGAATCTCATATGCTTGCTGTAAAGCGCATACTGAAGTACCTTAAAGGTGTCCCCAGTCTAGGTCTTTGGTATCCCAAAGGCTTAGGCATGGATCTAATGGGTTATTCAGATTCAGATCATGCAGGTTGTAAGATAGATAGGAAATCCACAACTGGTGGATGTCATTTCCTAGGTGGCAAACTGGTCAGCTGGACCAGTAAGAAGCAAACTTCAGTTTCATTGTCCACTGCTGAAGCTGAATACGTGTCTGCAGCCAGTTGTTGTGCTCAGATACTCTGGATGAAGAACCAGTTGCTTGATTATGGTATTAAATATTCAAAGACCCCAATCTTTTGTGATAATACCAGTGCCATTGCTATCTCAAACAATCCAGTCATGCACTCCAGAACAAAGCACATTGATCTCAGGTATCACTTCATTCGTGATCATATTATGAAAAACAACATTGAACTCCATTTTATTCCCACTGACAAACAACTCGCTGACATTTTTACCAAACCTCTGGATGTCAAAACTTTTGAATATCTTGTTGGTGAGTTGGGAATGTTAAATCCTTAAATCTGGTAATTGCTCAGATATTGAACGCCTTTGTGTACTATCTTTGCATTATTAGATTTCTGGAACAACACTCCAGGGAAAGACTTGAAAGATATTTAAAAAAAAAAAATGTTTTAAGTTCAAAGGGAATTTATTAATTTATTTTCTCACTGGACAAACTCTTCAGAAAATATTACTGGTGCTTTGTAAATGTGTCCCTCTCACTGGTAACTGGACAGATTGAAGTGCGTGTTTGAGGTGACTTATGTTTCCTTGTAAATGTGTCCCTCTCATTTGTCTGAATTAGTTGACGTGCAACGTTTGAGGTTACCAGTCTTTCAAAAATGGTTTTCACTGGTACTTTACTGGAGTGTCCCTCCAGTGTACCATCAGTACATGTTCACTGGACTAATCCACCAGTGATACTGGAGTGTCAAGTCAACCTCCAGATGCACTGAAATATGTCATAATATTTTCTAAATACTTGGTCATTGTGTGTGCCACGTAAGCAAATCTTTTTGGAGATATTTTTCCTACGTGGCATATAAATTTTTTCAACGTAATGATGGTATTTTTACCTTGGGAAATCAAAAAGTACAACTTGTTACTGTTTGTGGGCTGTAAACCGTCATGCATTTATGTATGATGTGATGTAATTAATGCGGATCTCAGAACCCGATCAAAAACTTTATTTGATAATTTCAAATAAATCGTTTGAGTTCCACATTGTCTCTCCTATAAATACCCACTTTCAATTTCAATTGCATTTACTTCGAACATATTTACTCCCAAATCTTTCAAATTCCTTCATTTACTTCTTCATTCATTTTCAATCATCATCATCTCTCTTATTTACTCCATTTAAATTCAATTTCTTCATCAATTCTTCATCATAACCTATATATATTCAATTTCATCTTCATTTATTCTGTATAAAATGGCACCTAGACAGTCAAAATCACTCAAAAATCTCCTTGCCGCTGAATATGCTCCTTCGGATAATGTTGAAAGGGCACCTCATATCAATCTTGAGGCAAGTGCCATAAGAATCAATATGAATAACTGGATGGCAAGACTCTCGCTTTCCAGTGTTCATGATGCCCAATCGATTATTGGGAGATTAAACTCATTCTTTCTCTCTTGCCCATTATATGGTGCGTTAACATTGAATCCAGGAAGGATGTACCACGAGTACCTATGTGAATTCTGGTACACTGCTCAATATGACGATGAAACTTCATCGATCAATTATACTCTAAAGGGAGGTACCAGATCCCTTGGTTTCACTGCAAGTCTGCTCAGGTCTGTTCTATAGTTAAACTATCATGAACAGAATGAGTTGCCTATTGAGCTTCCCACTGGTATAAATACAAGGGAAGTATGCAGGCTGATGGGGCACACGGATATCTTGGATGAGCATGGCCAGTTATCCAGAAAAGGGACTATCTACATGAGCAAGTTATCAGACTCATGGAGATATTTCTTCACTCATATTGTTGAATGTCTGGGAGGCAGTTCTGGAGGGTTAGACCAGATCAATCAAACTCACCTCCAGATTGCCTACTGCTTATGGTTTGGGCTTAGAGTGGACTTTGCCCAAATTCTTTTTGATGACCTGGTTGAGCGCCTAAGAGTGAAAGGAAGAAAACCATTTGTTCCTTACATTCGTTTCCTTTCTCTTATGTTTAAGAATGCTCTTGGCGACCAGTATGATTTTGATACTACTCACTTTTCTGTGAGTGAGTATATGAGGGACCTGGTCAACCTTAGGTCTCCACTGGATGAGGTAGATATTCCTCAGTCCATGCTTTCCTTCCAAAGGGAAGAAGCTGAAATGGGTCCAGATAGAGGTCAAGCTGTTGAAGGACCATCTGGTGATGATGTATAGATCATTGAGGCTGTACAGCCCATTAGACAAGTTGCTCCAGAAGGTCAAGGTACAGAAGTTGTTGAACCTTCCAGACGACCTAGAACTAATAGGCGTCTGATGCGAGCTGGACTTCAGGTGAATCCTGAAAGACATCCTGGTGATGTTATGAATCTAGATGGATCACCAATTTTTGAACAAGAGGTTGTTGAGCAGGTAGTTGAGGAAGTTGAAGAAGATGTTCAGATTGATGAACATGTTTCTGGACTAATCCACCAGTGATACTGGAGTGTCAGTCAACCTCCAGATGCACTGAAATATGTCATAATATTTTCTAAATACTTGGTCATTGTGTGTGCCACGTAAGCAAATCTTTTTGGAGATATTTTTCC